>QLSR01000171.1:207344-290927 GCA_031780015.1 Citrullus colocynthis | reverse complement strand
GGGCCAGAAACTAATAAAGCATTAAGAGATGAGATAAGAATAAAAGAGAGAAGTGTAGTTTATATATATATATATATATATATATATGAAGGAAAAAAGAGAAATAAAGCGAAACAAAATTAGTAATTAAGACACAAATATCCTTATTATTTATTGATTTGTACTATTTATGATTTTGGTTTTGCCATGAAGCTTGCCATTGCTTGTCATAAAAGGTAGCTTCTTCAGCTATGTTTCTTAAGCCCTCAATGTCTTGAGTTTGCCTAAACAGCAACACACCAATGACTGTTAGAAAAAGAGCTGCTTTGCATATGAAATTCCCACTTTGCCCAACTATTCCAATTCCTGTTAATGCATCCACTAAATAGGCCATGAAAAACCCTATCATGGCTGCCCTACCTGCATCAACAAACAAACACTACTACTAATTATATAACCATCAATAACAAACACAATTTAACCTAACTCAACTACCTACTTTAACATATATTAATATTTTTCATTTGAGTTCAAAACTGTTACCTCTTATGCCCCATACCCAATTCTAGTATATATAGCTTAGTGGATAACACACTCATTACTCTCTTAAAAATTTTAATGTGGTTCACTCCCATATTTCTTGATTATTGAAAAAAAAAAACTTTAACCCCTCATAATATTTGAATTGTAATAAATAAATAAAAAATAATAAAATTAAGATTGTCTTCAAATATAGCAAAATGAGCCAACTTATTTACACTATCATCCATCATTATCTAGATCATGTCTATTAGTGTCGATCAAAAGTGACATTTTGCTATATTTGAAAATATTTCCAACAATTTTGTCATTTAAAACAATTGCACTTAAAATTATTTACCATTTGTATATAAGAGCGGTTTTCAAATATAGGAAAATGAACCAAAATATTTACAAATATAGCGAAATTTCATTATCTATATGCGATAAACCACGATATGCTACTATCTATGTTTATCTGTGTCATGATAGATACAGATAGTAGGCCTATCACAGATAGACGGTTATATTTTGCTATTATTTGTAAATATTTTTAACGGTTTTGTCATTAAAATATTTTCTCTATATATAATACTTTAACAATAAGTACATTAAAGATAGATTAAAGAATTTTAAAACACTTAAAACACAAAATTTAAAATTAAAATTACTTAAGTAGTTAGGGATTATTTAACATATATCTAGCCTAGGCCTAGAGAGAATTACGAGGTAATTGAATACCGTTAAGTAGTTCGGCTTGTGGGAGGTAGGATGTGGTGAGCCATGCCCACCAAGGTACAATGGAGCTTCTAAAGAGCACTGGTTCTTGATCTGTAGCTGGCTCTGGATATAGTTCAAGAAACTTCCTCCTCTTTGCTTCTACATTATTGTACAATTAACATTATTAATATCCAAACTTCTAATTTCAATAATGAAATTGATAACTTAATAATTTGTTGCACTTCATTCAATCAGCAGATGAACAGATTTTACTATCCTAAATCTTTACACTTGGGGAAATTTGTATGTTTCGATATTGGAGTCAAGGGCATTATACATATTTTAAATTAGTCCCTAATCACTTTATCGATTTTTGTACGTAAGATATCTTATTAAATTTTGGCCATTATTTTCACAATACGAACTAAGTCATTATAAATTTTAAATTACTAAAGACTTAGACATTTTGGTCCCCAACTTGCCTTTAGTAGATTTGGTTATTAGTCTACCTAATATTTGAGTCTCTCATTGTAATAGTTGAAATTTCTAATGATTATAACCCACCCTTAGCTACTGTAAAATTATGTTAAAGCTCTCATTTGTTTATTGTGTTTACCATTTTGTAATAATCTTATCTCCTCATTTGTAACTCGGACTAAAATAATCTGCTCTCAAAATACAAACTATTATAACTTACATACTATAACCCCAACTATAATTACCAATCACGAGTTTCAAATAGCCCCTAAATTATTATAAATTATTATAAAATTAAAAGTCTTGAAACTAAACTATTAGTTTAATGACGGGTTAGATGTTTATTTTGTGAAAGTTTAGGACGGAAAGTATTTTTCAACTTAAAATTATCCCCTTTGAGAAAATGATGCACTCACCTGCAACAATGACACCTTCCCAATCCATCTTACCATTCTTTACAAACATATTGAGATCCCAAGTTCCCTTTTTCCATCTCTTATCTTTGAACCTTTCACCATGGCTCCAAACATCAGTATCTTCCTCTAGCTTGTCCCTAGCTGATGCAACATTTCCATGATGTTCTGTAGCATCGAAACCATCACGGTCCCCGACGTCAAGAGTACTAATTACCTTTGGTGTCGGGTTTTTCGGCATTGGGGAATAGGCAGGTCTAGCTTGATGAGCATGTTGTTTCTTCATGGAAACATGATGATTTGAAGTGGATGCTCTTGGCAATGAGGCACAGATAGCAATTGAAGCCATTGTCTTTGAGATTTCTAAGCTCTTTTGTTAAATTTTATTTTGGGTTTCCTTTTATGTTTTTGTTCATGGATTGTAATAACAAAGAGAGAAAGAAGTTGCCCATGCTGTGGTCATTGAGAAAAAGCTTATCTTGACAAAGCCCATGTTTGAATTGCAGAAGAGGTTATGGGCATTTGGCCAAGCTGCTTGTGCTTTATCCCCTTTCTTTGACAGCAATAATTTGATAATAACCAAAAGGCTAAGTTACCACTCTTGATATTGTATATCTCATTCCATAAAGTTTTATTTCTGAAAATATGTGGCCATAGAATACGGATTAAGTAGAATAGAGAAACTAAACCTCGTGGCCAAGTAGCTAGAATGAAATGTAAAGAACGAGAGTTGTTGAAACTAGCATATTGGAAGATCATTCAGCTAAAATAAAATCGAGAAATTTCTACCAGAGTAGGTGAAATATTAAGGTTGAAAAACTTTTTTTATCCCTAAACTTTTACGAAATAACAATTTAGTCTCTGAACTTTAGTAGATCAATTTAGTCCATGTACTTTTAAATTTGTAATAATTAATCCTTCAGCTTTAATAAATAATGATTAAATGGTTACCTCATAAAAGTATGAAAAATATTATTAAAATTTAATGAATTTTTTTATGCATGTAGATCAATAAATTGATCGAAATTCTTTTTTTTTTTTTTTTAAACTATAAAGATTAAATGGTTACCTCATAAAAGTTAACACTTAATTTTAAAGAGATTCGTGATGCTAGGAACTAAATCGTTACAAATTTCAAATTATAAAAAATTGAAACTATTGAGACTAAAGCTCAAGAATTAAATTCTTGCTTCTATGAAAGTTTAAGGACCAGAAGTGTTCTTTAACCTTTTATTAATCAAATCAAGTTATTTGAAACTAAGGTACCGTTTCTTCTTTAAAGGTCGAAGGCTCGAGTCCCAAATTTGTTAAATAGTAACATACATAGAAGTGAATGTCAATCAAAGACGTATGAAATGAATTGAAGAAAAGAAAAGATGTGATGGAAGTAGGTTTGTGTAAGTAATTAGGAAGTAGTAGAGATAACAAAACGAATAAAGGGAGAAGAAAGTGAATGAGTAATCAGAATTATTAAATTTCATTGCTAGCATAATGTAACAACTATAGAATTGACACATTGTACAAACTACTATCAAAGTTTCAACAACTTATGCTAATCCATCCTATGTATGCTTCATAAGTTGAAGATAATCAAATTGAACAAAATGCTAATAAAAGTTAAAATCCATCTTAAACTGTAATCTCCCATGGTGATAAATAAGATTCTCTTCGATACGCCAATCATCAATCTACAAATTAAGCTTCCCAACCTCTAAGAAGCGTGGCACGTGCGACACGGTTTACGCCCAACGTGAAAGCGCCCATCCGCAAGTTGCAGTCATGGGACTTGCACATGTTCTTTATGTTATGAAATGCTCTAGTCATGTACCTTTGCAGTTCATTGTTTACTTTGTCTTCATCCCACATGAAACCTTGAATGTTCTGCAGATTCAAGTACAATAATGATATGTTATTTAAACATGTTTGCACAATCGCTGAATCAAAAGCTTTAATAACAATTTTGTTTTTAGTTTTCTGTTTTTTGAAAATCATGTTTGTTTACGCAATTTTTTGGTTAAGTTTTTTACATCTCTTACAAACACATTTGAGTATTGAAAATGTTTTTAAATAGTAGGTAACAAGCAAATAGAGTTTATAAACTTAATTTTCAAAAACCAAAAATGCAAACTATTAGGTAAATAAGTTTTGTTACCTGAACCCACTCGAAGTAGCTTACGGTCACTCCACCAGCATTCGCATAGATATCGGGTAGAATTACGACTCCCTTCTTAGATAGAATCTGCAACAATGGTGAGATTAAGAGATCAGTAACTAATCCTTGGTTGTTTATGACTTCTATCTGTTAATAAAAAAGGGTTTGTCACTCTTCTTCACATTACCTCATCTGCCTCTGGATCAGTGGGGTGATTTGCTGCCTCAACTATGAACTTGGCTTTCACTGAACCAGCATTCTCCCTGCAAAAAAACAATAACATATTTATAACTATATAGGTACGGACATTTTAAGATCCATGTTACAGGATCATCTTTCATGACATTTTATTACAAAGAACAGAACAAACCTGTTTAGAACTCCACCTAAGGCACAAGGGATAAGAACATCACAATCATGTACAAGTAGCTCGTTTGGATCCATACCGTCTCCCCCTTGAAAGTTCACTAGGCTTCCTGTGCTTTCCTTATGCTTGTAAAGTTCTGGAATGTCGATGCCATTTGGATTTGTTACGGCACCAGTGATATCACTAACTGCAACAACCTTTCCTCCTTTCTCATGAATAAGCTTTGCTGCCCAATATCCCACATTTCCAAACCCCTACAATTTTTTCAGTTGTAAAAGGTCATTTTTCTGTGGAAAAGAAGACAATATTTGACTAGGAATGCAGGAATGAAACTGTTTGAAGTACCTGAATAGCAAATGTCATGTTCTTGATCTGTTTTCCATGCTCAGCAAGTAAAGCTTCTGTTGCAAAAACAACACCGCGACCGGTTGCAGCTTCTCTACCAAGTGATCCACCCAAATCCTTAAATTTCAAAGGTACAAAGTTAGAGAGAGAGAGCAACAGAAACAATACTTGAAGTTTGGGAGCTCATTGGATTTTAATATCTTAGGGACTTACTATGGGCTTCCCAGTGACAACAGCCGGAGAGTGACCGTGAAATTTTGAGTATTCATCCAAAATCCATGCCATAGTCTGCAAACATCACCTCAGAATATCAGCTAAACTTAATAGAAAAACTAGTACTTTCAAAGCGAATTCAAGCATTAAAGGAAACACATGAATGAGCAGAGTTCTGTGAAATGTTAACCTGTGCATTTGTGCCCATATCCGGAGCTGGTACATCAGTATGAATTCCAATGAGATCGTGAATCTTTTGTGTAAAGACACGAGTCAAACGCTCGAGTTCACTGTTACTTAACTCCCTTGGGTTGCAGCCAATGCCACCCTTTGCACCACCATATGGGATATCAGCAACAGCAGTTTTCCAGGTCATTAATTGAGCCAAAGCATTCACTTCATCGGGATCAACCTGTATAGAGAACAACAATACATCTCAATTAACCAAAATAAATAATGAAGTTCAAGTAACATATACAACCTCAAGTCATAAGATTTTTACCTTTTGTGTCAACCTATTTAAACAAATCAACCAGACATGCTGCTTATATTTTTCTTTTGAGGAGGATACAATTTAGAGGAGAGAGATTTGAATCATAGTACATTAAATCAATTTTAATTTATTCGAACCATCATTGGAAGTTACAATCCATATGTAAGATTCTTGCTTCCTATGTAGCTTAAGTAATTAGAATTGCCAAAATATTCAAATTTTCAAGAAGGCTAGAGAAATCTAATTTCCATAACAGCAAGAAATCTGCTAGCGTAAAAATGCATCTACAAGCCAACATAAGCATAACTAGCATATACCTTCCACCCAAAGGTCAAATGTTCAAATTCCCATGCCCCTACTTATTATATATGACATTCAACTAGACTGACCAGACAATTGATGCCAAAGGCATATATTGACGACTATACATTTAATGCCCATAAATTCTAAAGTGTACTTCTATGGCAATTTGTAAATGATTCCAAAAGTATAAATTTATGCAACTGTCAAATTATATCAAATATTACCTGCATTGTTTTACATTTTCAAAAAATGTCCTATAAACAAAAATGGCAATAAAATCTCAGCTATGCCCTCTGTGTTTATATTTTAATGCAAGTTATTTTTGTATTAAAAAATATTTAAATCAGAAGGGTGGATTCATATAACTATATAAGAGGGAAAAAAACCATATCAGATAGATGACTTTGACACATTCGTAGAAATTATAATCATCCTTTTTACAAACTGGGTCTATTCTAGACCAGAATGGGCCGGCCCAATCTCACCTTACCTAGCTGTAAATCCATATTCTTGAATAAAACAATTTTTCGAGGGGAAAAAGTGGGTAACCATTTGTAAATCAACAGTTTTTGGCTTTTGGCTTTTGGATTTTGGCTTTTGGCAATCGCAGGTACAACTTACGGCATAGGTCTTGTAGATAAAGTTCATGTCTAAATCCATCTTTAACTTTCGAGCTTAAACGATCTATTGTTATTCAAATCGAAAGAGAGGAAAAAAAAGTAGGTAGTGAAAGAGAATAAAAACCTCAGGATGGTATCTGATCCCTCCTTTCATGGGGCCACGAGCATTGTCGTGTTGCACTCTGAACCCAACGTAGGACACCAAGCTTCCATCGTCCTTCGGAATCGTGCACTCAACCTATTCACATTCAAGTCCAAATCAATAAATCAACAAATCAAATTAATGGATCGATGAATCGTTTTCGACGAGGAAGCGATTTTCTCGAGAAACAAAGAGTAATCAAGTAAGCAAGAAAATCAAAATATAAAAACAGTTCTAGAGTGGAAAAATTACCTTGATCTCTCTGAAGGGAATGAGAAGACTCTTCTCGAGCTTGGAGTCCAATCCGAGAATCCGAGCGGCATGGCGGAAATTTCTGTTGGTTGCTGCAAGAGCATTCATCGCTACTAGTGATGGTGATGGCTACTACTACGGAGGGAAATCTGAAACAGAGATTCTTGGAAAAATCAATGGAAAAATGAGGTGAAGGATGATTGATAGAGTGGAAGGAAATGGATGAGAGGGAGTTTTATAGGCTGCGATCTCTGAATCTAAGACGAGTCCGATTAGGACAAGAATCCCAATCCGCAAAGGAAGAGGAACCTGAATTGGTGGAAAAAACTGGAATTTTCAATAATTTTGGGCCATTTCCTTAATTATTTTATATTTTTATTTTGTTTTATTTAAAATACCATTTTAGTTCTTTATACACCCGAGTAAATTAGACCTTAAATTCCATTTACAATTTTTATTATAAATTTTGAAAATATATTTTCTTACCTAAAAATTATTATTATTATTATTTAATTAATTTCGGACCAAACTCATTTGAAGGGATTAAATTTGTATTTAAACCTCTATTCTTTTGCAAGAAAAAGAGATTGTTTTGTTTTATTTTATTTTTTTCTCTCTTTTCCCGGTAATTTGGATCTGGACATTAAAACCTGCATATATTCTGCCTCGCAAATCCGGATTTTCGGATTAGACTTTGGAGTTTCTTTAAAAAAAAAAAAAAAAAAAATCAAAATAATTATATGAATATATCTCAATTTTAACTTTTTCATTTTAAATTTTGATCAATGTCCCTAAACATTAGAATGGACGGCAAAATAGATATTTTCGAATAAAGATTAAGGAGTTATAAAATTTAGAGAGTTCGTGAATTTATATACACAATTGATAAGATATAAAATTGATATATTTTTAATAGTGGATCTCCAAACTCTTCGAACAAAACAAATAATAATTCAACTTTTACTTCCCAACTACTCGGGCCAAACACACCTTTAATTACTTAAGTCTGGCTTGTTAACTGAATTAGTAGGTCTGGTTTGTTAACCATTTTGCTTTTTATTTAAAATTGTAGTTTTCACAATTATTAAATGAAAACTTGAATTTTTAGTTAAATTCTAAAATCAAAAATAAATTTTAGAAGTTATTTTTTTTAGTTTTCAAAATCTACCTTGTTTTTCAAAGCATAAGTATAAAGTAACAAAAACAAATGATTTTGTGGGTGAAAGTAGTGGTTATGAATTTAATTTTAAAAAACCAAATGGCTATCACGCGATACAAACCTTAATTTTTTGTTTTTGATTTTTTTAATTAAAATTATAAAATATAAACACTAGTAGCATTTATAAATTTTTGTTTCTTTTTTTCAAGTGGTTTTAAAATCAAGTTAAGAAAAAAAAGGTAGATTTTAGAATTTTTTTTTTTCTTTTGAATTACAATGATTTTAGGGATGATAATTACCGTTGAGCTAAGTTTACCTTGACAAAATAGATTTTAGAAGTTGTTTTGGTTTTTTTAATTAAAAAGTCAAATGGTTATTATACATACATATATTTGAATGCCCATTTGTTTTGTTTGACCAAATTATTTTTTTAGAACATTCATTTAGTTGTGTTTGAATGGTTTATAGTTGGCATTGAGGTGGTGTTGAGTAAGAATGAACTTGAAATTTCTTTTGAGGATTAGTAATTGATTACTTGGAATTTCTTTTGAGGCTTAGTAATTGATTACTTGGAATTTCTTTTGAGGCTTAGTAATTGATTTTAAGGCCATTAAAAGTTATTTTAGTAAATCTTAATTTTAAATTAGAAAAAATTAGTTACGTTTTACATAAAAAAAAAAGAGAAAATTTTAAGGTCCCTCACTTCAATTATTTGAATTAATATATGGGACTTGAATTAATTATATTATAGAACTTTTTTTATAATAAAAAATGGCATGCCGCCACTCAGACTCGAACCTCTAGCATTGCTTCCTAAGAGTAGTGTGTCTACCGATTTCACCATAGCGGCTTTCTCAAAATCATAATAACCGATTATTATTGAATCGTCGAGATTGAAAAAAATAGAATCAATTTTCAATTCAATGTAATATTTTTGACAAAATATTTATCGTGGATAAAAAACGCTTTATCTTTCAATTTTGAAATTTCATTAGAGTAAAAAAAAATAGGAGATTTGAGCGTTTCCAATAAAAATCTTATCAGATTTCATTTATTTCAATAACAATTTAAGGTGTAAACCAATACTAAATTAGTGTAATTTAGTTATATAAGCCAAAATAAACTATTATTCCAATTATTGTCATATTGGTAATTGATTTAAATTTTATTATGATATTTTGTTTTAATCAATATTATTTGATAAAAGTTAAGAAAAATATTTGTTATAAAAAATTGAATCAATCAAATTTTGAAAATCGATGTGACAAAATATATTAATATAGAATGATATTATTATAATATATTTATTTAGATAGTTAGGAAGGTAACAGATTTTTAGAAAAGATGCTTTTATAAATTATTAACATTTTAAAATGATTCTACCAAATTAATAAATAAATTATTTTACCCAACCGAATAAGCGGTTAAGAGTTCTCTAAGAATACAAACATAATTCCAAACGAAACATTATTAAAAGACAAATGACAACCATTTGGTTGAATTATAGACAGTCATAATTTTTTTAACTCAATAATTCTCACTTATCCTAAAATCTTTTTGCAAAAATTAAAAATGTTGTAGATGGTTTTTCAAACAAGTTTTGATGTGTCATCTAAAAGTTCTTTTTTTCTTCCTTTATTTAATCTATCTTTAGACTTAATCAAATTCATCTTCCTATTCTCCTCATTTACTAATTATAATGCCCTTATGCTTTCAAAATAATAATAATAATAATAATAATAATATTAATATTATTATTATTATTATTATTAATGAATTTTATTTATTTATACTATATATGTCATAATTAAAATTTTAAAAGATAAAATATAACTTATTTTCATTTTCATGGAAAGCATAGTATTTGATACTCTTGTAATTATTAAATAGATAAACTATTAACTCTAAAGATATATAAAATAGTCTTTACACTTATTATCATTTTATTTTTATTTTATTAAATATGTGAAATATTATTATTATTTTTTGAACATGACACACATTTAAATATTTTAATTTTTTTGATGTCAACAAAATATTCTATTTATGTTCAATGTATTTTGAAATAAAGAAACATTCGATAAACTATAGTTACATGCTTGTTTTTTTTTTTAATTTTTCTTTTCTTTTTAAGAAACTATGTGCACATAAAGTTTTGATTAGTATTACTATAAATTAAGTAACAAAGTCAATAAGAATCCTTTATGTTAAAAGAAAAAGGAAAAAACAAATAAACGCATTTTTGAACAAGATAAATAAATAAATAAATATTTTATTAGCATAAGAGATAAGACAAGACTAGAGACTATTTTTGGTTTAATTTTATTTGTAAAATCTGTATTTTCTGTTTAATATCTAAAAAATAAAATAAAAGAACTGACTTTTCAAACACAGCAACTTGTTTGGCAGCCGCCACGAATATGGGTAGTGGCAGCCAACCACTCCGCTCCACGTGGCAATGACAAATCACCTCCCTCAGTTATTATCCTGTCACTTTCAACAAAGTTCATATTAAAAATTAAAAATAAAAACCGTTTTCAGATCGCTGCATAGACATGACGTGGCCACCCACCGCGTATGGAGAGGATAAAAAAAAGGATAGCCAGCCAAATCTTCAATCTAACCATTTTTATATTATTTTAATGGTTCGGTTTAGTTTAGTCATATATGCTATTGTTCTTGGGATGAGAGATTCAAATCTTTACATTCGATTATATATTTTTCGTTAAATAATGATTGGGTAAGAGATAACTATCAATTTTTTTGGATAATGCTTTTTTAGTACGAAAGAAAAAAAAAATAAAGAAATAGTTGAAGGGAAATATATTCCCTTAAAACGGCATCTAACAAGTAACAACAATCAATGACTGTTTTCAATTCAAATGCGGACGATATTCATCATTCTTACATGGCTAACTAGGTTATGTATTATTGAATTGCAGCTTCTAAAAGCTTGAACAAATTATTACTAATGATAAAGCTCAAATTTCATCAACGGGTAGGAATTTATTATCAAAATGATATCTTTATTTAATGAACTTCCTACCGATCAAATAATATGTTTCAACCTAAAGAGTCAAAGTCTCATCTCAATAGTTTTTTTTAACTTTGACATGGAGAATGATTATTACAGCTCTTAATTAGTGACAATAAAACTATTTGAAAACCATTTTCTCTACTCATTTGTAACTAAAACTAAAATAGTCACCACTTCAAACACAAACGCAACCATTGAATTTACTATACGAATAAAACATGCTTGCGACAACGGAAAACAGAAAGCACAATGGCTAAGGGGGGAATGTAATAAGAAGTGGGTCTCTAAGAAAGATAGAGCAATGTGTGCAAGAGAGGGGCCAAGAAGTCTACCTCAAAGAAAGATAAGGTGAAGAAGAACCTAAACTACACTACAATTGAGCAAACTCACCTATTTTCATGGCGTTTTAGCTTTTGTTGCATTATACTTTTGTAGGCATGTTAATTCTACGAGAACTAAAATTTTGATTTATTCACATGCGCCCCTATTTCCTTTAATACACAACATCCCTTCAATACTATCCCCTCTCTCCTCATTCACCCTATCGAACATTTTGTTTAATACAACTTATTTGCATCACTAAGTTAATTTTGTCACCGATAATCAAACTAATAGAATTCTAATAGAGCTACAAACACGATCCATTCTCTAATTGCAAGAGCTTTAACCACACTAATGGATGGCTTAATCTCTTATAAATTTGCATCAAATGGTCCCTCATAGAGTTCAACTCAACACACCAAATAGTCCTCGTGTTCAAAAGAAACCTCATTATCGAGGGCCAATTTTCCCATATTCCTTGAACTCTCTTGGAAGACTACCACAATCTCCGGACCTTTCCTACTCTTTATTTTCCCATAGTATTTTATCTAAACTTAGAGACTAATATACCATTTAAGCCTTTTTTATGTTTGAGATCGAAACTCTATTGATTTGTTGACGAGAAATCTTGTAACACTATTTATAGAGTACTAGACTTTGCCGTCATAATGCCCAAAAAAATAGTCTGTCGAAGATTGTCAAGCTTATTACTAAATTATAATTTAGTCCTTATTAGTTCTTTAAATGCTTTAATACATTTCTATCAAACTTAAGTTTTGAAGAGAGACATTATAACAGAGAAGGAACTCTTCCACGAATCATTTTTTCTCCGATTAATAAATAATAAAATAAACAAAATAAGCTCAATAGAAATGGCAAATACTATAGTACTGGATGGCAGCATGTTATACATTTTTTAAATTATGTTTGGATGCAATCATTAATTATTAATATTTTATTATACAACAATGGATAGCGTGACTCTTTGAGTTTTTGAAAGGCTATAGAAAAAGAGAATGAAATTGAAAGAAAAAAAAATTTAAAAACTTGATTTATTTTTAGAATTTGACTTGAAATTGAAATGTGTTAAAATGTGAAAAACTCACCAAAAATAGGGAAGAAATCAGCATTATTTTAGAAAAAATAAAATATAAAAATGTTGTCAAATGGACATTTAATTAGATCTTGTTGACATATAAAGCTTGAATTTATTCACCTACCCACCTTCCCTATTGATTAATTAGTTTAGGTAGGTCAATTTAATTACATAGACTTGAGGGGGTGATTTAATTTCAAAGCAACCTGTGTCTTAGTTTAACTAATATCAATGCAGTCAATAAGTTGTTATAAGATATGAAAAAGATGTTAATTACATCATGTTTGATAACTCTTTGATTTTTTCTCTTAATTAAGTGTATAAACACTACTTTCATCTATTGTTTTATATATTTTGTTGTCTACATTTTTCGAATGTTTTCAAAATGAATGTCAAAATTTGAAACTAAAAAAACTATTTTTCAAAAGCTTGATTTTTGTTTTTTTAGATATTGGTTAAGTAAGAACTCTAATATCTACTAGAGAATATGAAAACAATAGTAAGAAATTAGGAGAAAACAAGCCTAATTTTTAAAAATAAAAATAATAAAAAACCAAATGAGGCCTTAATGTTTCAAACCAAACTAAAATACCTAGGAAACTAATTGAATTGTTGGATAAATTCCAAAAGAAAAAAAAGAAAAAGAAAGAAAAGACTCCATCAATCTCAATTAAAAGTAAATTGTTAAAAATACCTTTTTAATTTGGAATGTCTGTAGAATTGAAAAACATTTGGCAAATGATTAAGTAAACCAAACATGCAATAGCATATATTAATTATTATGTTTTTTTAGTCCGAAGTTTAAATCTTCATGCTAAACCTCAATTATACTAAAAAAGGTCAACTAAATTAGCCTTAAGTTGATTTTATTGGGCAATAACTCAGAATAAGCTATAACATTTTTTTCAAATATCATTTGCCATCACGTCACTTTGTTTCACACGATTTTGATTTTTTATTTTAATTTAAATATTCCATACAAATCCATCATTTTTTAATTTCATATCTCTATTAATATCAATTGAATGTGTGCTTTCTTTTTCGTAATTTGCACGAAAATAAAATATCAATATTGAAATTTCAATTTTTCTGATAATATATATTTATGATTCTTTTTAATTCCAAAATAAATTATTTATAATGTTATTGTATAGTGTATATATTTATATTCACTTTCAAATATTTAGATTCAGTTCTCCACCAAATAAGCATTACAATAATTTCATAATAAATAAATTAAACTTTTTTAGAGTAACAATTAACTTATTTAATTTTTATAGAGTAACAAATAACTTATTTTAGCCAATGAAAAAATAGCAATATGCAATTATGTACCACATGGGGCAACCTTAATAAATAGTGGACAAGAACACGTGGATTTGACTAAGCAAATGCCTTCCGGATTATTTCAAATTTATCTTTTATTCTCCTTGCCAATATTATCTTTCTTTTTTTTTTTTTTTTTCAAATTATTTATTTCATCACTAAATTTTAATCAAATTCCCACCTCCAATTAAATTTTTAAGATTGTATTTTACGGATGTGTTTATATATATATATATATATATATATTGAAGGTTGTTCAAGTCAAGATGCATAGGGGAGTACTCATTCCAAAAGAAAAATGGCAATGCTTCAGCCAAACCGGTAAATGTATACCAGTCAAGAAATACTGAGTTAAGGTCAGACTAGTACCCCACAACCTTGAGTGTCAAAAATGTCTTTGACACCCCTACCGTCACACACAACCATAGGCGTGTGTTAGAGGACTAGCTTATAAATAATAGTTCCATTTAATCACCCCAAAAGGAGGAGAGATGTAATCTCAAAAAGAGAGATCTAATCTTACTTCTTGTTCGTTCTTAGTTAAATTAATCACTTCTAATACTAACTAAAGCATCGGAGTACAGTAGGCTCGACACCACACCAGTGCAAGAATCTCTTATAGAGGTCAGCTTAGACAAGATCGAGACCCCACGAGAGAGAAGTGGGCCGAAGGTCAAGCTCACTGGAAACCCACAATGAAACCCAACATGGACGAGATTTGAGCACCAAAAATATGTATAGTATTTATACTTTCAAAGTTTTTTTTTTTTTTTTTTTTTTTTACCATGGTTATCATCTTTTTAAAGAGAACATTTGATTTCTCACCAAATTAAAATTTCAAAAACAATAACATATTTTTAAAACATACAATCTAATTTGATAACTATTTTATATTTTGTTTTTAATTTGTTGAAGATTGAATTTATTTTATCACTGTTTCCTTTCATCTTTTCCAAGTTAACATTTGAGCTTTTAGTCAAATTTCAAAAACAGAAATTACATTTTTTAGTTTTCAAAACTTTATTTAGATTTTAAAAACACTCTTAAAAAGTAGTAGACAATAAGAGAAAGAAATCAATAAGTGAGAGTAATTTGTAAGCTTAATTTTCAATAATCAAATGATTATTCAAGCTTTTCAAGCTTTTTTTTAGTTTGAATTCTAAAAATGAGAATGGAAAACTAACACCAAGTAAGTAGATTCATAGGTGAAATTTGTATTTAAACTTAATCTTCATAAACAAAAAACCAAAGGATTATCAAATTAGATTTAAATAATTATTATTTACTACCTAACATAAAATCTTTTAAGATTTGAATTCTCATCTACCTATTGAATTGAAATAAAATAAAATATCATGATTGTCTCGTGGATTATATTATTGTTGTAGATGAGATTTCCTTAAAAAAAAAAAAAAAAAAAAAACATAGAGATGAACCCTACTTGCTAAACATGATCTAATCTTTATTCACTATTAAATATATTTTAAATGTTATTTTTATCCTTCTACAAACCAAATTGATTTCTAAACATTTGAGTGTATATACCAAATTCAATAAACACAAAAAATTGATTGCAAACTTGATTACAAGTTTTTCTCACTCTATATTTAACAAACATTTTGGTTGCTTGAGGAAATGAAATTCATCTCAAACCAAACACCCGGGGGAAGGGCATGAAAAATATGACCTTACCAATTACATATATATATATATATATATATATATATACACACACACACACATATATTCCTTCTGGGACTTCAAAAGTCAAATTTTATTTTAAATTGATTTTCTCATAAGATTGTTTGGCCAAATTGTTTTTGGGCATTTTCATTATGATTTTAGCAATCCCATGTGAAGTCACACCATGCATTGAAGGGAGATTTCATTTTGGTGGTTAAGTACCAATGTATTTTAGTTATGACAACATCATTCCTTCACTGGGACACATCTCATTTTTATTGCAAACTAATTAAACTAGGGACAACATCAATTTTTACCCTTCAAATTTGCTCTGGCGTACCAATTTTGGCCATAAATTTATATAATTTATATTTGTGTCATAATTTTAACCATCCCCTCAATTTTAGCTGGCATGTTTGAGAGTAATTTTAAAATAGTTATATTGCATGTTTGAAAATAATTTTAAAATACTCAAAATCACTTTTGTCATTTTTAAAATCACTCAAAAACACATTTTTAATCACTTAAAATTAATTTAACTTTCGATTTTATACTTTTATACAATTTTCATATCATCAAAATTAGTCTAGAATGATTAAAAACATGTTTCATGGTAATTTTGAAGATTACAAAAGTTATTCTAGTCATTTTCAAATCACTCTCAAACATGCTGGTAATCACTTTTGTCATTTTTAAAATCACTGTTAAATATATTTTTAATGATTCAAAACCATTTTTGATGAAATGAAAATTGCATTTAAAAGTATTAAATTAATTTTAAGTGATTAAATGCATTTCTTGGAGTAATTTTGAATAGGCAAAAAAATGATAAGTACTCTCAAACATGCACTAATTTAGATACTAATTTTAACAAAAAAAAAATATGTAAGATTCTTTATAAACTCGTTAATTTCTATAAAATAAAGTTTGACACGAAACTAAATTTGGCCAACATACAACCTAACTCTTGAATAACATTCTCAAAATTCATAAATTCCAAAAAAAAAACACACACATATATACTTGGCCAACATATACTAACTATTTATTATTACTTAGACATTAATCGTTTACTTTTTAATTTACATTTTAAAACCTTTATTACAATATTGGCCGCATCTTTAATTTTTTTTAAAAAAAATACATTTTTAACTTGGTTTTCTTTATTCAAAACTAGAAGATACTCATGAACTCTATACTTAATGTCAAAAACACCCAAAAACTTTCAAAAGATTCAATAATACTTATATTTTTAAAAAACAAGTTTAAAATGAAATACCATTGCCATTAATTTTAAATAACCTTTAATACTTTGTTTTCAAAAATACTCTTGAACTTTTAAAGGTTTCAATAATACCCTTAAACTTTAACTAAAAAAATAAAAAATAAAAAAAACCTTTATATTAGTAAATGAACGGAAAGTTTTGATTTTTGGTTTCAAAAAAAATTAAAAATACTCAAATTAATGTATTTGAAGTTATCTTGAGTTGGAAAATAACCGTTTTTAAAACAAATTATATAATACCCTCATTCTTCTCAACAATTTTCTCCCATTTGTTCAAATTCTTACATCAATTTTCTCAACAACCAAATATAAACCAAACTCCAAGTTAAAGCATAATATTTCACAAAATCTTACAACATCCCGAAATCAAAATCTTCCCTTCAAACTCATCTAAACAATAAATAGTCGAATCCAAAAACAACTTAACTATTAACACAAAGATAATTTTGAAACTTTCAAAAATTCAAAAATACTTTCACCATAAAGTACAAAATTCAATAACATTTTTCATAATTTAATCATTTTTATGTAGAAAACTATAAATAGAGACCATTTAAACTTTATGATCCACATGGTCCCTTAAATTTTAAAAGTGCTTTAAGAGATTGTAACCAAATCTTTTGAACTCATGAAGAAAATAGTGTCAATTATCTTACGAAGCACAATTTTTCATCCCACCCAAGTTCTTTCTAGTTTACTGTAGGATACAATAGTTCATTAGCCTTCTCCAAATACATGGCAAATCATACGATACCGAATCGAATTGCTTTACAGGATGCCTAGCAAGCCTATGAACAAATTAACTTAACAGGGTACCCTCATTCTATGATTCACAACAAATCTGCATTACAATCAACCATTTATTACACAAAAACTCAACATCCAATTCCAACCAATTGTTTTGGTTCATTTGTTAGAAGTTAGCACATACGTCACTAAAGTCTTGTTTGAAAACCATTTGATTTTTTGTTATACTACTTTCACGGACAACTTTCTTTGTTTTGTTATCCGCTTTCTATACTTTTAAAAAAAGTGGAGTCTAACTAATCAATGTGACTTAACATTTCTCCTAAAAAGTGAAAACCATGGTAAGGAAACAAATATAAATATAAAAAAGTTATTACTAAAATGAAGTCGTTATCAAATGGGGTCTTAACTAATCAGACTTAACCAATATGATTAATTATCACAAAAATGTCCTCAGATATTTTGGATTTAATTGCTCTCTTTCGCTCACCTAAACACCTCAAGATTTCAAAACTATATCCCCCATCATATTGTGCACTGCTGAAGTTTCCTATCAAATAGAAACAAACTGCATCAAGAGAGTCATCGAACTCTGTACTACTAAACACATCACCAACGTCATTAGCTTCTCCTATACACTTATAATCCTGTAGCCTATTTCTGTTTTTGGTTTTTATAGGAGCATGGACATTAGATAAACAGTTTAGTTTTCTGTTTTAAATTTTTAAACAATAATTTTGAAAATAATATGTAAATTTGAAGAACTGTAAAAAATATGCTTTCAAATAAACTTTCCATTTTCTTCACTACAACAAAGGAAAAAGTACCTCCGACCTCACGATGTCAGATTACATGTCGATTACTGTTGAACTGTGCTCAATTCCGCTAAAATTTCCATATTTCAAAATCTCACTTCTCTTCTTGTCACTCCAGTACTTTCACGTAGCCCCCTCTCTACCTAACATTCTATATCTTCCAACTATCTTTCTAACTAACATCTCTCTCTACTTCTCTAATTCCCTACACTTTCACCAACTTTTTTCTCTGATTTGTTGAAATTTAACAGATAGGTAACCATAAAGCAGCAGTCAACAGAAATAGCATACCTATAAGTTATAATTTGCAAGATGAAGTAATAAACCAGCCCATCAATGCAACCTGCATCCACTGCGCTCCTTAAACTGCATGTCAGCATGAATCTGAAAGAATTGCCTCCTCAGCTGCAAATTAGTTCATAAACACTTTATGACATGTTTGGGAGTGATTTTAAAATGATTAAAACCACTTTTGTCATATTTAAAATTATTTCAAAACATGTTTTTTATCATTCCATTAAATTAAAAGTCATGTTTTGACAAAAGTGATTTTAACCGGTTCAAATCCACTCTCAAATACGTCATAAACATCAATTAGAAGATCGGGCCTTAACTATGAACTTGAAATAGTTTATCAGAAAAATTCACCCAAAAAATTATAGTAATAATAAATGAGCTGTTTCTGAATCAGCTCGGTTATGATATCCGTACAACCACCTTGTTCTTCTTTCCTGCAGATAAAAGTAGAACTTTTCCATCAACAATGTCTACAGCTTCAACTCTCTTACTCTCAGAATCCACTCTACTATTATTCAAATAAAGTCCCCCTTGCTTCAGCAAACGACGGGCAGCCGACTTGCTTTCAAGCAAACCAGACGTAACTGAAAGATCGACAACTGAAAGATTCAACACTTGATCATACTCCAATGAGCAGCATGGCACATCCTCAGCAATGCCCTCAATAGTCTTCCAATCCAACTTTGTCTCTGCACCTGGTTTCAATGCTTCAGTGGCCTTAAGGGCCTCACTCAAACCATCTTCTCCATGAACAAACCGAGTAACTTCTTCGGCCAGCCGCCTCTGGGCTGTGTTTGGCACATACCCCGGCTTTGCCATTTGGCTCTCCAAGTCCTGAATCTCCTTAAGATCTAAAAATGTGAGAATTCTGAGAAATCTCACCACATCAGCATCTGGGACACTGAAGAAATACTGATAGAACTTGTATGGAGATAACATCGACGGGGAAAGCCAAATAGCGCCGTCTTCGGATTTCCCGAATTTGGTGCCATCACTCTTAAGAAGAAGAGGGAATGTTAAACCATAAATGCCATCAGCCTGAGGCAAACGTTTCCTAATAAGCTCTGTCCCTGCAGTGATATTCCCCCATTGATCACTACCTCCAATCTGAACAGAAACGCCCTCGTTTTGATAGAGATGAAGAAAATCATATCCCTGCAAGAGCTGGTAAGTGAACTCGGTATAGCTCATTCCTTGCTCCGATTCCAATCTCCTCCTAACACTCTCCTTAGCCATCATCTGTCCCACTCTCGCAAACCGACCCACTTCTTTCAAGAAATCCAGAAACTTAAACTCCTTCCACCAATCATAATTATTAAGAATCACAAAATTAGGGCAAAAACTAGAATCCGAGCCCGAATTCCCCAAAATTCTAGTGATAATATTAGTAATACCCAGAGTGTTAGCCTCCAAGGTCTGGAGATCGAGTTCGGGGCGCTCGAGGCTCTTGCCGGAGGGGTCGCCAACGCGGGCAGTGGCGCCGCCGATGAGAGCGACGGTGGTGTGGCCACATCGGCGAAACCAAGAGAGAACGATGAGACCAAGAAGATTGCCTAAATGTAAGCTCTGGGCGGTGGGATCGAAGCCGCAATAGACCTTGAGAGGGGTGAGACAAGCGGAGCGGAGATTGTCGCTGGTGATGGAATCCAGAAGGCCGCGTTGTTCGAGAATTTGGAGGACGTTGGGAGGAGAAGCGGTTGGAGGGTGAAGAGTTGAAGATTGGAGAGAAGTTGGAGAAGAAGAAGCGAAGCAGCGGGAAGGGGTTTTGAGGAAGAAGGAGAAAGAGGGTTTGGAGGGAATGGTGGAAGTGGAGAAGAAGGATCGTTGAGAAAGAAGGAAGGCTCTGGAGCCATAACGACAACAAGAAGAGGAAGAAGAAGCAAGAATGGCCATTGCTTCTGTTCGCTGGAGAGAGCTTTGGCTAATCCAAAAATCCCCACACCAGAGAAGAAAATCGTGATAATGAAGAAAATGGAGCTGGGTGATTTTATTTTATTTTTTCTTATTTTAATTAATGTTTTTCATTTCTTAGCACAAAGGATCCAACATTGCGATCTAGGAAACAAGGAAAGCTCTCGCCAATTAGTGTTTTCTTTATAAATATTTTAGTTGATTTTCTTCTATTTAAAAACAATCCAAATTTTTGTACATTTTATTTTATTCTCCGTTCTTAATTTTAATTTTTACATAATAATAAACAGAATGAAAATTGTTTTAATATATCTATAAACTTAGTCCTCTCATCCAAATAACCATATTTGTTAGAAGTTACACTATTAACTTTAACATTTCAAAACTAAAACAAAATCTTCTAAAGTGTTAGGACAAAAGATCAACTTGGTGATGTTTAAATAGTTGTTAGGAAAACCTTAGATCGCAATTAACTTCTTGTCCAACAAATGTAGCATTCAAACTTTTTTGAAAAAATAAATACCTTTTAAATAAAGAGTAAGATTTAGCAGTATTATTTATAACTTGGCCTAAATAATTCAACAAAACCTAATATATATATATATGTATGTCTTTTACTTATTTATTTAATCAATGTCTGTTTACAATAAAAAATATACATATAATAATGGTCGGAAAACATTTGAAATCAGTTATATTGGGTCGTTAGTCAGTTGTGTTTGAATTTAATCAACACACAAGAATGCCTAGGATAAAGTTAATGAGTAAAAATGTAAAAGATAAGTTGATAATTTCCTATTGATATTTTTATATTTATATGAGTTCGAAATTGACATTTACGAATCCATAAAACATAAAAAAATAAAAATAAAAATAAAAATAAATAAATAAATAATGTAATAAAATATCCTAAGGTAAAATGTTTAAATAGTGTATGATGTTTGTTTATTGAATTAAAAAAATTTAAAAATTTATTGTTCTTAAATTTTCTTCATAAATCTTCATCGATATCAATCTTATCAATATTTCCATCAACACCTCCATAAAATTGAGATCACATTTTCGTTGACATAGACATAAACCTTGACTACAAGACATACTCTATCATAAATTCATAATCACATACTAACATAGCATTTCATGCTACTCCAGAAAATTGTCCAAGTAGTACATATAAATGGAGATAAAAGGACTGTTAATGAAGGAACTGCTTACCATAGATGGCTATAATAACCAAACATATAGATACAGCAACTTTTTTTTGAGGATTCTTTAGGAATGTTTTATGCCAATGCCATGAAGAGCTTTTTCCATGAACATATTACTCAAACCCATAACATCGAGCTCAAGTCGCTCGTGTTCATACTATGCAAGGGAGATATTTTGCACGACCCCAGGTGAAGGAAAACTCTTGGAAAGTTTATGGAAGGCATCATCTTTGAACTTTAATTTTTACTGCATGAAGATTTACCTCATCAGCTGCTCCAGCATCCACCCTAGTTTTGACTAATAAAACAACTACGTCATACTTCTTTCCTGTAAAAACACAAAAGAAGTAAATGAGAATTTGAAGGAAAAAAGGAAGAGGCATGTCTTCTAACCTACTAGTAGAGTACATTGATAACTTAAAAAACAAATAAACAAACAAATGATTTGTGATAAATTACATGTTTTCTCTTTCGTCGATCAATTCCTGCGCTCTTCATGTCGTTCTTTGGAAGTCCAGAACCAGGAGGAATGCCATACTGCATCGGAGAAAGGGCAGGTGTACCAGCAGGTGAAGCTGCCACAGTGGGGGCTGGGGCTGGGGCCGGCACAGGTGCTTGAGGTGGAGCAGAAACTGGGGGTGGTAATGCTGTAGGTTCGGGAAGAGCTCGCGGTAAAATGTGTTTCAGACGATTGTTCCTATAGTTCTTCCAGAAGTAAAATTGTTGCCTGTGTGCCAATTCCTAAGAAATTCCAAATGATGCAACTGTGTTAAGATACTAAGAAAAAGGAAAAGGGGACATATATCAGCACATTATGACCAAACCATTTAGCAACAAAAAGCTCTCATGAATCGATGGACATGGGAGACATTTTAAATTTTGTCATCTCATTACAAACAGAAATGGAACATATAAGCCTAATGAGCATTTATCAGAGATGTGTACAGATGCGAGCACACAAAAAGTTCACCATCCAACTAAATATTTATTCTGCAATCTCGAAAAAGAAGTTGAACAATAAAAAACAGAAGCTAACCTTGTTGCCAGGATGAGCCATTGCATTTCGGAAGTTTGAATTTTGTAGAAGTTCAAGGAAAAAAAGACAATGAGGGTACCTAGAAACAACATTGAAGTCAATACCAAAAGCGCAATCAGTTCTCCTTCTTCAGTTCAGGGAAAGGACTGACTCACATTATAAACTTAATATACTCTGGCCGTTGCCAATATTGAAGGTACTTCAAGTAACCAATAAAAGCTTCATCCTCAAGGTAACGATTCTGAGCCAGATCTGTATAAAACTAGACGATTAGCTACTGGAACTGAGAGCATAAAAAGCATTTGTTCTAACATTTCATCACCAATTTGCAAAGACATTGTTTATTAAGAAGCATATCTGAGTGAGTACGTGAAGATGACTACCATAAAAAATTTAAAGTGCCAACTTTAGAAATGTACTCCAGTCGTAAGATACCATAGCATATCATCAAAAGAATAAAATTCGAGGAAGTTCACCATATGTGGAACCACTGTAAGGAATTGTACAATGCTAGCATGTCTTAATAGGCAGAAGGATCAAGCAGACAAGCACGGACCTCTGACAAATTATAAGTTGGTTTTGTAGTAAAAATAGTAGGTCACAGCACCAGCAGTAGTCAGGGACTCAGGCAACAAGCATAAAAGAAAAAGTTTCATCTAGGCACTACTCTAGCTCATAAAGATGCAAATTTAGAGTGAACTTTGGTGCTGAATGTCAAAATCTAATCTTTCATTGTGATTTCTTCTTCACGCCGATCAATCAAAAATCACAACTTTACAGGAAAATGCAACTGAGAAAGTTATGTTCAAAATTCAAATAGAACACATGGTTCACATGAGATATCATATGATAAAATTTCAAGCTAACAGTTCTTTTCTTTCATATCCATGAACGTTAAAAGCTAGCTTGTTTAGACCTCAACTATTCTAACGGAAGAGACGCAACAATACTATATTTGATTGTCAAGAAAATTCATACGATATTAAATCATCAGTAGATAGTCACCATAGCTTGAACCCATTCCAAGGAGCTTGTTTCATTTTACATTGACATTTATTCTATAAATAAGTGGAATCTGCTTTGTCATTAGAAGAAATACGTAGAATTTACTTTTGGATAGGCTGTTTTTCATGTGAAGCACAGTTTCATGTCTAGTTGCTCATCAGAAATCCAAATTGAAACTAAATTCCACTAAAAACGTTTGAAAGCAATTCTTTAACTAACACGAGAAGAAACTAGAGAAATTATTCAGTTTCAAAATTCCGTGGTTTTGGAACATCCAATAGCTTTTTCCTCACTTCAAGCTGAAGTTTCAAGCATAACAAATGAGCCTAACTCCCAATAAAGAAACCCTAAATTTTGCAAAAACTTACAATGAATGTAGGTTGGATTGGCAAGACATTGAACAAACTCCAATTCGAGCAAGAACCGCTGCCGTCCGTCATCCGGATCTTTGTAAACATTAGTAGGCCTGGCAACGATTGACGAAACAGAAGGGGAAAATTGATCAATTCACTAGGAGCCCAATAAATCAATCCCTCAGCAACAGAACAGAAAAGAAGAATTAAAGCCATATCCAAAATGAAAGAAAAATTGGTTAAAGAGAGATGAAGAAGGAGGGAAAATGATAAAACGCGAGAATGAAAAGAGAAATACACTTACAATGATGGGTTATCAGCTACTTCTTCGTTCAATCCATGATTAGAAGCCATTGAATCTGGCCAGCCGAAGTTTAAATATCGTGCAATCGAAGTTCAAACTGAAGCCAAAAATTAAGAAGAAATGAGATTCGAAGTGGGGGCGATATAGCCGATATCCTTCAAAGCTCTCAACAATGGGTACATTCAACCCACAGAGCTGCAAGCGATTGAAATCGATGGAAATATGCCCGCGCTAACAATTGTATAAAAGCCCCAATGGATTTTGTTGGTTGCCCCTTTCTCAAAAAGTTTTAACAATGAGGATCACCTAAATGAATTTTCATTCAAATCATGGATTCTCTTTATTTCTCCTTCAATCTTAGATTTTTAATCAAAGGAGGAAATCGTTGGTTAAATTGTGAGAAATAATACCATCGCGTTTTTACTTTTTAAAACCAAAACGCTTTTTTCTTAAATTCGCTAAATTAGTTTTTTTTTTTTTTTTTTTTTTTTTATTTTTTTTTTTTTTTTTTTTTTTTATTTTTTTTTTTTTTTTTTTTACTTATCCTTTTATTTTTTCCCAATTTTTTTTTTTTTTTTTTTTTTTTATTTTTTTTTTTTTTTTTTTTACTTATCCTTTTATTTTTTCCCAATTTTTTTTTTTTTTTTTTTTTTTCTTTTCCATCTTGGGCGAGATCATCTATCGAAATTTAGTTAAAAATTTAAAATTTTTAACTTATTCATTGTCTTGGGTTCTATCAAGTAGATTTCACACATGCTCTTTTGATGTTAATATTATAATTATAAAAATAAAAAATAAAAAAAGCTGAAAAAGTAAATTAGAGAAGACTTTTATGCAAAATAATAGTCTATTGAGCTATTCAAGAGAAAAAAAAAAACATGAAAGTTCAGATAATTGTATAACTAGATGTGTTTATTTAAATTGTAAGTATAGGAAGGGGCTTTTTTATTAATATTGTTTATAAAATGTACTACATACTACATTATGGACAACCCAACTTTTTCAAGATTATAAACGATATTATGATAATCAATTTGTACAATCAAGATGTTTTAAGCAGTAAAGTTAATATTATATATATATATATACACACAACCTATAATAGTTACCGAATTTCTTTTTTTTTTTTTTTTTTTTTGAGTTAAAATTGGTATACACCAACCTACAAATTTACTCCATCAAACTGGAGAGACACATCATATCAACTTATAATTACTTCTTAAATAACAAAGAATTCTACATCCTGATCAGTTCCAATTCACCATACACAAGGATATGTCCTTTAGTTTCCTTAATTTTCTCTCTTTCAAATTCTCTAATGGTTGATAACATGGTTTTTTTAGCCCTTCCAGAGCCATCAAAATGTAAACCACAAATCCTTACCCCCTCAAGCTAGAAACTGCTACCAAGTTCATAAAAACTCAAGTGGGATTGTTGAAACGAAACATCAATAAAGTACAATGTTTTCCACACCCTACACCCTCCAAGTTATAGAGATGGTAAATGATCCCTTGACGAAGGAACCGAAGATCCCCGACAATAATATGCGGTAGTAGTATGAGCATTGAGCATTGAGTATTGTATCTCCTAGTACGGTCTGTACCGCATCGGCCGCCTGAACCTTGGAACCCTTCTGCATAAAGTAAGAAGATAGAACCTCACATTACAAAGCTGAATGTGAAAGGAGTTGAATTTTCCAATTAAATGAATATATCATTCCACAAATCCCTTTCAAATCAGCAAAGAGAGAAGAAAAGAAATGGACAGTCAATGCTCTAATTCCCTTTCAACAACATACGTTAGAAGTTGATCGTTCTAATAGAGTGCAGTTTGTCTGCTGCACCTGAATGATAATAATTTTTTTTAGGAAAATGCAGCACAACCATGATTTAAATATCTAAAAGAAGAAATGGCAATTACGTATGCAAACTAAACTACTTTGTCCCAATAGACCTTTTATAACCAATTAGCATGTCATTGGAATTTGTTTGTAAATTTTCAGTATCAATGAAATTTTTTCAGGTAGGCACTATTGTATTATATATGTATCAGTTCCCCATCTGAGATAATGGAACAGGAAAAGTTGGAGGGATATTTATTCCGACATGAAAAGTCTCCTTCATACCATAGAGTGAAAAGCTAGTAGTTCAGCACTTACCCATAACCATACGAAGGATAAGGTGCAGCAGGCATGAAAGGCCGGCGACCTCGAAAGCCAAAAGGGTTTGGCCTCCTTCCTCGGTATTGCTTCATGCCAGGCACATTCGTCCTTTTAGCAGAGACCTGCAAAGTGTAGCAAAAGCAAACCATGGTCAGTGATAGAAGTCAATATTATGTATCCACACAGCATAGATCGCGGATGTACGGAATCCTCCTACTCTCCCAACCCTAACAAACTCAACTAACCAAAAGCAAACACTCCTAAGATACTTTCCCCCTCTATATACACCTTTCACTTACGACTTCTCTCATCCCATAATGTCTTCCTCTGATATACATACATTATCGGCGTCCTATTAGTGAAATAAATTATTAATAGAAAGTTAAAGAGTGTAAATCCAAGTTCAAAGGACCTTTAGTTGACGACCATGCAACTCTGACTCATTTAACAGCAAAGCATTCTGGACAGCATCAACCTCCACAAACTCAACATAAGCAAATCCCTTGGGGTGACCAAATTTGTCCGTCAAAATTGTCACTCTATTCACTGTTCCACATGATTGAAAATGCTGTTGGACCTCTTCAGGAGTGCATGCATAGTCAACCTGAAGTAAAACCACGACAGAAAAATTACATCATTTTGTATTGAAATATGATATTGGAAAGCCTTGTGAAATAAGAAGAGAGGCAAAAAAACATGCCCAAGGAGAAATGATACTTCAATCTACTATCCGTCCAGACTTAACAGGACTTCAGATTAGGATCATGTTAAAAGGAAAAAATCTTTAGACCTAGAATTCTATTGATAAAATATTATTCCTAGTAACAGCTGATAGTGACTTGACACACATAATATATAAAACTTCAAACAAATATCCTACAAATTCATTACTACCACATAATATTTCACATCTAAAACATGGAATCATATTTTTATTGAAAACCAAGCTTCCATTGAGCAAAAATGAAAGAAAACAAGGCCATAAAAGCATACAAAACCAAAAGGAGCCAAACTACTACAAAAAGGTCTCCAACAAGCCAATTGAGGCCTAACAAATAATTACAAAAAAACTTTACATGAAACCTCGTTAAGTTACTATCTAAGGCCTAAAGGGAGGTGTGGAACCTCGCTAAAGACTAAATCTCCTCCAAATGTCTCTAAAACCCTCTAAATGTTCAATTGTTCCTCTCACCCCAAAGAGGTTTTATGCCCTATGGCATAAGGTGGTGGTTAGCATATATGAAAAATGAAAGAATGCTAAGGTGGTTTACGAGAGAAAGGAAGATTGGAATTGTGTGTAGGCCTTGGTGTGGGAGTATGCAAATTAAGATATTGCATTGCTAAGTTCACTACAACCGAAGTTAGAGATAGTGGGAAAAGCTCCTTTTGGCAGGATAATACTGGGGAATGAATTATCGAGTGCAGGAAGCTTGGAATGATAGCAGTATCAATTCATGAAGGGTAGCAACAAGAAGAAACCAGGACAAGTTAGAATTGAACAAACTTTTTGGAACTTCTTTGCCAGATTAATGCAATCCAAGCAGGAAGGGAGTAATAGCAATTCTTAGGACCCTTTGCCAGCAGAGTGCCAACAAAGTGGATAGATTACAAAAGAAATGTCCAAATATAGCTATAAGTCCTAGGACTCCTAGCTGTTGTTTGCTCTGTATGAACACAGAGGAGGTGGACCAAGGTCATTACTTCTCAAATTCCTCTAATATCAACAATATGCTGAATTTGGTCTCTTCTTCATTCCAACCCCCTTAGGACTTGCTGACACAAGTAGGCCTGAATATAATATTGGCTAATTGTTGCATGGACATAGACTTTAGTTTTATTTACTGGGGAAAAGAAATGGGAGGAGGAAGAGGAAGAGGAGGAGGAGGAGGTGGTGATGAATCTGACAAACACTATATTTGTTTGGGGCAAGAAAGAAAAAGAGGACACTCATCAATGAGAACTGAGAAGATAGTGGGTTGGGAAGACATCCCTGATTTAGCTAACTAGTTGTCGTATGGGCCTTTTTGACTGGCACTTTCTGTTTTACAATTTGTGGCAATAACTTCTACAATTTACCACAAAAACTTGAAAAAAAAAAAGAAAAAAAAAACTCAAATCAAATTTTATAATTTGTTGTGAGGTATGGCATTCCCTAATGATAATTGTTTTTTTCCCCTCTATATTTCTTATCTGAGTTTGACTCCTTGATGAAAATTTGTCTTTCATTTAAAAAAACGATATTCAAAGTAAAACAGAAATTAAAAAAAGACAGGCACCGTTTGATCGTTTTGCTTTGAGTTTTCTGTTTTTGAGTTTATGTTGTTTCCTCGCCATTTGTTGGTAAGCTTTTCATCTTCCTTAAAAACTCATTTGAATTCAAAGTCAATTTCAAAAACAAAATCAAGTATTCAAAAGTTTCTTTTTTTTTTTTAGTTTTCAAATTTTTGCTTGGTTTCTTAAAAGTGTGTCTAAAAGGTTTTAGTGAGATTTTTCATCTTCTTTTTTTCTTCTTCTTCTCTACCTACTAAGTTTTGAACCCATGACCAAAGAATTGGACCAAAATTTGGCCCAACCTCTAGACCATGAAGCTACTAAACCGTTAGGTAAAGCAGGAAAGAAAATTGTAGGTAGAAGAAGTGTCTATAAGCTTAATTTTCAAAAACAAAAAACCAAAATTAAATAGTTATCAAACAGGACCTTAAAAAGTATGAACTTTTTGACATTTTATTCCAATACGTTAGATAGTAAAGGCAAAATAGTTTGTCAGACGACAAAAGAGAAAATAAAATGAGATCAAAGCTAAAGGTTACTGGAAATGTGTACAGCAAAACTTCAATATTAAAATAACGCGGTGAAAGGAAAGGGGTGATAAATCTCACATTACCAACATATACAGATCGAGAATCTACTTCCTCCTTTTCAGCCTGGGTTGCAGAGGTACTGGATGAATCTTCTTACATGTTAAAAGGAACACAAGTTAATTACAAACAAACTACGTACCCTAAAAGATTGTTAACCGAAGCATGAGATAAAACTTCCACTGATTAATTTTTCTCACCACCAAAAAGCGGATAGAAAAATGACAAGAAAAGGAGCAGTATATTTATCAGAAAAAATATCCTATGAAGTATCTATGAGCAGATATGCATGCCACACAGAACACATGCATCTTGCATATTTCACAAGCTGAAAGTTCATAAAGTTTTGAACAGCTAGAAATGCAATATACCTGCAACTGGAAAGGAAATGAGGGTACATTACAAAAAGAATTGATTTGTTTCGTTGTTAAAGCGACGTAATTGTTTCACCCTTAAGAAATTTACTCAAGTGTGACAAAAATTTTAGATTCAAATACAATATGTAAGAAACAAGAGAGAACTTAACTTCCATTACACCCAGATGAAAGACAAGCATTATAAGAAATTTGTCAAAAACCATCCAAATACGGAAAGGGTTAAAACTCTCTTAGTTGATTGCCAGCAAAAATCGAATAACATTTTGCACCTATTTGACATAACAATCATAAATAAAAACTCACAAAGCTTCAGAATTTTCGATATCTAACTATCTTTTGTTTTGTTTTTATGAGAAACCAAATTTGAAGAAGTTTGTTGCATGCTGAAACGGGCTTTGATTGTTTAGAAAAAGAGACATGAGGATTATTGAACTCCTTGGTTATGCCTTATGGACACTATCTAACCACCAAACTTCCGACCAGGGCCTCCTAATCCATTAAAGAACCTTTTGACAACCTCCGTTAATCATAAACTCTCCTATTTTCCTCCAACGTCCCTTCATTGCAAACCACGCCAATTTCTAGACTCTCCGAAACTTGAATACCAAAAAACCCCCCATTGCATCCTTCAAGTACAATACAGCCAATAAGGATAAACCCAAAGAGCTCTTAGAACTTCACGCAACCTGATTCTCGATTAAATCCCCCCACAACATCAAGAACGGGACTCAAGAAGCAAGTTAGTGAATAAGAGAGATGAAAGAGTAAGATACCTTGAACAGCACCCATCTCCTTCTCAACTTTGGCCTGCATTTCTCGAAGGGCACCGGCCTCCTCTTCGATCTCCTTAAGCCTCCTCTTCATGTCCTCCAAGTCCTGATTGATTGGAAAATACAGACTGAATCAGAGACAAGAGTCCATGAAAGAGAGTCGGAAGAAGTGGAAAAGCGTACCTTGGAGTTGGCGTTACTAGGGTCGGCGTCGTAGGCTTCTTCGTCGGCCCTACCAGAGGACATGTCGAGGTCGGCATCCATCTCGGCGTCGTCGGGAATATCGCCACCGTAGACTTCGTGTTCATGCTCATCGTAGTTAAAATTGCGCTCCATCTCCGTCTCCTTCTCCGTCTCCGGTGGCCCCTCGATCGGTAGTTGGTATTGTGTATTTTGTCTACTGGTTCCCAATTGCTGAAGATTAGGTTTCGGATCCTGTCTGCGACTCTGGTTTTCATATTCCTCCTCTTTCTTTATTATTTTTTTTATTATTGTTATTCATGTATCCCTAATTATTTCTTTTGTGGAAAAATACTTTCACTCCCAACTTCTCCATTTTAATTTAATTTTTATTTGTTCCTGTTTGATTTTAATTTAATTTTTAAGTTTAAAAAATGCTGTAATTTTATATTTGTTCTTTACGTTTTAAAATTTACATTTTTAATTTTTTTTTTCTTCTAAATATTTATTTGTCTTTAGGTTAATAAATTTGAAATAATTAAAAAATATAATTAATTAAGTTTCAATAATTTTCATCAACTTTCAAATTAAGTTAAAAATGTCACTTCATAGTTATTTTTAATTAAGTAATAAACATTGATGCCAATAATTGAAATTGAGTATTTTAATGCAAATTTGATGTCAGAAATATAGAATTTTAAAATCTAAGGACCAATTTGAAACAAAATTCAAGTCTCGAAAGTAAAATTATAACATTTTGAAACTTATGGACTAAATTGAATCAAACTCGAAACTTGAGAACTAAATGTGTGACATTTTGGTACTTAGGGAACAAATAAAAAATATACCAAAAACTTAGGGACTAACAAAGTATTTTTTTTTTTTTTTTGTTTAAACAAATGATAGCACTACAATGTTAATTAACTCAAATTTCTCTACGAATTTTAAAATCACTATCTTCTAAAATTATAAAATTTTATCGATGCATTAGAAACAAAATTGAAAGTTCAGGAAAATTCCACCCTTACAATGTTTCCCATATTGGACCAACAAAGAAATGGAAATCCTTGCTTCCACTTCTTGAAAGACAAGACGGCAGAAATAGAATGTTTAGATAGTAGGAGTTAGTTTAAAGATTTTGGGTAGGGTGAAATAAAGAAATAGAATGTTTAGACAATTAAGTAATATGGGCCTAATATTAGGGCCATCGAGGTAGAAATCCCTAGTTAAAACGAATTGGGCCGAAGAGCGGAAGCCCAATCCACAACCAATCCAGATGATTGATTGCCTATGCGTCGGTTTCCTCTTCCACAAGATTGTCCATTGAGATCAGACAGGAGCGAAACGGATATGGCATCTATCGCTTTGCTACCTTCCACTAAACTGCACCAAAATCAACTTCCCCGTTCTAGCTTCCGCGGAACCCCACTCCCACCATCCGCCATTTCTTCTACCTCAAACAAACAGGTTCAATCGCTGTTGCTGTTTTTTGCTTAATCTCCTTCCGTACGATTGGGTGCTTTGTTTGATGCCCATTTCTATCAAAATTGTTCCCCCGCGTTGATGGCTTGAGAACTCTGAATGTTTGTTTGTCTATATGTATCTATATATGTGTATGTATGTACGTATATATTAAAAGTGCTACAACACGTTGCAAGAGCTCGAACACTAATCTCTCACTTGTTTTCAAATGATCATGATCCAATAATTGACCTTCAAAGTTGAATAGGGAGGAGATGAAGTTGCAAAAATTTGAACACAGGACTCCTCCTTATTTAATACCATATTAAAACGTTATTAAATTGGATCTTAATAATCTAGTGCACGAACATGAGAAAGACACACACACACACACACATATATATCAATTTTGTACTAGAAGGATATTCAATTTCAACGAATTTTTGCTATTTTTTGTGTTGAAAATTTTGATACGTGCTTCTGCTTAACAATGTTGGACCCATTTTGTACAATTGTTGTCTAACATATGTCTACAGTTCTAGTAACAAGTGTTCGATACATGTATAATAAAGGCCAGAGTGCCCAAGTATTCGACATATATGTTGGGTGACTCGGACACGTTACTCAAACTAAAGTGTTTGCACTTCTTATTAGACATGTCTAATCCTTTATACATGTTTTAACAGGCATATTAAATTTAGATCAATAATAATGAACATAGTATACAGAGAGTCAAAACTTCACAATTAGTTTACTCCTTATTTGATTCAGTAGTTTACATGTGACTTCTTGTGCTATTGACAGTGTTATGAATGTATTGCAGAGGTTAAATTTAGCATCTTATATTGCGATGTGGTTTAAGATTTTGGATCTAGACTCGAGATGTTCTGAAACTACCTGTAATTTAAGTTCACCGGCAAACTTTTTGACGGTATAAATGTAATGCAAGCGTGGCTGAATTAAGCTTGAAATTTGTTTTATGTGTGGAACAGAAACAATATGTTTCAAAGACTTGTCTCACCAAAATCACTGCGAAGTTTGACCTGAAGCCTCCTCCATATCCTCTGGTATGTTTGGCATTTAATATCACTTAGTTCAACTCTTAATGCTCTCTAATTTTTAGACGTTTAGTAGCTGTAAATATTTCATGGCTTTTAGCCTTATACCAGGAATTGCTTCACTAATTATGTTCTTGGGATTCAGTTGGACTTTACTTGATTTAACTACATAATGTCCCTAGGATGTTCTTTTCGAGTCTCAAGTTCTGGGGAAAACTGGATATTGTTATTAATCATTTCAGGATACTAAACAGATCTTGGACTTTATATCATTGCTGGATGAGCTGGGGAATGGATTAACCCATCTTGCCGTAAAGTTTGGCAAAGTGAATGAAATGAAGGACTTCTCTCTTGTTAAATATTCTTTTTTCCTATAACCGGTGTGACCACACAATATAATCCTGAGAGTAACTCGTCCATCCTAAGGCCAACTTCGAGAGATTTCAAAGAGCAGAAGAGTTTATTTTCCTAAGCTTGAACTCAAGATTTAGGTGTTCCTAGATTCTATGTATTCTCAGTCCTTACCTACGGGATCACTCCTCAGGGACTCTGTAGTTCAATATGAAAAATGATGCATATGATCATGAACTTGTTATTAGTACCAATGAACACTACAAGATTTACATCCCAATGTAACTCATCATTTATTTGAGAATAATTACCATGAATAAAGCATCTGCCATTGGTCAAATGAATTAGCTCTCTAGTCTGCTATCTTCTCTTGATGTATCACTTGTTAGTTATTTCGTTTGCTTCTGTTCCTAATAAATATACGATTGAAAATTCACCATAATGCTTTTAGGAGCACAAATTAACATATAATAACAAACCTTATGCTACAAACTCGTCTAATACAGTGTCTTTTTTTAAAAGAAATGTGACCAAAATAGTCGCTTTGAAGATCCATGGCTTTACATTTGCATTATATGTACTTGTAAATAGGACTATCTCTTACTTTTACAAAGTATACTTCATAGGATGCCTTGGAACCACATATGAGCCGTTCAACCCTCGAGTATCATTGGGGAAAACACCACAGAGCTTATGTGGACAACCTAAATAGACAGATAGAAGGAACCGAGCTGGAGGAATTGTCACTAGAAGATATCATAACTAAAACATACAACAAAGGTGATATCCTTCCACAGTTCAACAATGCAGCACAGGTACACACCCTTCACATAATTACCGACATCTGACTCATCGGTTTTTCACGAGATAGTAATCTTATGAGTAAAGAGTGAATTGTGGTTTGGTGATCGTTGTTCTTTTATGGTTAAAATCATATTTTAGTTCATGAAAGTTATTTTGTTTTGGTCCCTAAACTATTGAACATTATGTTTTGATTCCTAAACATTACATAGACTATTTTGATTTGACTCCTTGCCATAGACATGTGTTCTGTTTATTTAGTTAATGAGTAGATATCTGCATAAACAAGTGTTTGAAGATATTTGAAGTAGGTTTGACGTTGAGTTTTCAAATGTATTTATATGTTCTTGTTAAATGATTATTGAAAAATTACCGTCAAAGGACAGATAGTTTTTCTCACCAAAATAGGATTTGAGCCTTTCAAAAAAAAAAAAATCTTCAATCCAAGAAATATCAACACCGAAGTCCTATAACCCACCATCATAACTGCAAATTTATAGATCTGGAACCACGATTTTCTCTGGGAGTCCATCAAACCTGGGGGAGGAGGGAAGCCATCAGGGGAACTCCTAGAATTGATTGAGAGAGACTTTGGTTCTTTTGAAAAGTTTTTGGAAGAATTCAAGTCTGCTGCTGCAACACAGTTTGGTTCTGGTTGGGCTTGGCTTGCATGTGAGTCGTATACTCATATTACTTTGATTTGAATTGATTTTTTAAGTGTTTAAAAAGAAATTTCTAAGTGAAAAAAAAAAAGTATTTTTTAGCACTTAGAAAGTCAATTCAAATAGATCCTCAGTATCATTTCTCTCCTACTTGTATTGATATCAATCACTTTTGCTTTGAATTATGCTAAGTTGGGTCTCATTTTCTCTTTTTTAGATAAGGATAACACGGTTGACCATCCACGTCCATCAGAGAAGGACAAAAAGCTTGTTATTCTAAAGAGTCCTAATGCCGTTAACCCACTTGTTTGGGACTATGCTGTGAGTACTGCATCATCTTTTGTCGCATTAACATAGAGAAAAAAGGGAATAAGATAATAATTAGCACAGTAAAGTATAAACAGAGGAAGCAAAATTTCAGTTTGGTTTTAATTTGCCCTCTATAATTCAAAAGTTTCATCATAATCCCTATGGTTTTATTAAATTTACCAAAAAAGCCTTGTTATTACTACATGCTAACAGCGTTCTTACATCTCAAAGAGAAAATGAGTTGACCTCCAATGTTATTTGAAAGTTACATTGGCTGATCCTGTATACACGCACACAAAAAAATCAGCTGACTATTCCATTTTGTGCACATAAGAAACTTTTTTACAGCTAGTAGGGCGAGTGGAGACATATTAGACTGTTAATGTCCTGTTTGATAACTATTTAACTTTTTTTATTATTATTTTTAAAAAATAAGCTTACGTTACTACTCTCATCTATGACCTTACTTGAAGAGGATCTGTTTTATAGGTTTCACAACTATGTTCTTGAGTTCTAAAGCCACTACTCCCATCTATAAGTTTCTTTGTTTTGGTATTCAAAAAACCAAGCCAAATTTTCGGGGGAAAAGGGATAATAAAGATTTGTCTTTGGTTTTGGAATTTGACTAGAATTCAAATGTTATTTAAGAAATGTGAAAACCATGGTAAGAAAATGTATTGACAACAAACATAAAAACGGAAAACTAAAACAAAATTGAGGAATGATAATTTAACCTTATTTTTACTTTCCCAATTTCTTTTGCAGCCACTTCTTACTATCGACGTTTGGGAGGTAATTGATTATATTCATCAACTTATGTCCTTTATTTTTTCGCTGTCGGGTTTTCGGGGTGGGATGTAGAGTTATGTTTGCTTTTGAGAAAAAGAGAAATGACCTCCTTTCTTCATTACTAATGTTGTGGTTTCTTATTTTTTTGGATTTGATCTCAACAGCATGCTTATTACCTAGACTTCCAGGTTAGACTTGACTTTATATCTTATGAATTAAATTATCTTGTTCTTCGCCTCTCAATTCTTGACTGGTCTGTCCTTGTACCGTCGTGACTCGTTAAAATTGTTTTTCTTGCAGAATCGGCGACCTGATTATATATCAACCTTTGTTTCAAACCTCATATCATGGGAAGCAGCAGACTCAAGGCTGCAGAAAGCCAAGGTTGAAGCTGCTGAAAGAGCAAAGGAAAAGGAGAAGAAAAAGGAGAAGAAAAAGGCCGAAGGTAGTGATGAAGAGGTCTACGTCGACAGCAGTTCAAGCGAGTCGGATTCGGATTCTGACTAAAAATTTCTTCTCTAGTTTACAGTGTTCATAAAGGTGCACACCGTATTTTATTTCTGTGCTCTAAGTCCTGTGGTTTGTTGCTGTGACCAGTTCGTGAACTTTGAGTTATTGACTGTAAAGTGAGGATGGAGTGTGTAATTTTTGGAACATAGGGACTTTACTTTTACTTCCACCTTCCGCATATAATGGTGTGGTCCTTTTGGAAAAAGTGTTGAATAAATATATTCTACTTTTAGAGTTTAGATTTTCATGTATTATGTTTTGGTGCTTAGTATTAAAATCTTCAACTTTTGTTCTTCAATTTGGATATAAAGTTATTTTCCTATTTATGGGTTTTTTTGGGGGTTAAATTATGCTGAATAAATTTGGTTTAAAAGATCTCTTGTTTTAAAATTTGCTACATTACCTGTGACCTTTCATAAACATTTCAAAACTATCATCAAGTAAGAAAACTCTTCAAAATTTTAAAGAAAACATGAGACTTCTTTTAAGTACCACCATATTGTTTCGAATTTTGAATTTTGTCTAAAATTTTGAATGAAATCTACTTAGTGATATATTTGAAATATTTATAAAATCCTTTTAAATACTTTTCTTTTTTAGTGATAATAAATGATTGAGCTAAAATGGTCACACTATATAGTACACATTTGTCTAATTCGCATAGACAAAGATTAGGAGATAAAATGAACGAGAGATAATGAGAGATATTGAATGGTTCTAAATTATAAAGTACACATTATTGGACTCGTTTTTTAAGAATTGATCATGCGAAAAGCATTTGCAAATCAGAAACCTAACCCAACTAAGGACCACATCAATAATATACTCTTATAATAAGACTGAAAAAGTAAAGTCTATGCTTTTGTAAGACCAAGAAGAAAGTAGTTTCTTTATTTATATATATAAAAGGTAGTTTCAATGGTCATCGAGTCAATTTAGCTGTTCTGATTATTTGGTCAATATTCACTCTCACTTTTTGGTGTTAATGTATGTAAACTATAATGATGAAATAAAATTTTAAAATTAATAATAAATGAAAAATAATGAAACCTAATTAATTAAAATGCTTTTAAATTAATTAACAAACATTATTATTATAGACTTAAAACGGGTCTCTAATGAAAAATCAAGGTCAATGTTATAAATTTTGAAACGTAGAAATCAAATTGAAATAAAACTTGAACCCTAAGGGTAAAATTGTAACATTCTGAAATCTAAGGACTAAATTGAAATCAAACTCAAAACTTAACGACTAATTGTGTAATATTTTGAAACTTAGGGACCAAATGAAAATTAGACCCAAAACCTAGAGACAGAAAATGTATTTTTTTCCTTTTTTTTCCAATTACTATTATAACTTTCAGCCTTCTAATGGAAATATATGTTTTACTTTAACTAGATACATGTTGAAATTGAACATTTTATTGAGCTAAATTCTTATATTCCACTAGTTGTACTTGAAAAATAATATAATAAATAATAAAGAAATTAAGAAAGCACGTGGGCTTTAAGTTCAGTTTTCATGTCTAGAGTGAATATGTTAAAGTTAGAAAGTTTGTGTTGATGTGCAAAGTTATTAGATGAATTCTAGATAAGTGTGCAAAAAAAGATAATGAGACATGAAGTTTTTCAATAGATGTGCAAACATTATTGAAGTTTAGTTATTTCACACTATTTTAATTTGCCAAACACTCCATAATAGTTGAACATTAAATTGACTTTAAATAAACTATTACATAAATATGAAATTACAAATTTAACCCTTATAGTTTGAAGACACTTAGAATTTAGTTTCAATAATTCATAATTAAATTTTAGTCCTTATGGCTTGATAAAAGTCTTCTAAATAGTTCCTATAATAGGGACTATTTATGAAGAATTTATCAAAGTACAGTGACTATTTATGAGATTTTCTCAAATCATAAAAGCTACATTTTAACGTTTAAAACCATAACGACTAAGTTCTAACTTTTTCTTAATTGTAGGGATCAATTTTTTAACTAAATCATATATGAATTATAGTTAAACTAAATAAAGAATATTTATCTTTTTTACACATGTCTCAACTAATCTTACAGGACAATCTATCTAACCCTATAATATTTGGGTGTCAAAGAAACCCATAGGATATTAAATCTTACGCAAGTGGCCACCATGAATTAAACCGCGACATGGTAATGTCATGAGATTGACCATAAGTCATACTTAACCTTAGAGTTCCTATGACTAAGCATTGAAAATGAAAGTGCATCTTGTTTGCATGTGTAGTAACTATAAAATATTTTAAGTCTTTCTTAACCTTACTTTTACATCCACAATATATGTCTCATTCAAAAATCATGCATATTTTTTCAAAAGTTGAAATATTATTTGTCACCCTTCGTAAACATTTCCAAATTACCATTAGAATATAAATTAGTTAAAATGTTGAACAGAATATAAGACTTAAAACAATGTGATAGTGACCTAAAATGAAAATTGGAACTTATTCGTTGCTATATAGTTTTAAGTTTCTATAACCTTATTTCTGTCCAAATTTCAATAGATTTACACTCCAATAATAGCTTTCAAACCCTTGGGAAAAGGTTAATAAACTTTTCCTTTTTTTTTTTTTTTAATACCATTGTAAATTAAGAACAATAATGGAAAGAGCGAGGGAGGCTACAACAACCACGCTTCTAAATAAATAAGAAGTCAAAGGTCAACTTTCTATCCCGTCCCCTTTCCCTCCTCCTTCTCTTTATTCGTCTTTATTTATTAATAAATTAATCCGCCATTTTTAGTCTCTCTGGCTTTGGCTTTCATTTCCGGCCATTTTCAGGCAGCCGAAGCCCCCTTTCAACCGCCACGATGATCCTCATTGACTGTTCCCACTGCAGGACGCCGCTGCAGCTTCCGCCAGGCGCCGGCTCCGTCCGATGCGCCATCTGCCGCGCCGTCACTGTCGTTGCCGACCCTCGAGGCTTTCCTCCGCCGCCGCCGCAGCAGAGTTACTTTCCCGGCCACCACCACCAACCCTCTTACTTTCCCGGGCATCACTACCCATCTCCGGCGCCGCCGATTAACCCTGCCGGTGGCGTCCGTAGCCCTAAACGGGCGGTGATTTGTGGGATATCGTATAAAAACAGCCCACACAAGCTTGAAGGGTGTATTAATGATGCTAAGTGTATGAAATATTTGCTGGTCAACCGTTTTAACTTCCCTGATTCCTCCATTCTCATGCTCACTGGTAATTTCTTCTTCACATTTCCATCAATTAACATCCGTCTTTTTCGTTTAAGCATTGAATGTACAAGATTAAGATGGTCTGAATTCATTAGCTTACCCCCGTTTGGTAGTTTTCTTCTGTGTGAATTCTAAGCAAAATTTCAAAATCAAAATCGAGTCTTAAAAATATTCTTTTTAAAGTTTTTTTTAAGGTAAAAACTTGTTTTAAAAGTAGGTAATTAAGTAAGAAAATTATAGATTAGTTACTAACTGAGGTCTTAATTTTCAAAAATTGACTTGAATTTTTAAAACATGATTAAAAAATAAACACAAAATGTAGAAGGTAGTATTTATAAGGTTAATTTTAATAAACTAATAATTAAAAAACAAATATTTACCCTTTTAAGTTTTCTTTAGTTTTATTTTTAAATATTTCTAGCAGTTTTACTATTTAAAATAATTACTTTCAAACTTTTGAATTTATCATGATTTAAATTTCTTTTTCTTTGCCTTTTTAGATACCAATATACAGTGACATTTTGCCGTATTTAAAAATATTTCCATTAGTTTTGCCATTTAAAACAATTACTCTAGTTAATATTGTGGTCATGAGCCTAAAATCAGACTCTTTCTACCTGAATAATCAAACTAGTAACAAACTGAATTAAGACTTGTTATGGATTGACTTTTCAAATGCTTAAAGAAAGATTCGACACCTAGAAAAGGTCAATTCAAACGGACTTTTGGTTTGGAAGCTTGAAATAAAAATTCATCGACAATTTTTGACACTAGAATTGATCCAATTGCAGATGAAGAAACTGATGTTTACAGGCGTCCAACAAAGCATAACATCAGAATGGCAATGCATTGGCTTGTGCAGGGTGTTCAAGCAGGAGATTCTTTGGTGTTCCATTTCTCTGGCCATGGTTTGCAGCAGAGGAACTATACCGGCGACGAGATCGATGGCTACGATGAAACACTCTGTCCACTGGATTACGAGACTGCAGGAACGATCATCGACGACGAGATCAATGCAACCATAGTTAGGCCTCTCCCATACGGTGCTAAACTCCATGCCATCATAGATTCATGCCATAGTGGAACCATGTTGGACTTGCCATTCCTGTGTCGGATGAATAAGTAAGACTCCATTCGGTAACAATTTCATTTTTATTCCAAATCATAATGCCTCTCTCATAGTTGTTTTGGGTATGTTTTCACCTTCCTTGTAATCGCATTACTACATGAGGTTCTTTGTTCAAATCTCTATAATGTTATTTTTTTTCAATTAATATTGATTTCCACTTGTTGAGATATTCTTGAGTTGGCTCTGATATCGAGGAAAAGTGTTAAAGTGTTGATATAATCAAATTTATCGCAACTCAATAACTTAAACTTCTAGATCAATTAGTGATAAATCACTTCAATCTAATTAAAGTTGATTTGATTGAAATCTGTATTTTTGAAAACTTTTGGCAGGAGTGGAAGCTACAAATGGGAGGATCATAGGCCTCCATCAGGTGTATATAAAGGAACCAATGGTGGAGAAGTGATCTCTTTCAGTGGTTGTGATGATGATCAAACTGCTGCAGACACTCAAGTAAACTCTCAAAAATCTTTTGCTGTTTCTTCATCTCTCATTAATCCAAATGTTTTCTCTTTATAGACATATGCTTTATTAGTTGAGAAGACATTAACAACATATTTGGAGGTGATTTTGGTTAAAATCACGTTTGTCATATTCAAAAGTATCCTGAAACATGATTTTAATAGTTCGAAATCAACTTTGATCGTACAAAAATTGCATTTAAACATGTAAAATCGAACTCTAAACTAATTTTGAATGAATGAAAACATGTTTTATGGTGATTTTGAATATGACAAAAGTGATTTAAACGAGTTATAAATTGCTCCCAAACATGTAACGACGGATTAACTCCATTTTTGGCTAAATCCCACCTATGAAACCATTTGAAATTAGCAAAATCTATCACAATGTGATTCAATTGGTGAAAATAGATTTAGTTAAAACATATTTTTAGATACAATAGAAAATATATTATATAATTGTAACGACTAATGAGTGCTAGGCCTCACAACGAAGTCTGTAATTTGATTGCAAAGGAAAGGGTGACCAATCTGATAACCGTTGGTTACGTTGGACCCATTACTCTTTTTTGTGTGAACCTTTGGGGAATTTCCAGATCTTGCCCCTACACGTCGGCAATCATTGTTCATACAGTTTTGATTTCATTTAAAACGGTATATAAATTGTCATGTATCGTTATCGGTAAGATGATATCAAGTATTGATACCAATATATTAAGCGATAATTGTACTAATCTTTTTCCTTTTTTTTATTTAATACATTATATTATATTCTTTATTACCAATATCAATTTGTATATGTTAAAAGTACGATTTTGCATGAATGATCTATTATTTTGCATGGAAGTGTTGTTTTATTACGGTTACAAATTGGCTCAAAGTAATTTAATTTCATTTGCAATTAAGGCTCGTGATGATTGACACATAAATAGAATCCATTATGATCGGTCCAATTCTAATGAGTGAGTTTAGTTATAAACTAAAAGATGAAGTGTTGATGTGAACAGGCTATGTCAAAGGTTACAACCACAGGAGCCATGACTTTTTCTTTCATAAAGGCCATTGAAAGTGGACAAGCAAGTACTTATGGTAATATGTTAAATTCAATGAGATCCACCATTCGAAACACTGACCTTAATTCTGGAGGTGATATCGTTACAACCCTAATCTCTATGCTTTTATCTGGAGCAAGTTTTTCTGGAAGATTCAGACAGGTAATACTCTTTTTTTAAAAAAAAAAATTAAATTACAAGTTATAACTTGTGAAGGAGTAGTGATTGAAAAAAGTAATACATGTTGATTAATGATTACAATTGTTTTTACACGAGATTGTAACGGAGGATCTAAATTAATTCATTTATTAAAATTTAAGGCTTAAATTGATAACTAAGATGAACCTAGTTGAACTGTTATAGAAGGTTGTACTTGAGATAAGAGATTTGATTCTCTTATCTCTCACTTATTGTAAGAATAAAAAAAAAATGATATTGGCATTATTAATTTGAAGTTTTAATTGATACAAGTTCAAAATTTAGATATATAATTTATTGTGTCGTTTTTAAATATAGCAAAATGAACTAATTTATTTACAAATATAGCAATATATTACTATCTATCAGGAGATTGCTGACGTCGTTGATATTTTGTTATATTTAAATACCCTTATGACAGTTTTGTTATTTAAAATAATTATGTATTTCCTAATTTAAATTTATTTAGTAGATTAGTCATGAAACGTAAATTCTTGATTTTATTTATTTATTTCCCTGCAGGAACCCCAGCTAACTGCTCATTCAACATTCGATGTGTACAGCAAGCCATTCTCCTTGTAATTCTTTTTTTACCCTTTCTCTTCTGAGTCGTATATTATTGTATATTTACAACTTTGATCAATCTATTTTTAATTGTTAATTTAAACAATATTTTGTTACACTGGAAATTATACCAACATTTACATTTTTGTTGACCATTGATTATAAGATGTAGGGAAAATTACTTTTTCGTTTCTAAGTTTTGAGTTTAGTTTTAATTTGGTTCTAAATTTTTAAATGTTACACGTTTAAGCCATGTTTGGTAACAATTTTCTTTTTTATTTTTGTTCCGCCTCTAAATTTCTTCCTTTGTTATCTTTTTTTTTTTTTTTTTTTTTTTTAGAATTTGGTTAAGAATTCAATCATTGTACCTAGAAAATATGAAATGTGGAGGAAATAGACTTAATTTTCAAAAAAACCAAAAACCAAATGGTTACTAAATGAGCCCTTAGCTAGTTTTTAAGTTTTTATTTTAATTTCAATTTAGTCTCTTAAGTTTCAAAATGTTGCAATATTATTTTTTAGATTTGATTTTTGTTTCAATTTGATTTATAAATTTTAAGATTTACAACTTTTAACCTCAATTTTTACTAAATACTAATTCTTTCGTCCTTAAATTTCACTTCGTAATTATTTAAATCAATTAAATAACATTCATACTAATGATTGGGAGTGATTATTTAATGAAAAACGAAGTTAAAAATGTAAATTTTAAAACTTAGAGACTAGATTGAAACAAAACTTAGATATTAAAAGTAAAATCGTTACATTTTATAATCTATGAACTAAATTGAAACTAATTTCAAAATTTTAAGGGCTAAATATGTAACCCTTTAAAATCTTAGTGGCAAATAACAACTAAACCCAAAATCTATAGACTAAATAAATACTTTTTCCCTAAAATGTAACGGATAATTGATGAATCAAAACTATGAAAATTAAAAAAAATATAATAATAATAATAATAATAAGTGGATATTATTTCTATTAACATGTAAGTCATAGAATTCATGGATCAATTTTGTTTATCTTTAGCGTTTGCATACAATGAATATGGGCAAGTTGATGCCAATTGACCTAATACAATTCGAGATCAAGTGTTGTCAATTATCGACCCATTAATATGCTTTTTATATAACTCAATTGCAATTGATATCACAGTCTGCTTTGTTTTGAGGTCCAAAATTATACAATAGTTGTGAAGAAATAGATCAAATTTTTAATTTACAGGGAGAGTATATATGTCAATTACCACTTAACTAAGATCATTTTGACATAAATATTGTTTACGTAAAGGGTTTGTTTGTCTCATAAATATTGACATGAGATTTTAGGCAAACATTAAATATCCTTGTCTACTTCATACAATTTCATCTCTTAAAATCCATGATATTATTGTCCAAGAAAGAATAAACTCATATGACGTGTATTATTTAATACTTTTCGTACTTGTGAGATTTTTATACTTGGGGATGGATAGAGTCTCATTAATTAATAAATAGATATCAACTAATCATTAATTTTAATCTTAATTACTTATTAAATTATAAATATATTGTTTATACGGTATGAATTTCAACTAATACATTTACCATTGATATTTTATGTTATCTTAACTATATAATATAATATTTTATCATTAGTTATTAATATTTTAATCAAATAATTTATATTTGTTTAAGAGTTGTTTTCAAACATACCAAAACTAGCCAAACTATTTACAAATATAGACAACTTTCATTGTTTATCAATGATAGACTATGATAGACTTTTATCGCTTTAACGATAGATTGCGATAGACTTCTATCACTCAAGCAATAAAAGTCTATCACAATCTATCACTAGTAGATAGTGAAATTTTTCTATATTTGTAAATAGTTTGATATTTTTTCACTGTCTATCAGTGATAGACTATGCAAACTTCTATCGTTTCAGTGATAGACTACGATGAACTTCTAGCACTCAAATAATAGAAGTCTATCACGATCTATCATTGATAGACAATGAAACTTTCAATATTTGTAAATAGTTTGATATTTTATAATAATTTTCATTTGTTTAATTATCATTATTAAAAAAATATTCATTTATTAATATTTCAAGTAATTGAATAATTATGACTCCGTTTGGTAAGCATTTCGTTTTTGGTTTTTATATTTGAAAAATCAAGCTTATAGACACTATTTCCTCCTTCAAATTTATTCATTTGTTGTTTAGTTTTTACCAATAGTTTAAAAAACCAAACCAAAATTTGAAAACTAAAAAAAGTAATTTTTAAAAGTTTGTTATTATTTTTGGAATTTGGATAAGAACTCAACCATTGCACTTAAGAAATATGAAAATCATTGTAAGAAATGTGGATGAAATAGACTTAATTTTCAAAAACTAAAAACAAAAAACAAAATAGCTACTAAACGGGGTCTACATTACTTGTTCTTTTACATTTCATTAAATCATTATTTAGTTTTGATTTCCATATACATAAATGGTAAATCATACCCATTAATTTAATTTTCAAACATTAATAATCTTACATATCCAAATACATACATTAATTACCCAAACATTTGAAAATCCAAACATTGAAATTTTAGACATTTAGTATCCACGTCCATGAAACAAATATGCAAGCCAAACGATGTCCTTTGAATTGAGTTTTTAAGGGCTTAAAAAAAGTGTTTTTAAACTTTTTTAATCACTTAAAAAGCAAATTAAATAGGTCTCAGAAATGGGAGCCAATATTCAATTGAACATAATTAAACAAAAAATGTAACTACTGTATTTAGAAGTGGTAGGTTTAAATTTAAGGTTGTTTCCAAATATAAAAGTGAAAAAAATATTTACAAATATAACAAAATTTTACTATATATCTACGACGCCATGATAGACTATTATTTTATGTTTATCTGTGTCATCATGATACTATCCAATAGTCTATTGCAATCTATCACATGTAAACTATGATATTTTGCTATTAGTTGTAAATATTTTCAACCGTTTTGTCATTTAAAATAATCTATCTTAAATCTATACATCTTTGTTAGCATCTTAAAAGATGATGTGAAGAAATGATTTATTTGGGGATAAAAGCGACAAAAATAATGACAATAAAATGTCAATTTCGTTAGATATTTTCAAAAAAAAATTATAAAAACAAAAATTTTAAATTAAAAAGTTATTATTTTGGCAATTTGTTTATTTTTATTCTATTTTTAAGAGATGAAATGAGCACTTTTTAAAAATTGAATAACCAAAATTAATATTTTGAAAGTAGAAATTAAAATAAACCAAAATTGAAAATATATTGACTAAAATAAATCCTTGAAAGTATATTAACCAAAATCAACTAAAATTTCAACTAAAATTAAAAGTATACTCAAGGAGAAGGAGAAATGTGGAACCAAATATTATTATCCTAAAAAAATAAAAAATACTATAAAAGAAATTAAAAATACCATCAGGCCAGCCCGAACGGATATGACTATTGGGCCAGCCCAATTTAGAGATTAGCCTAGGGTTTTTCTACAAATAAATTAGGGTTCCGGCTAACGAGGATCCAGTGGCTGGAAGTCTGAGAGAGAAAGGTCACTCCGCCGCGTTGTAAGTTCTCACCGTCTTTCATATCTTTCGGTCTCAAATCGGTTTGTACTCGTATGTTTTTGATTGAAGGTTGTGATACCAATGGGTTCTCATCATTTTATTTTGGTTACAATCTACAATCTGAAAGTTTTGCTCTATATTCGGTTGTGTTTGTTTGTCGAAATCTTTTATACGAGCGGTTGGTTTATATATTGTTCTTATTCAGTAGTTTCGCTGCAGTAATTGAATCGATTCTGCATTGTTTTAAATTTTGTTCTGGCTTTTCTGTTTGAGTTTTTGGATTACTACTTGTCTACTTTTCCGAAGTTTTATACTATTTTCTGCCAGAGCTTTTGCGATCTGTGCTCTCTACTACTGTTTCTCGATCAGTTTTATCTTTGATTAGCCGGAGTGGATAAGGTGGCTGGTTCTGTTTTATAATACTAGCGTTTGATATAATAGCGATTCTTTTGTCTTCTCCCTTCCTAACGGGCGAATGTGCGAATGGCTGGTTTTGTACAGCAGTTGATTGGATTAACGTCTTCGGTTGTTGTGGCCTAATGAATTTGGTTTGAAGAAAATGTACTTGTAGTGTCCATTACGGATTTTATACTTGATCTGCATGTATGTTCCGAATTGCTGGCCTCCTCTTATTTTTGTTCTGTTTCTTTGTAAGAGAAAGACTTTTCTTAGCTGTTGAGTTTCTTTGTAGTGGCTATTTTGATGGTACGTTTTTCTTAACATTACGAAGTTGAAGAAAAACTCGTTTTTACGTTACTAGCATTATTGGTACTTTCTGACAATGGGTATGGTTGATCTAAGTTTAAATTGAGTTCTTGGTAATTATTGATAAAAAAACATGATCTTATGCCTTGGTATTTTTTCTTCACAATTTATTGATTCAGAATAGTTGGTGGGGGTGGAATTGCTTTTGTTTCTTGTTCTTCTCCTTGTTTCCCTCTAATTGATTCTGTTTACTTCTGGTTTGTTAGAGGTAAAAAATGAAGCACAACAATGTTATCCCTAGCGGCCACTTCAGGAAGCACTGGCAAAACTATGTCAGGACCTGGTTCAACCAACCTGCCCGGAAAACTAGAAGAAGAAATGGTTAGTGCTGTTTTTGTTCTGTTTTTTATTTTTCTTGTGCTCTAGTTGGTGTCTGTTCATCACCGTAACTATTTGGGATATGGAATTTTAACTACTATTGGCTTTATGATTGTACAATCAGCTCGTCAGGAGAAAGCTGTGAAGAACTTTCCCCGCCCAACTGCTGGTCCACTTCGTCCCATCGTTCATGGGCAAACATTAAAGTACAACATGAAAGTGAGGGCTGGTAGGGGCTTTTCTCTTGAGGAGTTGAAGGTATCCACGCGTCCCCCCCCCCTTCTTCTAATTTTAGTTTCTTGCTTTCCTGGCTGTCTTCCTGGCACTTTTAGGGTCTTGGGGTAGAGTTTTATTGTTGTGGATAAATGTCAATTGGTTTCTTGATGTATATTTTAGTAAGAATCCCTCACATCATGTTGTTCAGATTGGCTCTCAGCCTACATTTAATGGAACTTAATCTTCTACTTAGCTTAATATTTTAGGCATCTAGATTTTAGATTTTATGCATGTAGGTTATGCTCATTTATATGACATCTTAATTATCTAGTATGGCTGCCCAGGCTGCAGGTATTCCCAAGAGACTAGCACCAACAATTGGTATTGCAGTTGACCATCGCCGTAGGAATCGCTCCCTTGAAAGTCTACAGGCTAATGTGCAAAGGCTGAAGACATACAAGGCCAAGGTGGTTGTCTTCCCAAGACGTGCACGCAAACTCAAGGTCAGTTTGTTAAAAATAATAGGACTTGGTTAAATATACTATTTATGTACTTGAGGTTTCATGTCAACATTTTGGCTGTATGAATTATGTAGGCTGGTGATTCTACTCCGGAGGAGCTCGCAAATGCCACCCAAGTCCAAGGACCATACCTACCTATTGTGCGTGAGAAGGCATCAGTTGAGCTTGTGAAGGTCACCGAGGAGATGAAATCGTTCAAAGCATACGACAAGCTACGTGTTGAGAGGATGAACGCACGACATGTCGGAGCTAGATTGAAGAAGGCTGCAGAGGCCGAGAAGGAAGATAAGAAGTAGATTGCCAAAACAACTGCTTAGAGGTGGTTTGTTTTCTGAATTTTTGGTATTTATTTTTACAATATTTTGGATTTGATATATCTTCTGGACTTAATTTGGTAGATGAAAGTTCTGAGTTCATGGATTCAAGGGTTATTGACCTTTGTTTTTGGTCTTGTAGTATCGTCACTTCATTGTGGTTTATCGCATCCAAAATAGCTTTTTGCAATCTTTGCATTTGGTTTGATGTTTTATCACAAATTCATGTGTTCTTGGGCATAGAGTTGGAATTAGCTCTAATTTCAACACAATATTGGGTGTTGGGTAAGAGTTTGTTTTCAATCATATTAGTTTTAAATGGTAACTTGTGTTCGAAAGTGTTAAAATTACTTCGTTTCTAATGTTTAAAATTACTTTGGAAAATAGTTTTGGTAATTCAAATTCAATTTTTTCAGTTATATGAAAATTGCATTTAATAGCATAAAATCAGTTATAGAAGATGTGGTTTATTGAAGTTTTAAATCTTGTCACCTACTTTATCCTCATCTCTTGCTTTTGCCTACCAATGGATCTGTATTAGTCCTGTTGATTCATTTACTATTTACTTGTGACGTTTCAAAATTCAGTGTGTAGCAACGAAACGTTATCATTCTTTTGATTACGAATAATTATTTATTAATCAATTTTTAAATAATGGTACAAAACTAATCCTTGAGTGATTTTTGGTTGCACTCGATAGAACCATTTAGATAGATAATGTCTTTAGATTAAAATAGCTCTAATAGAAATACTTTAGAGGAAGGAATATTTAAAAACTGTTTAAATTATTTTCACCCTAAATTAGATTGAGGGAGAGATTTAATGACGTAAAATCAATAATAATGCGCTAATGACAATCACATATATGTCATACATGTATAGTAAAGGTACATTGTGTGGTTTGTAAGAGAGGAGGAGTATTGATATATATGGTATACGTTTAAAGAGAAATAAATTAAAAGATGAAGGTTCAATAGAGAGATGTTGGAGCTTTTCAAAGAGTTATTTTCCCTGGCCTTTGCAAGAGTTGAAATTAATGAATTTCCTTAAGCCATCTTTATTGCTTAGTAATCAAAATTTATGTAATTGTAATAAATTCTTTTTTATTATTCATAATTTATGGAATATTGTTTATTTAGGTCTTTAGCAACATTTTAAAATAAACCTCTCTTTTCATATTACCATTCTAGAAATTAGAATGGTAGACAAACAAAAAGTATATCCCTCCTAATGTTTTTGTTTCATATTGGAAAGTCTATTTTGACTTCTAAATTATAAATCGATCCATCGTTTTTTACCCATATTGCTTTTTTCATTTGCCGATTAAGTTGGCTGTCGTCCACAATTTGGACAATCTTTAAACTTTATTCAAACTATATAAATTAAAATGGAATCATTAAAATTATATGGATTAAAATAAAACTAATATCAAAGCATAGCGATTAAAGTAGCTTTATTGAAAATACATAGATTAAAATTGAACAATTAGAACTACATGGACTAAAATAAAACTATACAGATCGAAATGCTATTTTAACTATATATATATATATATATTTTGTTTTAAAATCATGTCCTACTTCAAATTTTTAACTTTGAATACATTATCAATTTAAAATTATGAATATATATATTTTGAATGATTTCAATTAAGGTATTGCATCAAAGACAAAATTTTAGTCTTACAACTTTATTCAATTTTAGTAGGTAAAAATAAGTAAAAAAAAAAAAAAATTGATTTTGATTTTGAACTTTTTTTTAAAGAAGTGGATGATTTATTTCTATTTATTTACTGAGTGAGGGCATAAATATAATTAAATATCTAAGTTTTGGTATCTTGACATAGTTTTCATTATTAAGGGGTCAGGAAAACTAATTCTTTTAGGGCTATTTTTACAATAATCCTCAACCGGCGCGGGTATTCCCTCACGGAGGAGTCTTGTTGCAGCCTCATCAATTTGACGTAGCGATCTACTCGTTGGATGGACCGAAAATCCAACAGCAACTCTCGGAATTTACTCCGGCTACCCACGGCGGCGCGGTCCTCCTCCAACGCTTCCCCTTATAAACACAATACCGCTGCGTCTAGCTTATCCTTCTCCGACAGAGGACTTGGTACTTAATTTGGATTGGCCGCAGTATTTTTGTTGCAGGATTTAGATGTATGTGTTACAATTATTTCGATTCTTCTTACAGTATCGCTTCAAGTAAAAGAAGCTATTAGTCGCTTTAATCAGCTTCGATGTCTTTGCGTATGTCAAGTGGTTGATGTTTCATTTGGATTATAACTTCTGGCCACGTCCTTTGTCCTTTTCAACTTCATCTTTTTTTGTATGCGGCATGAAGATGCAATCAATTTTCTTGCCAAAATTATTCGTCGTATCCTCATTTGGTGGAGTATTTTCTGGCTTATTGTTGCATCCAAGTTCTAGTGAATGTGTTGGAAGGTACATGTTTGATGATGCCGCATTGAAGTTGTTTAGGAATAATGCCCTAAAGAAGGCCAGTAAAAAAGCGTTACATGATAATTATATTATTAGCACGAGGTGGCATGGATGTAAAGATGAACAGGAACTATCGAGTGAGTTGTGCAACTGTTTGATTCGTGATTATTGTAAAGTAGGTAATGTTGATTCGGCCATGTCTCTTCTTGCTCATATAGAGTCTGTAGGTCTCCATGCCTCTGTAGCATCTTACACATATTTGATTGAAGCTCTTGGAAACGTAGGCAGGACTTTGGAAGCTGATATCATATTTCAAGAAATGATTAGTTTTGGTTGTAAGCCGAGAACAACTGCCTGCAATGCACTTTTAAGAGGTTTTTTGAGAAAAGGCCTTTTAGATCTTGCGTCTGGGGTTCTTGTGTTAATGAGTGATTTGGATATTCAAAAAAATCAAGAAACTTATGAAATTTTCTTGGATTATCATGCCAATGCTGGACGGTTGGAAGATACTTGGTCTATTATTAATGAGATGAAACGAAAAGGTTTTGAGCTGAACTCATTTGTGTATAGTAAGGTTATTGTTATATATCAAAACAACGGCATGTGGAAGAAAGCAGTTGGAATTGTTGATGAGATAAGAAAATCAGGGATTTCTGTGGACAAACACATTTATAACAGCATCATAGATACATTTGGGAAATATGGTCAATTGTTCGAGGCCTTAGAAGTGTTCAAGCGAATGCAACAGGATGGTGTAATGCCTGATATAACAACTTGGAATTCACTGATACAATGGAACTGTAAAGCTGGAAACCTTACTACTGCCGTTGAGTTATTCACTGACATGCAAGATCAGGGGATGCATCCAGATCCCAAGATCTTTGTTACTCTAATAAGCACCTTGGGTGAGCAGGGAAAGTGGGATCTGATAAAGGAGAATCTTGATAGTATGAAGCTCAGAGGTCATAAGAATAGTGGCCTAGTTTATGAAATCTTAGTAGATATCTATGGGCAGTATGGTCAATTTCAGGATGCTGAGAAGTGTATATCTGCTCTAAAGTCTGCAGGGCTTCTACCGTCCGCTAGCAATTTTTGCATTATAGCAAATGCTTTTGCTCAACAGGTTTGATCCCATCTTTACATTTTTTTTTTTCTTTGTATCATGTAAGTTCTGTAGCTACAATGGTTAACTGAATTTTTATGGCCATGGTTTGTTGTTAGCTCGTTGTTCTCTGTGCAGAGAGATGCTGGAGGTTTTAAATAGAAAAAGAAATAATGTTGATCGTGATTACTAATTTATGATACAAAATTTTCTTGTATTTTGGTAATGCAATGCAGGGGTTGTGTGAAGAGACAGTAAAAGTGCTTCAGCTCATGGAGGCAGAAGGGATTGAACCAAATATTGTAATGCTGAATGTACTGATCAATGCGTTTGCTGTTGCTGGTAGGCATTCAGAGGCGTTAGCCATTTATCATCATATAATTGAAGTTGTAAGTCTTTATGTTTGCAAATGCAAAACCAGAAACATTAGTTAAAGCCATATGCAATTAAATTTCTTCCTTTTATGGTGTTATCAAGATAATTCTAGAATCATCCTTTATTATTATTTTTTAATTTTGTCATATTTTTCTGTGAAGGGTATCAGTCCTGATGTTATAACCTACACGACCCTTATGAAGGCATTTATTCGTGCAAAGAAGTTAGATAAGGTGCTTACTTATCCTTTGACTAAGTTAATTTTTGGCCTTGATCCAAACCTTTAGTTTACTAGCCATTCGTTCTTATTAACGCTGTTTGTGTTCTGATGAGTTTTCTAACATTTTTGTATGAAGTTCTTGAATTCTTCTTTGTGAAACCATGCCAATACCTTCTGAGTTTAACCATATCTGGCTAGGTCCCTGAAATATATAAAGAAATGGAAAGTGCTGGTTGCACGCCAGATAGGAAGGCCAGAGAGATGTTAAAGTCCGTAACAGTGGTTCTTGAACAGAAGCATTGTAAGTTCCACCCTTTTTGTACTTGTATTTCGTAGTTTCTCAGCCGGAGCAGTCCTTGCATGATTTTTGTATAATTCTTCACCCTCTAAGTGATGGTAAATTTAGAATGTCAAGTCATAATTTGAAATGTTCATATCTAGAGAGTGGTGCATTATGTGTCTGACTGAAGGATTCTTCTTGAAAAATATTGCATCGTCAGGCTACAAATTTTTCTGACAAGTATATTGCTATCTATCCCATTGTCTGTGACTTCCTAAGATGATTAATGCCATTTACCAAGTCAAGTTATGCCAACCTCTAACGACATCCAGGTTTTTTTTTTTTTTTTTTTTTTTTTTTTTTTTTTTTTTTTTTTTTTTTTTTTTTTTCTTCTTCTTCTTCTTCTTCTTCTTCTTCTTGATGGCACTTATGAAGAAGGATGAACTAACGGAACAAAAGAAAAGGTATTTAATTCTGGCCACAATTAGTATGCGAGGAAAGGAAAATTCAAAATGGTAAATGCTCATTGGAGTCCACATCTAAATAGACACCAAAAAGATGATCTCAGGGACTAGAGACTTTTTTGAGTTAATTTTCTAAGTGCTTAAAAACTTTTTTTTAAAAAAAAAAAAACTTTAAGAACACTTTTTTAAGGAATTGGTCATTTCAAATATGGCCTGCGTCGGTGGTCTCACTAGTGAATTAACTTTCATGAAGCTGAGTGAACAACCAAAGTGGGAGTAGATCATCTAGTGCCTTTGTTTTGCAAATGATGAATACTGTAATCTACTTTGAGAAAGCCTGCATCTGATATTTGCTATTGCTAGTGTTCAATTCTCGAATGTTTGGATTTTTTTCATTGAAAAACAGACAGATAAAAAATTAGCAGCCTTCTGAAATATTGATGGAGGAATTGATGCACACCAAGAAAGTAGATCATAATGCCAGGTAAAAACTGACCCTTAGATTTGATGTGAATTTCTGGACATTCTGGTGAAGCAGTATCTGTCAATTCGTAACAGTTGATGATGACAACGATGGCCTCTGGGGAACTGAACTAGAGGAATAAACAGTTTCTGGCAATAAGTTTGAAGATGCAACGAGGTCAATCTTGTAAGTTGTATTTAACCATTACGATAATGACAGCATAAATTCTTTTTATCTTTCTTGATGTTGTTTGAGGATGAGAATCTTATTCTCTAAGCCGGGGGGAAAACTAGATGCTACTTGGATAACAATTGAGAGGTAGTTTGTTTATTCCTCCATTTTTCATATTAAGTGAAATTTATGCTTCCTTCTATCATGTTTTTTAATTGAGAAAAAAAATAACAATAATTTATTGATGAACAATAGATTAATACACACTAAAAACAGATTAGAACAAGGCTTTTGCAAAGGAGAAAAATAGGGAAAGTAAAGGAAGAATAATCCGAGTTCACTTTGTTAACATTTCTACTCCAAAAAAAAAAAATATATATATATATATATATAATACAATAGGATGGAACTGCTTTTAGAAATCCCATCAAAGAAGATCGGGATACTTCTTTAGGGAAGTGGATTATATAACTTTAAAAACTCTTAACCTTTTTCGTTTGCCATTGTTCTTACGTTTGCTGCTTCAGCAAATGATATCTGAATTGCATGTTTATATAATGTGCGGTGTCTGGTTACTTTGAAATATATATACATATATATTCGAGTATGCTTGTGTAGATCAGTAGAAAGCCTACCCATTGTATTTAGAAGTATTAAAGCAGACACCAAAGGTAAAACTGGGAACGAAAACATTAATTGTTCATGTATAATTATGAAAAGAACTTTTTGGGAGTGATTTTGAAATGGTTAAAATCACTTTAATCGTGTCCTTAAATACTCAAATATAATTTAATGTTTAATTTTAGATATTTAAATGTAATTTTCATGGCATCAAAATTGATTTTGAATGATTAAAATAGCATGTTGTAGAGTAATTGAGGTAAGCAATTGAGGAGTGATTACCAACAATCGATTTAATATCAATCAGGTAAGCAATTGAGGAGTGATTACCAACAATCGACAATTTAGTCTACAATCTTTATTGTGCAGCTGGTGGCATAAAACGAAAGGTACTAAAACCCCGTCTTATCTCTATGAGAATCTTTTTCTTTTGAAGAAAAAGCCTTTTTTGGGTCATAATTTTCAAAATATTCGTGACTGATTTCAATTTTGTCTAGAATTTTTACTTTTGTAGTTTGAATTTGTTTTACTTTTGATCCCTAGGTTTGTATTTAGTATTAAATTATTAATGTCGATATGGATTAATTTAAAAGATAGAGTTACAACTAATTATGTTTTACTAATTACTATTAGAATTAATTTTAAACTAATTCATAATTATTTTTAATTAATTACCAGACATTAACACCAAAGATTGAATGCAGTCTTTGGTGGAAAATCGAAGTTTAAAAATGTAAATCTTGAAACCTAGGGAATAAAATGAAACAAAATTCAAATTTCAAAGATGAAATCATAACATTTTAAAATATAATGAGATGTTTTTTAAATATCTATGAGTGTTCGGGTCAATTTACACACACCTCGATTAATCTCACAGGATTAAATGTATTATTTTATTAGCAGTTGTCAATTACAGTTATCAATTAATTTTTTCATGTACTATTTAGTTTAAATGTATTGTTTTTTCAAATTAAATATGTAAAAGTTAATGACATAATAGGTTTTGAGGCGACGACAAAAGTGATTTTAACAATTTTAAAATTAAAATTAATTTTGAATCATGTTTTAAAGTTATTTTAAAAATGACAAATTTTAACTATTTTAAGATCATCTTCAAACACGCATAATGTATTTTTCCATAAAGCTTGTTAAATAAACCAATAAAAGGGTTGTAAAGTAATCTGTAGAAACATAGACATAACAATCCTTCGGAAAATTATGTAAAATTATAATTGTCCTTTTTTAGGAAAACAGAAAGTAGAGAGGAAAAAGGTTTTTCCTCTCAATGGATGAAGAAATAATAGCTATAAAACCGAAGTATATTGCATAGTGAAAGGAGAAGACGAAAACATCCAACAACGTAACATAGTTGGTACAACAACGTATAAGCATATCCTGAGCCACATTGCGTTACCCTTAAGCAATACAAAACTCCAAGTACTTAATACACACAAGAAAACAACCATCTCCTTTATTTATTTAGTAACTGGCTGGCTAGTGGCTACTTCTTGTCTAATAATGTCTTTATGCCCAAAACCACAACAACAATGTCCCCAGCACTCTACAACCCGTGGGGCTTCTCCGAATCCTCCAGACTTGTTGGTCGGAACCAAGCCTTTTCCTCCTCCACACCAGAGTAATGGACACCATCTGCTGCACGGTTGCCTGCGGCTGCAGCAGGATTCTCAGTAGCTGGCCCAAACACCCCGGTTTGTGGATGAGGAGCCCAGTATTTATCTGCAGCTTGAGCCTGAATCACATCATCTGGGACTACACTTGGTCGAACTTGCTCGTCCAGGTTCTTGTCATACACTGAGGTGTGGGCTGCTCTCCTGTTTCAAGGGCGAAAGTGTAAAACCATTAAACATATGAAGCAAATTAAAAACTAAACTCAAAATTCAATGATAAAAAGGTAGATTTTAAAACTTATGAATCAAATTTAAAATTCAGATGTGAGAGCGAACTATCTAGAACCAAATAAACCAAATAAAAATTATATTGAAAACGTAGGACCAAAACATATTTATTTTCCCATAATTAACGTGGTTTAAACCCACTCCTAGATGGACTACGATATGGGGAAAAAGTTATGTGAAGAATAAAAAGATGAACCTAACAGCATTCTTGAGACAAGCCATCGAGATAAAAAACAACTAACATAAATGATAAGAACACAGTCCCACGCACCACATGCTGCTTTTTCATTCTACTTATTTTTTTATGTATATATTTTTTATGTGATCTTTGTTTTAAACAATTGAGCTCACTCAAGTGACAAATTTTTCACTTTCTTTTTTGGTTGAAAAAAATCATTTTTATAATCATGAAAGAAAAGGTTTCGATTAAATACTTATTTAATAATTCAATTAAAGGAAAACAAAGAAATGACGATGTGAAATCCAATCGGCTAAAGCTAATGTTATTTAAATGGTAAAAATCTAATCTTACCTACTCTGACAACTATTTGTTTTAAAAAAGAACACATTAGTTTCTTTTGAACTTTTCAATCCGATAAGATTAATATACTTCTCTAATCTAATAGTGGATGATAAATAATTAAAATCAAATGAACATAAACTCTAAAGAAAATAGTACTAAAAAAAGGGCTAAAAGAAAATGGTATTTTCGACTACTAAATGAAGATTTTGATTGAAAACTATTGACATTATAATAATGCATAACTTGCAGAAGAAGCCAAGAATAGTAACGATCAGAGGCAATAATTCCAGACAAACATCATACCATCCCTTCCCACTTGACCCAAATAAAGGTCGTATGGAGATGATAAGATCCAAAGCGAAATTTATCAAACAAAGATAACGTGAAAGGGAATCATGCTCATCATCCAAGGCTCAAAACAATAAAATTGATATTTTGAAAGAAAGATACAAAAGACAAATTATTCCAGGACATCAAAGTGAAAATATCTTTAATTTATAAGAAAATTATTATAAATAAAAAAAATAATAATTACTTAAGTATAGAAAATTTTTATGAAATTTTTCTATATTTGTAAGTAGTTTGGTAATTTTGCTGTATTTAAAAATATCTTTAATTTATATTTGATACATATTATTAGATTCTAAAATCAATATTTAATAGTCAACACAGGAGGGTCATATTGTGAGAGATTATTTCGAAAGATGACAAAATGTGGTTGACAGTTTTGTACCACTATGCAAAAATAATAGTAGTAATAATAATAATAATAATAATATAACCTGCAAGATCACTTTAAATTTATATGTGACAGACATTAAAAGGCATTAGATTTTAGAATCAGAATTTGATAATTAATCAAAAGTCATATTGTGACAATCTAAATTTTAGTGATAGAAAAAGTAAAATATTATATTTGTTAAAATTAGTTCATATATTTTTAAATGTCCAACTTTAGTTTTTAAACTTTTAATAAACTTTAATTTAAGATTTCTTGCTAGTTTATTGATGATTTTCATTATTATTTTTTATCTATTAACTTTTTTACAAAACATATTCACATATCACATTTCTTTCTTTTCTGAAAAGTAATTAGAATTTTGTAGTTAATTTCAAAAAGAATTTAACTTTAATAGATTAAATTAAAATTTATTAAAATTAAGTATCCAAAATATATGAATTAAAATTTATTAAATTTTAAATATGAAGATGAAAATAATATTTTAACGTTCTAAAACGATGGTACAACCGTACAGTATTTAGGGATCAACCAGTTTCCTATTCCAAGTATCTGGCGATGAACAAGCCGATCTTACGGGAAAAATAAGATAAGAGCCAGCTAGGTCATCAGATAAAAACAAGTTTGATTTTACACGTGTTCCACGTTGAGATGTCGAAGGCATAAGATGTGACAAACAAATTTTTGTTTAGTTTTCAAATTTTTACTTTGAAAATATTGATAAAAATTAAATAACAAATAGAAGATTTTAGGGTGAAAAGAATGTTCATAGATTTAATCTTTAAAAACTAATAAAAAAGAAAAATTAAAATTCATTTAGTAACATTTCAGTTTTTGTTTTCGTTTAATAAAATTAAACATATAAACACTACTTTCTCTCTAAATTTTTCATTTGTTGTCTAGTTTTTACTAATGATTTAAAAAATCAAACCAACCATCGTACTTAAAAAAGATACAAATTATTATAAATAATATGAAGAAAATAAACTTAATTTTTAAAAACTAAAAATAAAAAAATAAAAAAATTACTAAATGTTCCCCTAAATAATTACCAAACCAGAGTCTTACAAAACATATCAAACCTAACAAGAAAGAACAGATATATTATAATATATTTTAGTTAGAAATACTGACATTGACCAGAAGGTAGTGGTTGTTTAGTCATAAATTTTTATGTACAGATCCATATGACGTACATTAAAAGCAATGGGAGATTTCAATTTGGAAAATTATTATAAATAGAAAAAATATCAAATTATTTATAAATATAGCAAAATTTTATTTTTACATATGTGATAGACCTAGATAGATGATAGATAATCTGATAAAAATGTCTATCTGACTCTATCGCACTTATCATAGATAGAAGGTAGAATTCTACTATATTTATAATAATTTTCAATTGTTTTTCCATTTTTTGAAAACATTCCTTTCAATTATATGATTATAACAAAAAAATATAAATAACATATCCACAATGTAAAATTGTAACTAATAAAACAAAATTTAAGACAGTTTTGAAATGATAAGATATTTATTTATTAATTTCATAATTTAATATTTATATATATTTTTAAAAAAAAATATATCAACATCAACATTTTCATAAACGTATTTATATATTAAAATCTTGTATTAGTTTATAGTGTTAGTAATAAGTAATAAGCCAAAAAAAAAAAAAAGTCGTCCTTAATTTTGAGTAAATGTGGATTTTGAAACGACATGTAGGATGAGATGGAGAAGGAAAATCGCTACTACTCATATCCTCACCAAACTCTCCCTATTCAATTCAATCCCTATTCAATTCAATTCTATTTATTACTGAAGCCATTCCGTCCACTCCACTGCTTAAAGTGGGAGCGAGTCGGACTAAGACAGAAAATAAAAAAAGTACGAAATCAAAATGTCAGCTGAAACGAGCGGATGAACATCCGCCAACTCATATCACAAACCCTCAGCTTTAATTGTGGACCGACCACTCTATCTCTGGGCTATAGAATAGGGACTTTTTATAATTATTATTTTTGTTTTACAGTATATAAACACCAAAAATTTCTACTACCATATTACATATTCATGATTTGCCACAAAAGTATAATTAAAGAATCATGCTCTTCAATGTTTTTCCTTTTATATGTAACCAAGAATGTTCCCCCTTTTTAAAAAATAAATTCCTTTCATACATGGACATCTAAATTCTTTCAACATGATTTTTTTGCTTTACTTTCCATTGAAATTGATGATAGTTTTCCATTATTTAAACTTTTTATATTTCTTTATTCTAACTTGGCTTAGTTAAGAAAAGTTAGGAATTTTGTTGTTTTTCCAAAATAACATTAATTCTTTAAAATAGGATAGTGTGACAATAATTAAAAAGAAAATTCGAATTCGAAGACCACACGTTTGAAATTTAATCTCCATCCAAATTTTTTTGTGAACTTTTTACTCGAGGAACTATTTAAAAATATTTGTTGAAGATCATGGATAAGAAACAACTCTTTTAAGATGCTTTCGTAGTTGGTTCGTCTCCAATCTAAAATCTGAATAAATCTAGTCCAGGAGACGTAAAAAAAAAATAGTTTTCACGACTTGGAGTCAACAAATATTTATTTATATTTTGACGACTAATCAATATATGTTGTTTTCTTTCCGAAAGAACATATTTATAAAGTGTAAAATGAGTCTGTTTGATTTTTCATGGATTATTTTAACATAGATATATAGTAGCAAATTAGTAAGTTAGCTAATTTCTTAAAGTAATCCCAAGAAACAATATATGTTCTAAAAGAAAACAAATAAAACATAAAACAGTTCATAATATTCGCATTTTTTTTTTTATAGAAACATATTTTTTCTTCTTTTGAAAACAATATATAAACTGATAATTTAAAATTAGGTACAACAAATTAATTAAAAATAATAATAATAAATAAATCTTATAATGAATGAGTTATTTATTATAGTTAGTTTTTTAATTTTTATATTCACGACTTCCGATTTTTAATGAAATAATGGCTACAGACTAATTTTCATACAACAGATTTTCTGGCCTGCGCCTCTTCCCCAAATGTCATCAAAGATTCAATGGATTAAGAAATAAGAATAACACTCTCTAATTCCGAGTCTTCTTCAAGATGCAGGCAGTATCGACTAATACACAACATAAACAAAACAAAATAGTCCCACAAAATTGAACGAAAAACAACGAGGAAGAGGGGAAAAAGGCATAGAATGAAGGAAATCATAATTTCCAATTTTCTAAGCGAGTTAGGCGTAATATTGCATATGGCGGGAAAATCAACGGCGAATTAGAATCCTAAAACCTTTTTTGTAGAAGAAACGGCCAAAATCAGAAGGAACTGAATATCAGTACATGATCAGACGATGAGAATAGAGCGAAAGTAGAGAGGAGCTAAAAGTTACGTCGTGAAGACGTTCATCTCAAGTGTGCGTCGGTGTGAAGTAGTTCAAAAAAGGCAATCAGCGTGAAGAAGAAGAAGAAGAAGAAGAAGAAGAAATGCAACAGCATTCAGAACGACTTTTCAGAGAAACTTTCGCAACAAGAATGCAATAAAGCTATCTACCAGAGAATAACAGAACAAAACAAAGTAACAGCATCATAACTTCATGAGCATTCGCATAAAAAGAAATCGAAGAAAAAGAAGAAAAAGAAGACGAACCTGAACTTCGGAGCAGAGGAAGAGATCACAGAGTTGCGAAGTGGATCGCTGTTCCAGATCTGGTCAGTGATTCGTTTCCCCAAGCTGGCGATCGCTCCTGCGCTCCTCGAATTAGCGGCCATACAATTCAGGCTTAAAGATAGAGAGGGAGAAAGCGAAAGAACCAGAAAAGCTGCGCCTAAGCACAGAGAGAGAGATGAAGAAGAAGAATAAGAAAACGGCGATTAATTGCTTTGATTCTGATCGTTTACCGGCAAATCCTTATTTATAGTGAGCAAACACGGCGTCGTATTACTGCCCAGCCAAAAGACGACAAAACTCAAAAACCTTTCTCACTCGCACGCAAATTGCCTTCTCCGTCCGTCCGCACCAATTTTCATTTCGCGTACGGAATTTCCTTTTCGTTTTCTATTGGAACACGTGGCTTCCGTTTCTTCACGGTCGTCGCATCTTCTTTCTTTGAATTGGCATATTCTGTTTTTTTTTTATTCCTTTTTTAGAGTGGTTAAGGCATACATTTTTTCCTCGTCAAACAAAAAACTAAGAAGTCTTCCATGTTTCCTTTCCCCAACTACCCCAACGCCGTCAAATAACGGTTTCTATCCTTCTTTTAACACTAAAATAAAGTCACGTGAAGGGTTTTGGGACTTTTGAATATCGAATATTTAAGTCACATTATTTCGGTATCTATTATAAATTTATAATTTGCTGTTTAAAACAATTATTGTTTTTTAAACAATAATTGTTGTTTTTTTTTTTTCTTGGCAGAACAGTGATGGTGAACATGGAATTAAATATAGTTGGTTTATTTATTTATAAACTTGTTTAATACACTCATTTTAAATGTGATCAAGTATTTGCAACGGTGTATGCTAACCCGAATACAATTAGATGTCTAAGTTAGTACATTGAGTATTTAGCTCAACTAAATACATAGGGAATTGTTTATTCTTGCTTGAGATTTGTGCAATATTGATGATGTCATAATATGTATGACACTCAAAGTTGGAGAGTGTCAGTGACAAGTTCAGCTCGATCATTTTCTTTTAGTAAAATTTTACGAACTCGATTAATTTACTAAGAATCGAAGAATTTGTTTCTTCTTTTGGATGCACGAACTGATCTTATGCATACTTCAAACCTCATTTAAATTTGGGCCCATCCGTCGATTTGGAGGTTGTCTTAGAACATCTAATCGAACCCATAATGAAAGATTATCTTATGCCAAAATATTTAATAAAAACAAGAGCAAGAAAATGTCGAAAGAGGTGTTATGAACTGGGCTTAGATAAAGGGAGAGGGCCCAAAATATGTGATGGGTCGAGGGAGTGGGCTACGGATGGACATTGCACTTGTATATAATAAATTATGAAAATAGTATCGAAAAATAATTTGTTTAGTTCAACGATTTAGAAGGTCCGAATTTCTAACATCAAAGTTGATAGTACATACTTTATGTAGTTAGGTTATGCTATCTTTATATATCTTTTATATATATTAATGTGGTTTCTAAATTATGAGATATATATGTCATTTTTAATGTTATTGGTTAACCTAAATATATGTAAAAAAATGGGGTTTGTGAATTTTGACGGTTGCGGTGGTTATTATAGTATGTATTTGGGGTGTAGACTATTTTAGTATAGGTTATAATAGTCTGAGTTTGGAGTGCAAATTATTTGGATATGAGTTACAATAGTTTTGTGTTTAGGGTGCAAGCTATTTTACTTTGGGTTATGAGGGTGTATGTTATTTTAGTCAAAGTTTATATTTTTCTACTGTTTTTAACCAGTAATGGTAACTTAAATATCATATTATTTCATTAAGTGATTAAAAAATATATTTGTAATCAAGTGATACAAAATTTTAGGACACTCAAACTAATACCGTTATTAAAATTGGCCATAAATTTGCAGGGTTATAGAATTTTGGCCCTTGAACTTTTAATTAGTGACATAATTGTTAAAATGGGTTATTTTTTTTATTAAATATTTTGCTTGTGTCAAACATTATTTTCTTTTTTCATAGAATTAATAAAAGTTAGAAAATAATTATTTCCTTATATTTTAAAATTGTTATTTCCTACCATTTATACGCCAGTTTTGAGACCTAATTTTAACCGTTACAATCTATAAGTTTTGGAGATTTATTTAATTTAATCGATTTGTTTTTTTAGAACTAAACTGAGAGAGAGGGAAAATAGCAAGAAAAAGAAAGGAAAAAAAATACTTGGTTGGTTGAGTTTAGTTTTCAGTTGATCGCTACGCTTCAAAATGTTACATAATAAGTTGCTCTTAAAAGTATCTTTATGCATAAGTTTGTTTGGTTTGCTATACTCAAAATGTTTCTATCAATGTCAAATTACTATAAAAAAAGACTATTGAACGCTATGAACTGGTCATCACCAAAATTGATGGTCGTGGAGGTGATCATCGAAGTTGCCCACTAAAGGTACTCTTTGGAGTTAGTCACCGGAGGTATCTATCGTTGAAACTTGGTGTCTATGGTTGTATTTGTTGGAGTTCATCGTGTGAAGTGATCATAGAAGATGGTCATCGGAGGTGATTGTTGGAGTTGGTCGTCATAGCTAGTTGTTGGAAGTGGTCATCGCCGAAATTGGGTGTCAAAGGTGGTTATTGAAGTTGGCCACAAGAGATGTTGGTCATTGAAGGTGGTCACTAAAGGTGATTATTAGAGTTGGGATATTGAAAGTGGTTGTCAAAGCAAGGTAGTCGTTGTCGTCGAAATTGAGTGTCAGAGGTGGATCGTAGAAGTTGGATATCGACGTAATCATCGAAGTTGATCGTGAGTAAGTAAAGTTTTTAAAAATATTGGAGAGATGGAATTGGTTCTTACAACAACTTAATTGTAAATAATTCTACTATAGCAATATTGTTTTAACACAAGCTTCAAACGCTGAGCGATAGCCACCCAATCTATTCCAGAGGGCCCCCAAGGACCCCAGAAGCTTTTGCCCTCCCAAGCTATATGCAAATAAATCACTATAATTGTTTTGTGCTTCCCTCTTCTCTACTTTCTCTCAACCAGTAAACCACAGTTAGCGGCGGCGGAAAAAATAAAAAGGAAGCTTTTCTTTTATTTTTATTATTTTTATTAATTTTTGTTTTTATTTAGAAAATATTTCAATTGGTTAATTTTCATTTCACTCTCATTATTGACACTTGTGAATGTAGGATGAAAATGTGTATGAATAAAAAAGATTTTGAAAGATTAATGGGATGTCGTTTAAATTCAATCAACAAATTAGAGATAATTTCATTTTAGTTATCAAATAAAAACAGTTAGAGAAGTATACAATTAAACTATGGTAGGGTCTATTTAGATTGATTCGATAAAAAAATATTTGTCAAAAAATTTATTTTTATTTAAACTTTTTTTATAGAAACGGTATAAAATACACTTCAAAATCTATTTTAAGTAGTTGTCAAACACCCCAATCTTTTTCAAAATGACAAACACATTTAGTGGCAAATCTATAACTTTTGTTGGGACTTTTCTTAAAACTTAAGGCAAGGAATTTAAAAAAGTTGTAAAAACTAGAAATGCATTGAACTATTACTTTCATACATCAGAATCGTCCTTTACGAGATATCAAATTAATTTACAATAATGTTATTATAAAGACAATGAATCAAGAGGAGATTGCCTATATAATAAGAACACTAAATAAAGATGTCGTTGATTAACTACATAACAACAATAAGGCTTATTCCTTCTCTGAAGAAGTAGGTAGGATTCTTTTGAGCTTCTTAATGGGTTCTTCTTTGCTATTTTCTAGGAGGCGTGTGTTTGAGACTCTGGTTTGGTTTATATATATATATATAATACTAAACGATAAACGATAGTATCTTATCTCAATCAATACATGAGAAATTTAGGGAATACCAAGGAATCAAGATTCCATTAACTTAATACTTTCATATGAACAAACAGGAAACATATAACAAGAGGGACATGTCTTGCAAATTGAAAATTCTAATTCTATTACTAGATGATGACCACATGTGAAAACAAATATGACCAACAAGACAATGTGAAATTGAAAGAAAGATTCACAGACTAACCTTGAAGATGATTGAGACAAGTAGAGAGAAGAAGAAATCTTAAGAAAATACAGAGTCCACAACGGTCGAAATTAACGTAAATATTGAATGAATTTTTTGAACTCTTTTAATTTGTACATCGTGTTTTTTCTTAAAACTCGAGACAATGCCGTGGAAAAGGCACATGTTGGGATGAATTTACATACACCAAGGAGATGCTGAGAAAAAAACACGAAGAAGTGACGTTGCTCTGGGCCATAACATTGGGTCAGGGATAAGCCATCATCGAGTTGGGACATTTATCCCTATTGCGATGTCACTTAAATTTTTTTGAACTCTTTTAATTTATTTATCACGCTTTTTAATTTAAAATCAGGAAGGGCTTTGGAGTCTTCGGGCTAGGTTGGGCTTCCCTATCGCGAGATGATATTGAATAGAAAAAAAAACATGAAAAAGTGATGTCGTGCTGGGCCATGACATCCAGTCAGGGATAAAGCCACCGTCGAGTTGGAAAGTTCATCCTTAATCCGATACCAATGTTAAAAATGAGCTTTGAGGTGAGTGTAAGGATAAATTTCATACATTTGTGGAAGTAATAAAAAACATAAAAACACCTTTTTGATTCATATTTAAAAAAATAAAATAAAATAATTTCATACATTTGTGGAAGTAATAAAAAACATAAAAACACCTTTTTTTGATTCATATTTAAAAAAATAAAATAAAATAAAATAAAACCCTCAAATGTATCTAAAAAACACTGTTGATATATCTAATTATTTCACTAGTAATAATTACGAATACTGATTTGCATCAGATAAAACAGTAGTTTTAAAGATATAATTTGCGAATGAAATTTGAAGTTCAGACTTGAGATTCCCACAGTGTTCATTACATTTGTCGAATTTAGGGTTTGTGTTATCCTAATATAATACTTGAAGACCAAAAGTGAGTTAATACTTTCCGATTCCCCAAAATCTAATCTACGCAGCCTACTCTTTCCTATTTGCTTTTACATTTTACACCGTTCTTTATTTTCTCTCAACCACTAAACACCACAGTCGACCAAACCTTTTCTCAACCATCCATGGAAGAAGACAACAGTGGCGGAGAGTGGCGGAGTGGGCTCAGGCGCCGCCACCGGCGCTTTCTTCAACCGGAAGGAACCAATCCTCCCTTGCAATTTTTCAAGTTAATACTTCCCTCTTCCATTCGTGAACGAAAGCTGGTGATTTTCCCATAAACTTCCCTTTTATTCTTCTTCTCCTTCTTCTTCTTCTTCTTCTTCTTCTTCTTCAAGTTAGGCTCTGTTTGTGGATTGCTCTGTAAACATTTTTTTTTTTCTTTTCTTCACAATGTAGAAACTAGAGATTAACTGGTAACCTGAGAAAGTAAGGCACCTTTATAACGATTTTATTTTTAGTCTTCAGTTTTCTAAATCTATGATCCAATTTTAGAAACCAACACAAGTTTTAGTGGACTATTTTTTTTTTTTTTTAGCTTTTTTTTAGCTTTCAAAATTTACTTGTTTTTTTAGAACATTAGTTGAAAGTAGATAAACAAAGTAGAATCCGGCTTAATGTTTACAAACTTAATTTTCTATTTTCTTAAAAACTAATATTATTGCAACTTTTGAGAAAAGATGGATATTTGTGAAACAGAGGGCAAGGTTGAGAAGGATTTTTTGACTGAAATTTCTTAAATATATATGTATATTTTTACATTTGAACAATGAGGGTTGAGATTTTTTAGAAGAAAATTAGAACTTTTTGATCATGTTCGAAGTGGGACAAAATTTTAATTATAATAATAAGCTTGGATTATTTCTATGATCAAATTTTGTTCATTTATATAAATCTCTTTTGCTTTACAGAAAATGCCCAGAAGGTTCATTAGGATGTTTGGCAAAGAATTATCTTCAAATGTTTTGCTTACTGTGCCTAATGGTGGTGTCTGGCAAGTGGGTTTAGAGAAAACCAATGGCCAAATATGGTTTGATGATAGTTTGAACAAATTTATTGATTATTACTCCATAGATTATGGCTTCTTATTGCTCTTCAAATATGAGGGAAATTCCAGCTTCCAAGTTCTTATTTTTGACACAACTACTTTTGAGATTCAATATCCACATCATGATGGAATGAATCTTGGAAGTGAAGTTAAGAAATCTGACTCTATCATCTCAATCTCTTCTTCTTGTGGCTGTTCTGATCGGTTCATCGACGATGACGAATGTCAATATGAAATTCATACTCCGAAGATGACTCGTACAAATTTGGGGTTCAATTCGATGAAGTCGCCTGGCGTAGAAACTCGACATAAATCCAAAAGAAAGTTGGAAACTTGTGGCAGTGAGTTCGAGAGCAAACGGTGTAAAGTTGAGGACTGTATTACGATGGAGGATTTTGATGTTGTGAAAAATGATCCAAGGCAAGTTCTATTCAACTTACATGTAATTTCTAGTTTGAATTTGTTCTAGTTGGTTTGCTTTTGTTTGCAATATTGCTCGATATCTCGGCGATTCTAGGGGAAAAAAAAAAAAAGGATTCTCCCTTTTATTGTTGTTATGTGAGTATACAATTGAACAATGATGAAGTATTTATTGTTCTACAGACAAAAGCTGGCTTCAGAAACTCGAAACACGTCATTGAGTGGACTGGAGATGGCGATCCGTGAAGCGAACAAGACGATGATCAAGACTCGAAATCCTTCATTCATGGTGATTATACAAAAGAGAAACATAAAGAAGAGTTATGCGGTGAAGCTCTATACTCTTTTGTGTGTTGTTAGTACATTATAGCAAAATAACTTTTGTCTTAGTATTTCAATTGTTTTGTGACAGTACATTCCTTCCAGTTTTGGCACTAAGTATCTGAGTAGGGAGGATGAAATCATTGAAATTCAGGGAGGTTCGAAGGGGCAAAAATGGGAAATCAGCTGCAAAGGTTCGACGACGAAGCGAATGGGAAGAGGATGGGGTGTGTTTCGCAGGGAAAGCAACCTGAGAGTTGGAGATGTGGTTGTGTTTGAGCTTTTCAAGAGGAGTAAGAACAGAGTGATGAAGTTCACTGTGTTTTCTTCAGCTGCAATTTGAAACAAAGTGACTGAAATTTGTGGTTTTGGCTCTAAATACTTCAAAATGTATGGTCTGATTTTGGAAGCTTTTCGCGTTTGAAAGTACGTTTGGAAACCAAGCTAGTGTGTACTCCTTTCGCTCGTATTCTAACATCATCTTAGATGTTCACTACTAGAATTTTGGTCTTTCTTGATGGACGATATTTTTGCTTTCTTGATGGTCATGAAAAGAAACCATCAAGAAAACCATAATTTGGATGTTTTAAAATTATTATTTATTTAAAATTATATTTCTTGATGGTCTTAGAACATTAAGAAAGGTTTATATTTTTCTTGATGTGCATGTACATCAAGAAAAATATTTTTCTTGATTGCAAAGTGTGTACGGACAATACCAAATAATGAATTCCCGGTTTTTGGATTCGTTGATGGGCAAAAACCATCAAGAAATGTCTTTCTTGATGGTCACTGTCCATCAAGAAAAGAGATAAGTTTTTTGATTCATTGATGGTCAAAAACCATCAAGAAAATGCAACCCTTTTCATTCATCGGCCATCAAGAAAAAGTCTTATGCCGTTATATTTTAGAAATTAAAAACTTTTCTTCTAAAATACAGTTAGCAACAAGATTAGAAAGACAAACAAATTGTATATTTAATGTTCATAAACCTGATTCTGAAATCCTAAAAATAAAAAATTAGATAGTTATGTATGGGGTATAACATTTAAAACTATATATATATATATATTTGTTAATAAATTTAAAGACTAGACAAAATTAATTTATCACATGTGGGTTTTTTTTTTTTTAATTCAACGATGAGTAAAATAGGTGAGGATCGAAATATTGACAATGAGTGTAATAAATTAGAAAAGCCTTTCTTGATGCTCACTAATTGGCCATCAAGAAAAAACCCAAAAAATAAATTCTAGGAAAAGCCTTTCTTGATGGTCACTAACTGGCCATCAAGAAAAATACTCAACAAATAAATTCTATTAAAAGCCTGGTCATTAATTGGCAAAAAAACTCAATAAATAAATTCTATTAAAAACCTTTTTTGATGGTCACTCATTAGCCATCAAGAAAGAACCAAAAAAATAAATTTTAGGAGGAGTATTTCTTGATGGTCACTAATTGGCCATCAAGAAAGAACCCAAAAAATAAATTATAGGAAAAGTATTTCTTGATGGTCACTAATTGGCTATCAAGAAAAAACCCAAAAAATAAATTCTAGGAAAAGCCTTTCTTGATGGCCACCATCAAGAGAAAAACTCAATAAACAAATTCTATATTAACACTAGATATGTATATGTTTAAGTTGATTATTATTATTATTATTATAAAACAACTTTAGTAACTTTAATATAGAATATCATATCTTGATGGATTTTTCATGATGACACTTATGAATGTAAGATGGACATGTGGAGGACGAAGAAAAAAGGAAAAAGAAGTTGAAAGATCGGTGAGAGATCATTTAAATTCAATCAACAAAGATAGATGTTTAAACTTGTGCACAGTTTAGGCTTTGTTTTGATTATTATTATTATCATCATCATTTTGTTTTTGGATTTTTTTTTTTTTCAATTTCTTAACTATGAGTTTTAATTTTTCTATGTAAACATATGATTAAATACAAGTTCTACATATATATGTATTTGTAGAAAAAACAAATGTTGGGTGGTGATTATTATTATTATTATTATTATTTATTCTGTTGCAGGTGGTGAATTACCTAGAAAAAAAGAAGATTAATAGTCTCTTTTATATAAAAAGGTGTTTAACAAGTCATCTTCTCTGTAAAGATGTATTTTAAGAAATAATATCATTTCTGAAAAAGAAAAGATGTTGTAACTAACTATTAAAGGATAACATAATAAGAAGTATCATGGTTAATCTAGTGGTAAAAATGAGACTCTTACAAGTTTTTTAGACACCTAAATGTTGTAGGGTCAGATGGGTTGATTAGATGCAGCTAACCTATATGCATTCTCTTTTGTTGGACACAAAGAAAAAAATAAAAAACAATTCAATTTTTTTTAAAAAAAATTTACCACACAAATATAATCCATTGAGATGAACTAAGATAGGTACTCCCAAGGGAGCTCCCAAGTTTAAAATGAATAAAAAAGAAAATAAAAAATTAAACAAATAGATAGCCACCTTTTTAATGTTAAGACCAAAGTATTTTAAAAATACATTGATTAAAATAAATAGAAATAGAGAATAAAAAAAGGTTGAATAAAGGTCAAAATAGTATTTAAAACAACGTTTAATTCGAACTAACAACTTATGGATTAACTTCCAAATCTAATCTATATGATTTAAAAAGAAAAATTAAAATTAGTCTTTATAGTTTAAAATTAAAATTTAGTACTTATAGTTCAATATAATTCTAATAAATAGTCTTTTAAATAGATACTAAATACTAATTTTTAAAATGATATTGACTAAATTCGACCAAATTCTTGACTTTTCCAAGATTTGCGTTACTAGCATTTTTTTTTTTCTTTTCTTAATTTGAAGTCAAATGTGAATTTTCATTTCACAAACTGTCCGGCGGTCAAATCCCATTGGCGCAGTCATCAAGACTAGTACGTCTTCGTTCTTCTTAACCGCCACATTCTCGCTATTATAATTGAAATTCGAACGACTTTCTCTACTCCTTTTATCGTACGCAACGTCAAATTTCAGCGCATGTCATTTTCCCCTCAACAACATCTTCAAAAACTCCTCCTTAATCCGGAGCTCCACCCAAAACTCGCAGGGTTTTTCTTATTCTTCCGGTGACTCGCCGGACATGGAGAGGAAGGTTCTGGCGGTGTGTTCTGTGGTTTCTATTTTGGGAATTTTGATGGTCGCCACTGGCTTTGCTGCTGAAGGCACAAGAACTAAGGTGAACATACTTTTTCTTACTTATCATTTATTGATTGCGTGATTTTTCTTCGGTGGATTTTCTGTTTGGCTGATGGGAAAATCCGTCGGAAAGAATGTGGAAGAACAGTATAGAACTAGAGTTCCTTTTCGATAGGGTTTTTTATATGGTCGAATTTGTTTTTTTTTTTTTTTTTATTTGGAATTTATATAAATAGAAGTTGTACTTGTAGGTGAATTTTAAATATAGATTGAATTGTTTTTGGCTTCTTCTTTTTATCTTTACTTGGTTCCCAAGCCCTACTGATTGATATTCTTCATTTTTTCCCCTGTTAGAGAAAGGTGAAGTGATTTGACTGATGGATTGTGGGTTATTATATCTAATTATACTTTTTTTTTTTCTTTTTAGTATAGTAATAATTGAGAATGCTGATTTGAATCAGATGTAACACTACTTTTTTCCTTCATTTGAATTTCCTCTAATTTCAAATAATACTTGGAGTCGGTTTGATAATAATTTTGTTTGTAATTTTCTATTTTTAGAAGTTGGACAAATTTAGTGATAAGTTTATTTTTGTTGGGGTTTAAATATAGTTTGTCTCTGAAATTCACATAATATCTAATTTGGTTCCTAAACTTTAGAAGAAATTCGTTTTAATCCCTTGAGTTTTTACCAGGTACCAATTTTTTTCATGTTATGATGCCTTTGACAAAACATTTGATGGAACAGAGACATGACTTTGGATCAAGGAAATGATAGTTCTATTTGAGCATGTATAATTGATTAAAGAAATTATATCCCAAGGGCATGTTGCTTGAGAATGATTTTAAAATGGAGAGAATTATTTATGATGTTCTAAATAACTTACAAACACACCTTTAATCATTTAACATCAGTTGAATGTGTGGTTTGAAACTTTTAAAAGAAATTTTCATACAATCAAATTTTAGAATCACTTTCAAGCATGCCCTCGTTGGTCTTAAGACTTGTGATTATGAGTACAAACCCTTTGATCTCCAGAAGAGAAGTTTGCACTTTAAATGAAATCTCTGTGCTAATCCAAATCATCAATGGTTTCTTTCTATTTTCCTTGATCAATGTTGATTTTGGTAACAGTCCTTCCGAGTTTAATGTGGGATCAAGGCTTTTGAAAGTTTAAACCATTGATTTTTTCATTTGACAGTATAATCAAGTCATTCAAGTCACTCCTACTACATGCAAATATCCTCGAAGTCCCGCATTGGGCCTTGGTTTGACAGCCGCTCTATCGCTTTTGCTTGCTCAAATAACGATAAATGTTTCGACGGGATGCATTTGCTGCATACGGGGTCCTCGGCCTCCTGCTTCGAAATGGAGAACAGCTATGATCTGCTTTGCCATTTCGTGGTATTTTTTCGACCCTTCTTTTCTCATCCTAGTGTGCATTTAGTTGATGGCTTGCTTCTTTCTGTTACATCTTGAGATAAATTATATGAATGTCAGTTGAAATCAGAATGATTCTTGCCTCTTGGTTTTCTCTGATTAGACGAATTAAAGGATGTTTTATTGTCAGATATCTTCTGCTCGGGTTCTTGATGGCTCGATTTCATGTTACAATATTGTTTGTGATAATATGATCTTTATTTCTGCTTTAAAACAGTTCCATGTTCTTCTTACCATCTTTTTGGCTTCTTCTACATTGTTAATTCGTTATGATTTTTGTGACTCTTGTGTTTATCAAACATCTTCCGAAGGGACTTCCTGACTGATCTATTGTTGTTGGAGAAAAATTTTATTTCACACGACAAAAAGAAAAAGTGATTCCTTTAAATCTTAATGAAAATAGAACGAACAGAGATTTTCCTTGTGCTCTGTTTCCTCACGTCATCACCCGTTGTTGAGTTGTGTTTGTTGGAACAATCAAGTTTGAGTCCTTGATTTTTCCTTCCCTTTTCTTGTACTTACATCGTCAGCTTAATTTCTTCTGCAGGGTTACATATGTGTTTGCGTTCCTCCTGTTGCTCGCCGGTGCTGCACTGAACGATGGACGGGGTGAACAAAGCAACTATTTCAGTTACTACGAGTGCTATGTTCTCAAACCGGGAGTTTTTGCTTTCGCTACCATTGTGGGTGCTGCAAGTTTAGCTCTGGGATTGTTCTACTTCCTCATACTGAACTCCGCAAAGAATGACCCTACTGTGTGGGGCAATCCTTCCGTTCCTCCTCAAGCAAACATTGCAATGGCGCAGCCCCAATTCCCACCCCCACCTCCACCGAGAACTGCAGACCCCATGTTTGTTCATGAAGACACGTACATGAGACGACAATTCACGTGATTGGTAAATGTAGGTCGATACCAAATGCGTGAAAGAAAACCATATAGCTCATACCACATGATTGATGTATCTTTTGAAACTAGGGAATTGAAGGTGAACAAATATGTTGGCTCTATAGAAAATAGCTGTTTTGGAGTTGTATAGGCTCTCTCTCATGGAGGAACTGATTGAATTTGTGTAAGGAGGTGTTATTTTATATTTCCCTTTGATCCAAGGGGAGTGAATATACTGTAATGTAATAAAATGTATATGCACCGTTGATTTGTAGTGGGAAGCAGTTGTTTAATAATACCGTTGAGGCTCACAAAGTATTTCTTTATAATAAGATACATTATGGTATTAAATTTTCATCAATGAATCTAAACATGTCGGCATTTATTATTATATCATAAAAAAAATTACGAAACACCAAAAAAAAAAAAATCACTAATATGAATGTAATATAAATAGTATACCCTTTAATTATTAGTACTGTTTATATATTTTTAATTCTTTTCAACAAATTATTTGGAACGATATGACATGAGTGAAGCGAGGAGAGAGAAAAAAAGTAAAGTAAGGAACAATAGAGGGAAAAATAATTACATATATTCACACTCTTTTGTAAGTAAAAACAATTTTATTTATACAGTTTGTTTGTTTAGTAAAAGAATATATATTGATAGAAACAATTCGTATATAATGGAATTTTTCTAAAAGTTACATTAAAATTAACTTAAAACTATAGGAACTAAATTAAATTAAAATTTATCACGAAGAGTTTGAACGTAATTATTATATAAGCACTTATTATTAGTTCGCTATCGGTTTGTTTGACATGGTTACTTCTTTAATTTTCATTTGACAAGTATGAATAAGCACTTATTATTAGTTCGCTATGAATTTGTTTGATATGGTTATTTCTTTAATTTTCATTTGACATGTATGAAGTTGTCGAGGTTTAATACAAACAACTATATCAAATAGTTGAAATTAATTATAAAAAAATATATACATTTAATTTTAAATTTTCATGAAATAACAATTTAATACCTGTTCTTTCAAAATACAAAAAAAAAAATTGCTCGATTTATTTATTAATCGCCCATTTGAGAAAAACCCCGCATTTTTGGCCTTATTTTAGGCATTTTATAATACATTTAACCAAAATCCAAAACGCTAAAAGTATGGATATATATGGATATTGCTTCTTTCAAGCATACAAGTTTTTTCATTTTTCACTTTTTTTTTTTTTTTTTTTTTTTTGGAAAAATTCAAGCCGATAAGTTAATCAAATCCTAATTAGATTCTGTTAATACATTTTTTTCCCTAATCTCCCATGCTTCCCAAATATCATTTTTATATAAATAAAAAAAGGTTTTATCTAAAGTACTATATATAAAATAAATAAATAAATAAAAAGTTGACTATAACTAATTTCACCACCTTCGGCTCTCTCTATTGACAATAACATTCATTCTTCATATAGTTTATAAAAATGTATGTTTGATTATCCATAGAGATTTTTTTTTTTAAATAATTTAAATTTGTACGTGAAGGTGAGAATATACTTTTTATCCCCTAAAAAAGTATAAATGGGAGAAAGAATATATAGAAGGATTTCTACAGGTCGCCTGTCTTTGAAATCTAATTTTATGAGATGCATATCTTGAAAATCTAGGTTGATATTGAATCTTGTCTATTCAATTAGAATATTGGATATGATATATTTCCTGTTAAAATAATATGAGAATCTAATTTTTTCTAAAAGAAAATAGAAAAAAAAATCTAATTATTTGGTGTCCAGATTCCGTCGGAAAAATATATTAACATTTATTATTATTATTATTTTATTACTTTTGTTCGATTCATGCATTTTCTTTTAGTCAATTAGGATGAGGTTGATTTAGTTGAATTAAATCACTCTGGTTTCTTTTTTACAACAATGTTAGTTGCTAGTGACATTGAGTTGAGTTCATTTTAACTTAAATGGTTGATAATTAAGAGATAAGTTCAAAACAAAGGTAAATATTTAGTTGCAAGGTATTGGCTCTAATTTTTATTTAGTTTTAAGTTTTAAAATGTTACTATTTTTCTTTGAATTTTGTTTCTTTTTAATTTATAATTTCAAAAATTATATTTTTAATCTCAATTTTCTTTTAATATTAAAAACTCACTTTTAATCATTATCATTAATGAATTCTAAATGGAGAATAAATAACAAATATCGAAGTTAAGCTCATCCTCTCTCTAATTTTCAAATTTAAAACTACGACTTATTTAATTAAAAAAATACTAAAATTAATGACGAGCATTTTCTTTTTAACAAAATCTTTTAGGTTAATCAAATCTCTAATTTTGTGGATATATTACATGCACTAATTTTTTTTTAATTATTATGCTTATCAAAATACTAATGATTATATAGTCAAAAAATAAACATTACTTAGACTAAAGAAATTTGAGATGAAAGAAATTTTCATCTTCATTATTTCTAAAATTGAAGATCATTCATTCAAAATAGCTCTTTTATCTACTTAATTATAAGAGTATTATTACTACTTTTGTCAAAAAATAAAAAAAAATGTATTATTACTCTTACTTACGAAAAGAAAGAAATATAGTAATTTCATGAATCCAACCAAAAAGTAAATTCGAATTTCTACAAATTTGGATCAAATTGACTCCCATTGTGACGTCACTTACCAAGTTTATACACTAAACTATTAATTTCTCTAAAATAAATACCTCATAAGAAAAATTAAGAAAAATAGAAATTGATATTCTAAAAAAAAAAAAAAAAAATCGACCCATTAATTAATCACCTAAATTGAATTTCCCCACATTTTGCCTTATTTTAGGCATTTTATTACATTTCAACAAAACCCAAAATGCTAAAAGGCATAAACATTCATCTATCTATGGAGATTGCTTTTCCCAAGCCTATAATTTAACCAAATCCGAATTATATTCAATTGATAATTTCCTTTTCTAATCTTTCATACGTCCAAAATATTGTTCTTGCAATAAATAAAAAATTACACATTCCATTTCAATTCTAGCAGTATATAAACATGGGATATTTCCATTCATTTCCATCATCCTTCTTCATCTTCTTCATCTTGCTTCTATCTTTGAAGTTCTTTCCAAATTCTTCATTTTAAGCACATAAATGAAGCTCCTTTTTGCCTTTGTTTTAATACTTTCCGTTGTCATTTTAAGCTCATGGAGTGTATCAGCCTCGTCTAATTTTAATGTTTTCCATTATGGAGCTACTGGAAATGGCAAAACTGATGATTCCCAAGTGAGTAATTTACAACTCCAGTTTGATATATATATATTTTGAAGCAATTGTTATTCTCTCTCTAATTATTATTATTTTTATTTTATTTATTTATTTATTTTTGTTTGTTTGTTTAAAGGCTTTCTTGAGAGCTTGGAAAGATGTATGTGAAGCAACCGAAGGCATTCCAACATTACATGTTCCACTTGCAAAATCTTACCTATTGAACCCTCTCACTTTCGAGGGTCCTTGCAAGTCCAAACAAATCAATATACGTGTAATTTATCTCTCGCCCTATATTCCTGAAAAAGTTTATAATATTTGTTTGTTTTAATTTTAGCTTTAACCTACTCTTTGATCCAATTACACCTTTAATCTTTGAGGAACCCTTTTAATTAGAAAATGAAGTTCATTATTTTGTCACAATTTTCCTTTTTTATTATATGGGTTTTGAATATACTGTTGCGTACTAGACTAATTATTGTGCATATAAGTCTAATACTATTTTATATTTACTTTTGTAGCTCAGAGGGACTCTAGTAGCTCCAAGCAAGGATGCATGGCCAAGTGACAAAAAAGATAAATGGATCAAATTTTATGATATAGATGGACTTACAATCAGTGGAGGAGGACAAATTGATGGCCTAGGTTCTTCTTGGTGGAAAGATTGTGAAGAACATTGCAAACGACCCACGGTAGCTTTTAATCCATTTCATTCCTATGCATTGATCAATTTATAATATAGATATTATTAATTTTATATTATATGGTTTTTCAGGCATTATTTTTTCATAATTGTAATGGACTCCGATTAAGCAATATGAAACACATTAATAGTGGCAAGAATCACATCTCCATAAATGTTTGCAATGATGTTATTGTCTCAAATATTCACATTACTGCTCCTGATGAGAGTCCTAACACAGATGGAATTGATATTTCTAGATCAAGCAATGTTCTTGTTAAAAATTCTTTCATGGCAACGGGTAAAATTTTTTATTATTTTTCTTTGAGAATATTAGTTTTATTTCTATGGTTTTGATACATATACTATGATTTTTTTTTTTTTTTTAAATTTGTTAATGTAGGTGATGATTGTGTTGCGATTAACAATGGATCTTCCAACATCAATATCGTAGGTGTCACTTGTGGCCCAGGCCATGGCATAAGGTAAGAAGGACCATTTCTAATTAACATATAATATTTCACCTTTTTATTTGTATTTTTTAATTAGATTTGTAGCACTCATTTCCTATATATTTTTGTTTTGTTTATTTGAATGTAGCATTGGGAGCTTAGGAGAAGATAGAAAATACAACACAGTTGAAAATATCTTTGTGAGCAATTGCTTGTTCAAAGGAACTCAAAATGGAGTTAGAATCAAGACTTGGGAGGTGATATGATTAGTTTTCAATTTATTCATATACATTGCTTTATTTGACATACGTTATAAAAAAGTAAATATGTGTTGAACATAATTACAGGGTGGATATGGATATGCAAGAAACATCACATTCGAAAAAATAACACTCATGAATACAAAAAATCCAATCATTATTGATCAATATTACACTGCTTTGGCAAGTGCAAGAAAAAATAAGGTACAACAACATATTAATTTTATGTTATTTTCATCACATTTTGTTCATAGATATTTACATTTATTTTTAATTACAATTTGTTTTTAGGCGTTGAACATAAAAGTGAGTGATGTGACATATCGTGAAGTTTATGGAACATCAGCAAATGAAAATGCAATTGTTTTAAACTGTTCGCGAGCTCGTTGCACCAATATTGTTATGAATAATGTGAACATAAAGACATCAACTCCAGGAAATGAAGCCAAAGCTTTTTGCCAGAATGTGGAAGGAAAAGCCCAATTGGCTGTTCCAACTGTACCTTGCNATTTTTTTTTTTTTTTTTTTTTTTTTTTTTTTTTTGGATACTTTAGTAATGTATCATTTGGAGAAAAGGATTTAGTTAATGTTCCATCTCCTAATTAAGTCTATTAAAGAAAGATCTTAATTAACCTGAAAGTCCAATGTCCCATAATCTATAGTTGCAATTTAATTTTCCATTGCCTTTATCACATGTTTGTTTGACAAAAATCATAAAATTAATTGATGAAGATTTAAGGGTTATTTCTCAAGAAAAACTGATTTAATTTTCCATCATCCTCTACTAAGTCTATTTGACTCATAATGATAATTAAATCAAATAATAGAGATTATCATTAACAGAATAGTTCAAAACGAAAACAAATGATTACACCACTTTTCTCGTATATATCTATAATATTTTGTTATTGTTTAGAGTACCCCTCTATAGTATTTGGGATATGGATAATTTAAAAATAATAAAAAGGATGAAAAGAAATCATTCAAATATTGCCTTAAAAGATTAAGAAAAAAAACCATTCAAATGGAACTAAGCACAATTTAATTAGTTAAGACATATATGCAACTAAAAGATTGAAAACTCTAATTCTACAAGTTGTTTATATATTTATTTTTTTTAAGGAAAATTCAAAAGTAGAATGTGTTCGAGATGCATTTATTTTGAAAATAGTGTCATCATTAAAATTAACTAACAGTACCTAAATAGTTCGTTTTTTCACTCAATTATATATACTACATTGATACTCATGTATTTGATTTGTAAAGTTTAAAATGTAACTTAATTACAAATGTTTAAAAATAGAATTCATACATAAGAGAGTTTAAATTAAACTGATTGTAAAGAATAACTTTGGATTAAATTTTAGTTTATGTGTAAATAATTCATTATCTTTGTAAATTAACCATTAATAGCTAAAATATATTATCTTATTAAAATAATATAAATAAAACAAAGGCAAACTCAATCATCAGATTATTAATTTTTATTCTAATTGTCTACTTAATTTTAAAATTTTATTTTATAGTATTTGCTTAGTTATAGGTTCGATTTAAATCAGCATAATATTTTAAAATTTTTCTAAATTAATTATTTGGTTATTTTAAAATCTTCGTATTAATTATTTAATATTTTAGACTTTGGGATAGATTTCAAGTACCCGCTTTTAATTAAAGTCAAAATATTATTTATTATTTACTTTTTTCAAAAAGATCGTAACAATGGTCTCGTAAGCCAAAATAGTCTTCTATTTTGATCGATAGATTTAATTACCTATTTTATTTTAAATATATATATATATATTAAGATTGATCCTATAAAGAGTGATAGTCTATTTTTGAAAAATTATTCATTAATTTTTTTATTAATCAAAATATGCGTACGAAAATTTTAATTTATTTGAAATTACTCAATTTTTGGTATGATATAGTAATATAGAACTCATTTATGTTTTTTTTTCTTTATTTGATGATTATTCTCTCAATTTGAAACTTTAATTTAAACAATTTTTTTTGTCATAATTATAATTAAAAAATTTACTTAATTTTGATTTGGATAAATATAATTATTTTTTAATTTCAAACTTTAATGTTAATAAAATTATTTTTGTATTTTTGTTTAAAATTCTATATTAATTATTTCTTAGTTAAAAAGATATATTTTAATTTTATCTAAATGATTTGGTTATTTTTTTTATTTAAAATTTCAAAAATTTTAATTTATAATATCCAGATAGTAACTCTAAAAATACACAAACTCTAGAATATTATACTTTTTCTCAATCAATTTAATGAATTGGTCTGTATTTACAACAAATTTAAAAAGAGAAAAAACTACAAAAATATATTAAATTGTTGTAAACCCCTTAAGTCGTGTTGGTTTACAAAAGTTAAAAATTGAGAAAAAAGACACAAAAGTATATTAAAAAATTACATTAAATCACTATATATATTTACATGATTGAAAAGTGGAAAAAAAAAAAAAACTAAAGAAAAATTACTCTATTCTCTACCATTTTGTCAATTTCTAAATTGCTTAAATCATGACATGACAAATTCTTAAACCTAGGGAACAATGGTAGATAAAAAGAAAATATCATTTTCAATCTACTATGAAATAAAAAAAAACTTAATTTATCCTAAATTTTACCTATCTTTGATAATGACAAAAAGATGGATATATCAATATTGTTCAAGTGGAGATCTTTAGTTCGAAATCAATAGTTTTAATTTTCTAATTAAAAATAAAAATAAAAATTTATCTATATCTAATCAATTAAAGTATTATTACTTTTAATTAGCTTACCAAAAACGAATGTCATACACAAGTGAAAACAAATCCAAAGCAAATATGATGGCCACAAATTTGGACCAAATTGACTCACATTGTGATGTCCACACTTACCATACTTTAAACACAAACACCCTTCATTTCTCCGAAATAATTGTACACAAATAAAAGTAAAAATAATAATAATACATGAAAATTCTCCGAAATAAATGCCCCCATAAGAAAATTTAGTAAATATAAAAAATTGGTGGACCCATTAATTAATCACTAAAGTAAATTCCTTCATCTTTGCATTATTTTATGCATTTGATTACATTTTAACAAAACCCAAAATGCTAAAAAGCAAGTTGCTTTTTTCTAACCCATAATTTTACCAAATCTCATTTATATTCCACAGAGATATTATATATATATATATATTATTCAATTTAAAATTAGTCATATTATACGTAATTGCATATTTCATTTTCGACATAGTCATTTTTAAGTTAGTCATTATTATTATTATTTTTACATAATTAAGCTTGTCAATTTAAAATAATAATGTGTAAGAATTACAATTTTAATTTTGAATGGAGTTATATTCAAATAATTAAAATGATAAATTTAAACTAATAAATCTAAAAGTTTAAACCATTAATTGGATAAAATTAAATATTAGACAATATATTTCTAAATCTGCACCCAAGCCTTCTTTGACATAAATTCTAAACCTATAGATTTTCTAAGCTCAATTTTTTTAATATGTACCTCCAAACACATTTTTTTTCTAAACTCAAACTTTCCAGACGTACACTCTAAACACATTATCTTATAAATGATACTAAAAGAATTATAATTGCTTACTAAAAGAAAAAGTAGTGAATCTCATACATGAAACAAAACCAACACAAATAAGTTTATACACATAAACTATTGATATCTCCAAAATAAAAACCCTAAAAATAAATAAGTGTTCAACCCATTAATTAATCACCTAATATAAATTACGATTTATTTATATAAAAAAACATTACCTAAATAAATGACTCCATAATTTGCGTTATTTTAGCATTTTTGTACATTTTAATAAAACACAAAATGCTAAAAAGTAGATTGATTGATATATATATATATATATATATGTATGTATGGATATTTGCTTTTATGTCAAACCCATAATTTTTAACCAAATTCGAATTATATTCCATCGATAATCTTCTCTCCTAATCTTCCATTGGTCAATACTTCAAATATATGCATTTTTTTTTTTAAAATATTAAAAAGTAATTTCCCATTTCACCCCTAATGTTCTCTATATTTAAACAATGCCATATCCATTCATTGTTCACCATCCCTCAAATTTTTACTTATTCTTCTTCTACTTTCCGAGTTTTTCATTTCACATAGAAATGAAGCTTATTTTTGCCGTAGTTTTTACAACTTCCATTGCTATATTCAGCTTATGGACAGTATCGGCTTCGTCTCACTTTAATGTTTTTGATTATGGAGCCGTTGGAAATGGTAAAGCAGATGATTCAGAAGTAAGTATGATTTAAGATACTTTATGTGGTTTTTTTTTTTTTTTTTTTTTTTTTTTTTTTT
>QLSR01000171.1:170924-197089 GCA_031780015.1 Citrullus colocynthis | reverse complement strand
AGTCTAAGGATAATTACAGAGAAAAAAAAAAAAAAAAAAAAAAAGAAATCGTAGTAAAGGATGTCCTAAGAGGCACATTGACTCTAGCAATGGACCATATCTCACACGAGCTGTCAAACCCATAAGAAATTCTTCTATTTATTTTTAACCATGTTATTATCATGAAAAAAGGTATGAAAGAGCACCCCTCCATCATCGCGGACAACTCTCAGCTTCAAACCCACCTCTCACCGAAGGTCTGCGAAAAATGGCCAAATCAAATTAACAGAAGGACAACTCCAAAGAATACGATCCAATCCAAGTCCTTCGCGGCTCCCCTACAAAAGATGTACCACTACAGCCTAGCACATAGATCAACAATATGAATAAAGACTTCAATGGATATCCAAAATCAGGAATTTTTTCCCCTCGATACAATCAAATATTTGACCTTTGTTTTCTTGGTAAAAGAAACACTAATAAATTAATTCTAGGGAGAACACCAAATGTCTAAAGGTGATTATAGAACAGAGTATCTAATTACTGACTAAAAAAGATAAATTATAATGATTGAAAGGGTGCTTTATTTTTCACCAAGAAAAAGTAGTGGATAAAACCAACTCTATGAATTTACTAAAAGCGGAAAAAGAGTCGTGAAAAAGCCTTCTATTTCTTTCACCCCACAAATTTCAAAACGAAAGAATGTAGCAGGGCTAACCAAATTGTTTTTTTTGTTCCACCAAAAGGATGACACACTGTAGACATTTAAAGCATTCGACGTTATAAACGATCAACAATATTGATGACACCTAGCCTAAGCTCCCAAAGAAAGATTTAAATATTTTTAGGATAACAGTCTTTCCAGATAACTAAGTAAAGATCTACGAAGAAAGGATCCACTGTACCCACCAAATCAATCCTAAGAGGTTTAACTGTAAAGTCCAAAGAGAGGGTTTGATGGGTCAGATCCAAAAATCAGGTGAGAATCGCAATCTAACAGAAGACAAGTGTTGAGATAAGAATGCCCAGTCATAAATTTCCATCAAATATTTGACCTTTGATTGCTTTTGGATTTCACGACGTAGTTTTTTGAGATACAATCAAAATGTATCTGGCAGATTGCTTGTGTCTAGGGATATTGATTTTTTGTGGAATTTGGTTATACAAGTCATTGCCTTTTTCCATATATGATTAAATTTCCATCAACCTCATTGGGTTAATATTATGTCCAAGGCCCCAACACTAATGTATACGTTATTTGCAGTTTCAGTTGTCCTTGTATACTTGTTATCGTTTCTCGTAAACTTTTTACTCAGATGTCTCTTTATAGTCGATGAAATTAGTTCCACCGGGAATGTATTTATCAATTGCTGTCTAAAATATGGTGCAGATCTTTACTGATGCTGGTCAATATGTTATTCGTTTTGGTGCTTCTGATCCGGTCTCAAGGACTGGCCCTGCTAGAGGAGTAAGATTATTAGATTGATGTTTAACTTGATTTTAGTTTTCATAAAAAATTATTTTTTTTCAATACTTTGTGCTGTTGATGTTGACAGGTTCAAGAGCTGGAAGTCGCCCGACCTCTTACTCTTTCAGAGAGAGCCGTAGCCCTTGCCCTTGCTGTTTCACTTGATAATGACTACTTCTCAAGACATGGTGGCTGGTAAGTGGTAAACACTTATTCATAAAGCCTGCACTAAAGGATAATAAATTGCATAGCGTGTCTAGCTTGATTTATGCTGCATACAATTTTATTGCCCTCATTTGTTCTTTTATTTTCCTACCATGAAAGTTCGTAAAAATATATATTACCCGAATCTGTGGTGGCATTAAAGGAAGAACAACTTTTTTGTCCTGCTCTATTTCTTAATTCGAATTGGTATTGAGGTAAGAGAATCCCCATTTAGGATCAAATTCCCCGTGAATTATGATTGACAATGGTGATTAGTTTATTCACTTTGATTTTCGATGAGGCTGCTATGCCGGTAGTTTTCTACTCTTGGATATATGAGTGAAAAATGACAAAACGTATTTCAAATTTGTATCCCATAATTATTAGAGGGCTTTCAAATTTGAATTTATATTCAACGGTTAGTTATATGAGGGTAGGCACATTGTCAGTCTCACTCGATAATTTAGACTCATTAATATTTCATCGAAGCAGACACTAATAGTTGATTTACTTATTTTTCATCAGGGGACTCCCTTTCATTGACGTTGGTGAGTAGATTTGGTTTGCGGGACAGATTTCTGGATCCTTGGGGTTGTTTAGGTGTTTTCGTATGCCATATCTTATTATTTGGTGCTTTTCGTGTTGATAGAGGTTTTTTTTCCATCTCTGAGTTCGACCATTTGTAAGATGGAAAATTTGAATCTCTGACCTCTTGGTCCAGGATACATGCTTTGTCGGTTGAGCCATGCTCATCTAGACATGTTTGATACCAGTTCTTTCAACCCTAAATTAAGTGTAATAAGCATGTGGAAAAACATGACAAAAGAAAAAAGAAAAAAGAAAAAAAAGGTACAAGATAAAATTTAGGCCCCAATGTTCATCGGCTCTAACAGATTTTTATGCTTGAAGTTTGATGAGATTTTCGGAAAAATTTAACTTGTCGAATTTGAACTTTATATTTGTATTGATTTTAGTGTTAGTTGTACAATCTTTAATATTTGATCCTTTGGTTTGTCAATCTTCTTGGATGATTGGCCTTTAGGCTTGATGATCTTTTTGGATAATGATCAGTCTTTGGACTTGATGATTTTCTTGAGTGATCGGCCTTTGGGCTTGATGATCTTGTTGATCGATCTTTGGAGTTTTTTACTTCAAGAGTTTCAAAGAAAGTCTTTTGATCTTCTAAAAGTCCTTTAAGCTTTAGTCTTTAAATTTTCAAGAGATTTAGCTTTAGGGGTGTTTGGAGGACCGTAATGGGATATGATTGTAATGTAATGTAATAAAAAATCAATGTTTGGATCGAGCGTCTTGGACTCAATTTATAATACAAAGTTCATTCCGTTTTGACAGTTTTCAACACAACTTTGTTTCCCATCGGTTTCACGCTTCACGATCTCATTCTCGTTTCTTTCTCGATTCCTCACGCATTCCAATACTTCTCTATTCTCAGTAATTCTATTACATTTCAGTTCCCCAAATAGATCTTTAGTCGTTTGATCTTCAAAGCTTCAAGAGTTTTGTATTCTTCAGAACTTTAATCTTCAGAGGAGCATTAGCCTTTGGATCTTCAAATTTTTTGAGTTTTAGTCTTCAGAGTTTGTTTAGAACTTCAAAGTCTTGGAATATTCAGAATTTCGTCTTCAGAGCTTCAAAGTAGCACTAGGTTGTCAATGCTTCCAATCTCCCAAAATGGATGGGATAAGACTTCTATTTATAAGGTTTCTATAAGCCTTATGGGCTTGGGCTCAATTGATTTTGGGCAAAAAATTAGGCTTGGGCCCAATATCTTCTTTGGTCCAATATTTTCACAATGGGTTTGAATTAGTTGACCTTTGGACCCGAACAACTTTAATTACTTAGCCCAATCCAATCTATAATTTTCACGAAGCACTTGGGCTTTTGTTGTGATAACATGGCGACTTGTGATTGGTTGAAATTTCTCATTCAATAGTGGCAAAATTTGATTAATCGAAATTTCTCATTCAATAGTGGAGGTTTAGGAGGTTGCATCATTGAATTGGAAGTAATTTTTTATTTTTAATGCTATAAATGGAGGTTCGTAGGAGGTTGCATCAGCATGCAAAAGTTGTTTTTTTTAATACAACAATGAGATAATCGAACTTCTAACCTTTGGGGTGGAAGGTGAGTTCAATTACTATTGAGCTAAGCTTACTTTCACTATCGATGTCTACTATTCATAACTTAATTGATTCATGAATTAAGGCAAAACCCTGATGTAACTGCAAATATATATATATATTACTTGTTCTATGGAACTTTTTGGCTTTGTCCACTAATATATTAGTTTTGTTTTGTTTGTTTTTCCTTTTTAGTTTTTAGTCACATTTTCTTCTAATTAACATTCCAAATTATAAATCAAAATTTTAGGAAATAGTGTTGATGTTAGTGATTTCGTGGAAGAATATATATATATATATATATATATATATATTAAATTCAAGGGTGTGTTTGGCCCATCAAGTGGAGTTAATAAGTCTTGAATTAATAGGTTGGAGTTAGGAATTTTGTGTTTGGGGTGTAGAATTGATTGACAGGTAAAATTTTAATCTAGTGGTTTTGTTCTTTCACCTTTTCAAGTTGTATCTATTCAATTTTTGTCTTGATAAATATTTTTAATTGATTTTTAAACGTTTAATTTTAGAGAAATCATTTTAAATGACTGAACTGTTGAAAATAATAGTAAAAATATCATAGTATATCTGCGATAGTTTACTATCTGTGTCTATCTGTTTCTATCGCATATAGACAGTCAAATTTTGATAGAAAATGAGATTTTGCTATATTTGTAAATATGTTTGTTCATTTCTTATACTTGAAAACAACCATAATATTAGTTTCATCAATTTTAATATCGTCACATATCCAAAATTTGAGATAAGTTCGTTATTTTTTAAAATTAGGCTTATTTTTTTCGTAATTTATTACAACGATTTGCATCTTTTTTAAGTACAATAGTTTAATTTTTAGCTAAATTTTGAAAACAAAAACAAGTTTTCAAAGTTATTTTTTTGTCTTTTCAAATATTGGCTTAATTTTTTAAAACATTGATCAAAGTAAATAAAGCAAGACGTTTAGAGTGGAATGGATGATTTACAAACTTAATTTTTAAAAACAAAAAAATTAAAAATCAAATAATTACCAACTGGAGTCTAAATAATTGTGACAAGGACATTCTTAAAAAACGTACTCAATGACTTAGTAGTACTTGATTTTCAATTTCCTTGTTTGCAAAACCTTTTGAAGAAAGTCAACAGACAACTTATTGTTGAGAAAACCTTATGGTTGTTTTGTATGCAATATCGTGCAAAGTCCCTGCTTAAGATTTAAAATCTTATAAAGTGATAAAATGGTAAAGAAAATGAGTTCAAATCGTAATTGTCATTCATCTAAGATTTAATATTTAATATTGTAGGATTTTCTTTTAATGACAAAATATAGTGAAGTTAAATGATATGTGAGAGTAGATAAAGTGCATGCAAGCTACATGACAGGAAAATCATAAACTAAAGATTTACTTGGCATAACGTTAGAGTTTACAAATATTTTAAAATATTGAGACAACTTTATAATCTAAATTAAGAAAAATATCAAATTTCACACAAATTTGGTAAGTTGTACCAATTGTTACCGGAAATGTTATACAAAGGGTTAAATTGCAATAAATGTTTAAATTTGTGGTTCATGAATTAATGTTGATTTAGGGTTAAAATCGATGCATCTTTTTCAAGTTGAATTGTAAAAATGGATTTTTATTTTTTTAAAATATTTAACCCAAAAACAAAAATAGAACAAAAAAAACTAGTTTAAAATACTATTGTTAGAGTAATTTCATATCAAAATAATAAATCTAAAAAATTAGGTAAAAAGAAACTCGATCGTGACCCAGACAAGACAGATTGGGCCAGCGAAGATAATTGGACCTTCTGACCAACCCAATCTTAGATTTGGCCTCGATTTAGAACTCCAAGATTGACCACCACCAAGGTTGAGGAGTCCAATTTATACACAAGGTTTGTCCAACACACCCGTAGTTCAATAAGTCCACATAAAATCCAATGATCGAATTCCTAAATGTAACTTGAATCCTACCTACAAACTCTCTAACTTCTACACTCTTCCAATCTCTAGTATAAGCATTCACGATTTTTTTTGCTTTTGGAGGTCACATACCTTTTTTTCTTAATGAATTATGTTCTATTTTATTCCTTATAGTTTAAAAGGGTTCAAATTCAATCAATATATGCAAACATATTTGTTTGATAAATCTGAATTTTAGGTGTTTATAATTTATTTATCAATTAAAATATTATTTTTGTCTTTGTATTTTGATGGTTGTTCTATTTAGGTCTCTATCTACGAATGTCCAATTTTGGTCTTTATTCCTTTTAATAAAGCTTAAGATGGTTCATACACATTCAATTGGACTTAAAAATCAGCCGAGTTTGACAAATAATAATAATAAAACATGTGAAATAGGATAAAAAAGCCAAGACAACTGGGCTAGAAAAACAATATTTAACCTTTATTTATTGAAACTTTTTTTTTTTCGTCACTGAATTTTGGATATAATTTTTATTTGGTCTTCTGAGTTCTAAAAGGTTACACATTTAGTCATTAAGTTTTGATTTTGATTTCAATTTAGTCCTTAACTTTCAAGATTTTACATTTTTAACCTCGATTTTTCATTAAATACTCTTTTAATCATTGATGTCAAAGTTTATTAATTAATTTAAAATAATCATGAAGAGAAACTTTAAATTTAAATTTAAATTTAATTCTTTTAAATTTATTAAAATATAATAATACTAAAGACAAAAAAATATTTAGTGAATTGGGGTTAAAAGTGTAGATCTTGAAACTTAAGGATCAATTTAAAACAAAACAAAACTCAAATGTTAAGGGTAAAATTGTATCATTTTAAAATCTAGAAGCTAAACTGAAGCCAAACTTGACTAGATGGGTAACTTTGAAATCTAGAAATCAAATAGAAACTAAACACAAAATTTAGTGACAATAAACATATTCTTGCCTTATTCAATTTACTCTGTGAAAGCCCAGGAAAGCCATATTTTGGTATAATTTCTTAGAAAGATTTTAGAAGCAATATTTCACAAATATCTTAACTTTAATTATATTCCAAAACTAGGTTTTTGCACAATTTTGAAACAATTTTAACCTTTTGGTACATTCTCTCTCATATTAAATTTCATATTATTTTATAATTAAAATCACACAAAAATCAATTCGAATTTAATATTAATATTTAGGAATTTATTTTTGGAATAAATATTAATCACATGATATATATCATCATTAAATTCGAGTTGTAATTTAATTATTTTTTTGTTTCATTTATTAACTAATATGGTATATATTCCTAAACTTAAGGAACATTGTCACACCCCCTCCCAAGTCCCTTCCTAACCCAGGAAGAAGTGTGATGACAGCGGACACCGACCCTCTTACAACATCCACTGTCAACCATAAACTCTACAAATTTCCTAATAAACAGTTATAACCATAAACTACTTCAATATATACCACAGTCAACCTGGCAAATGCACATCCTTTTCATTCAGTCATATGAAAGCATGATTACACAATAATTCCCTTAACACTCTCTATATGTACAATGAACTAGACTGTTGGTAGACCCAGACAATATCTTGCTAGCCTAAGCACCACGGACTCGCTCGCTACCTGAAAAAAACATAAAATAAGGAAAACGTGAGCTATTTTGCCCAGTGAATGACTAGTTTCGTAAAAACTATTTGGGTCGAAAACTATCATAGTAAAAGCATTTAAACTCAAAGTGTATAAAATCTCAATATAAATCATAGTCATACAAATCATGCTCATTTCAAGAAAAGATACTAAAGAAAGATTTGTTGATTTCAATTCATTTTCCTTAGTTGAGGCGGAGCGGAGCTCAACGCTACTCAACGTCGATTATCTTTAGCTGTGTGGAGTAATCTCAACACATCAGCGTTGTACGTTCCTAAATATTCACTCAGGTATCATAATCCGGGCTGCCCATATGCCTTCTCCGAGTCCTTGAGCATTGGGGTCCCATTTCTATATCTAGGTTACCATTCGCCTATCCCGAGCTACCCTTATGCCTTCTCCGAGTCCTTGAGCATGAGGGTCCTATTTTTATGTCTAGGTTACCATTCGCCTTCTTCAAGTCCTTCAGCGTTGGTACATTTTCTATACTCATATTACCCATTGGCTTTCTCCGAGTCCTTGGACTTTGGGTGCCATTTCAAAGATTTTACAAATACTCAACATGTTTTTTAAAACATCATATTATAAATTCATAAGTTTCACATTTCCCAAACCTTTCCTAAAATCATATATTATCGTCAGCATGCTTTTCATAACTTCATTAATCAATAAACAGCATGCTTTTCATAAATTCACGCTATGCACATAAAACTCATAAGTTTCAATCATAATATCATGCTTTCAAATCATCATAAAATATCCGAGCTACACCATCTCAATGAAAACATTTTTAAAAAGAAAAGTGTCACTCACTACTTGTCCTAGGCCCTGAGCGGATTATACATCTTTCCTAGCTCTTCCTGGCCTGAAAATACACATTTCTCGGGTTAGACTTCCCTAAACTTCCTTTCCATAACCAACAAACTTTAACCATCATATTTGATCAATAAACCTTAATGAGCGAGATTCAACTTTGTTAGCGAGACCACTAGTGAGACTGGACTACACTACACGACACTAGCGATACCAGGGTGAGTAGCACTAGCGACACTCACCTGATCAGCGAGACCCAGTGATACCCAGCGAGAATTGTGAGACACAAGGCTTCTAGCGACACCTCGCTTCTCACCCTTAAACTCTTAGCGTTACTTGTAGTCCAGTGATATTTATCTTCCACAGCTTCTGCCTTCTCTCTTATTCTCACTTCTATTTGTTACAAATCATATTTCCAGCCAAATTTAGAACCTCTTCCCTTCTATAAACTTGTAAAGAAATGTATTTCCTAGCTTACCTCAAGATTTCAAAACATAACTCCCCTTCATTTGATTGATGTTCACAAATAACTTTGAGCTACTCCAAATTGCTTAGCAAATCTGTATCAGTCAACTTCACCATAAGTTTTACATATTTTCCTTCAAATTCAGTTCAAACATCCTTCATAAAAGTTGCTAAGAATTGAGTTAACTTACCGACCTCAAATTCTCAGCCCTAAACTCGATCTTCATAGGAAGCTATTCTCCAAATACCAAACGTTGTTCAGATTGCACGATAGCAATCAATCCTTCTGTTCTAGCTCCAATTACACAAGAAGATCGATCAAAATTCTGCACGAATTTGCCCTAGACTCCTTCCTCTACCTCTCTTCGTCGCTCAGCTGAAATATGGAATCGATTGGAGCTTTTGAGACTAAGAAAATGATTGAAAACTTAGCTTAACACATTTAAACAAACTGTCGACTTATCTCCACTTTCTCTTATTTTATTTTATTTTATTTTATTTTATTTCCCGCCAAATAGAATAACGCAACCAATAACATACATGGATACTGGCTTGAACGCCTAGCAAGCTTGGACGCATTGCAAGTCTGGATGCTAGCTTGGACGCATCGCACCATGTGTCTGAACCATAGCATCGTTGAACGCATACTTCACCAACGCCAACGCAATCTCCCTACCAAATCTCCACCAACGAATAGCTGCTAGTCCAACAACTTCATTAACGCATAGCAAGTTGGACGCATCCTTCAATAGGCCAACACTTCAACTTTCATGCTTTGGCTCGGCTACACAATCTCTTCACTATTTTCATCCATTACCTAAGCTCACTCTCATGAACTCTTGCTTCAATCAATCAATGCATAAGCACACCTTCAACACTTAACAATTCGTGCCTTAAGGCTCTCGACCACTCTTCACTTACTTCCTTCAGCTTGTCATCTTCCATAATCATTATTTATAGATTATTAACTTCCAAAGCTAAGTGTGAGGCTTACAAACATTTTCTTTCATATTTAATTTTTATTTTATTTTATAATTAAAATATGAAGAAAAAAAATTAGTTTTTGTTAATAAAGTATATTTTTTCCAATCATTACAAATTTGCCTTTTTTTCCTTTTACGGATTTTAGAGGTTGCTTTAGGAGTTTTTGTTGTTTGAAGGATATGTTTTTCTAATTAATTACAAATTTATCACAATTTTTTTTTTTATTAATTTCAAATTTTGACTTAAAATTTAAAATATGCAATGTTATTTCAAATATTAGGAAATTATTTTTAATGTATTTAGAACATGTATAAATTTAAGGTTATTATATAATATATACAGCATATTTTGATTTTAATCTCGTTTCTATTCATATACATATAGATATACATGTATATTATACATGATATTTTTACAATTGTTTAAAATAAACTCCTATATATATTTGATGTCGAAAACAAAATGTACGAAGGGAGAGATAGAGAACTGATTTTCGTTCCTTTGTGGCTGAGTCCCGCAATCCAGCGTGTAACCCTATATTTTGGTTTAGCCCTAACAAAACCGCTCTCAAGACTCAGTACCAGAACTGATTTTCGACTGTAATGAATCGTCGGAGTTTAATGGCGCCGGCAGGTTTGCGGCAGCTCTGTACATCAGTCGCCAAGTTGACTCGTCGTTCTGCGAATGACCAGCGACGGCTCTACCCGAGGTTGTCGGCCCTGGGTGCCACCGGCGGTGGCGTGGCGCAGACATTGAACCAGTTCATCATGGAGGGAAATATCGTCAAAAAATATGAGCTCGAGAAATGCATAAAGGAGCTCCGAAAGTATCGTAGATACCACCATGCCCTTCAGGTTTCTTATTTCTCTAAAACTTATGTTACTGAAGTTGCCATTGATGGAGATGCTATCAAATTTAAATGCATAAAATTACTGCTTCTTTCCATGGTTTTCATTTTTTCTTGCCTTCTGTTAAATGTTCTCTTCGTAATCCTAATTGTTGATTCAATTTTTCCTTGCTATTTTGTTTCTGTTGTGTCCTGTATCTTCCCTCAGATCATATAAGTATCTATCTATCTATATGTATGCATGCATATATATTGTTGAGCTAAGCCTATGTGCGTTCTTTTAGCATTCGGTTATCCTTTTCAGGATGTTTAATTGACTCGCAAACTTTCCCCCAACCCATGACTAGTCATGGAAATAGTCTACTTTCCCTTCGTTTGGCCAGCCAAAAACTTGCTCAAATTGCATAAGACCATTAGATGTTAGCTCATCCGTTGGCTTTGCTTCGGTTGCAGATAATGGAATGGATGGAGATGAGAAAAATCAACTATTCAAACACTGACCATGCGCTGCGTTTAGATCTTATATCAAAAGTAAAAGGAATAGCTGCTGCGGAGAATTATTTCGGTGATCTGTCATCGTCTGCGAAGAATCGATGTACTTATGGAGCCCTTTTGAACTGCTATTGCAAGGAAATGATGGAGGAAAAGGCTTTGGCTCTTTCTAAGAAGATAGATGAGTTGAAGTTTGCTTCCAGTTTGTCCTTTTGCAATCTTATGACCATGTACATGAGAATGGATCAGCCTGAGAAAGTATCTCCTCTAATAGGTGAGATGAAGCAGAGAGGCATTTATCTTAGCACGTACACATACAATGTGTGGATGAACAGTTGTGCTTCCCTGAATGACATGGGAAAAGTGGAAGAAATTCTTGAGGAGATGAAAAATGAAGACAGAAACAAATTTGATTGGACAACATTTTTGAACTTGGCTGCTATCTATGTCAAGGTAGGCCAGCTTGAGAAAGCTGAATTAGCTCTTAAAAAGGTAGAGGAAGAGATCAAATCCAATAAGCACAATCGTTTGGCATACCATTTCTTGATAAGCCTCTATGCGTCAACTTCTAATCTGAGTGAGGTGAATAGGATATGGAATGCACTGAAATCAGTTTATCCGATGACAAATAATACAAGCTATCTCGTCATGCTTCAGGCTCTAAGCAAACTAAATGATGTTGAGGGTCTTAAAAGAACTTATAAGGAATGGGAATCGAATTTTTACAGCTTCGATTTGCGGTTAGTTGATGTTACCATCGGGGCCTACTTGCGGCAGGACATGTACAAAGATGCTGCAATAATCTTTGAGGGTGCCATTAAGAGAAGTAAAGGACCTTTCTTTAGGGCCCGAGAAATGTTCATGATTTACTTCTTGAAGTTCAAGCAATTGGATTTGGCACTCAGTCATTTGGAATCAGTTATATCTGAAAGCAAGGAAAAAGAGTGGCATCCATCATCAGCAATGGCGAATGCTTTTCTGAAGTACTTTGAGGAAGAGAAAGATGCTGAAGGTGCTGAACAGTTCGCCAGGATTTTAAAGAGATTTAAGTGTCTAGACGCAAGTGCATACCATCTATTGCTCAAGACTTATGTAGCTGCAGGAAGATCAGCCCCAGACATGCGACAGAGATTGAAAGAAGACGACATTGAGATAAGTAGTGAGCTTGAGGAGTTACTCGGGACAATTTGCCCCCAATAAATACATGGTCGCCAAAGATAGGTGTACTGCTTATAGAAGCTCTTTTAGTTTGACGACTTTACTTGAACAAGATCTGTTTTATAAGTTGTACAACCATAGTTGAACTATGGTTTGTGATGGAGTTGGACCAAGTTTGTTTCATCTCGTTATCAACATCGAAGCCGCCCCTTGCTCCTCGGAAAGCAGAGCTTCAGTAATACTCTGGTAATTGATGGTTCACAGCAAATTGTAGCCCTATTTATGAAGAGGTGAGGGAAGGGAAGGCAAGGGATTAGTATACCAGGTGAAGCTTGTAGCTTTCTTTCCTTGGACTGGACCGACAAACTCATCCTCTTTGCCATCTGTAATCCGTTGATTCAGGCCTTCTTTCTCATTGCCAATAATTTATTCTGCGATGGGGAAGCAAAATCATACACAAACGTGTGTGGAGATATATAATTTATTTTCTTAGACAACCTCAAGAATTCAAGCAAAATGAACACTTTAAACGATGAGTTTAAAAAAAAAAAATTGTTCTGAATAGTCCCTCAATTAAGTCGGCCGTTGGTTGATGAAGGAAAAAATGACATTACTTTTGGTGATTGTACTTCAATATTTGTAATGATTTACTCCATCCTTATAAATGTTATTAGGGATCGTTTGTTTTTTGGGAATGTAGATAACCAGAATTTTAGATATCCAAAATTATAGATGTACGAAATTATAGATGTTTAGCATCTTTAGACTACCGTGTTTGTTGGAATGCTTTTGTAGATATCTTGAAATATTTTGATAACGGTGTTTGTTTCGTAAAAATTCTATTCGGAAATGTCTTAAATTTGTATAATGTTTTAAGAATACTATAATTTGAACTAATATAATGTATTTGTTTTTATCAATTTGAATTTCTTTTTAAATTAATACACGTTATATTTTTCTTTATTTTTTATTTTTCTCATTAAGATTTTTTTATAAAATAAATATTATTTTAAATTTGAATATCCTGTTAAAAATTAATAAGAATTATGATATAACACAAAAAAAATTATATATATTGTTGATAATATTTATTTTAATTATATAATGCAAATGTAGATTAATATATGTAAAATTAAAAATAACAAAAATGTAAAATGATAATGCCCTCGACTTGGGAATTTGGAAAATCCATGTTTTAAGAGGATATCCAAAACTCTTGAAATGCCTTTCATAAGAGCATCCTAGAATGCTCGGGAATCTCTCGACATCTTACAATATTGCAAAACAAACATGATGATCCAAATGCTCTTTCCATGGGACTTTTGGATACCTATGAAACAAATGGCCCCTAAGCTTTAATATTCTATCATACATGTAAAGAATGACAAACTAAATAAGACCAAGTGTATTTACCGACTACAAAAACTTATTTGATGAATTTTTTCATAGTATGGATTAAATTTTTTCATATTTGAAGGTATAAAAACTAAATTCTTATTTAATAACAATTTAGTTTTTGAAAATTAAGCTGATAAACAACGCTTCCAAGTATACCTATACATTTCTAAGTCTTCTTATCCACTTATATGGTTTTCAAAAATTTGTATGCGTTTTAAGAATTTGACTAAAAATTTATGTGTCTCCTAAACAAAGGTGAAAACTATATTGAAAGAAAAAAAACATAAATTTTAAAAACAAAATTATTTATCAAATGGTACGTAAACTCTTATGCTAAAATTTGGTGGCTAAATTGCTTGAAATATGAAAGTCCAACTTTTAAACATATTTTGATTGCAATGAAATGATGTTTAAAGGTATAAAATCAAACATTGAATTGATTTTAAATGATTAAAGATATGTTTGGGAGTGATTTTAGATAGAAGAAAAATGATGTAAAGAAACAAAATGGATATGGATAGAGGGGGATGCGGGAAAGCCTATGGATGTATGTAATGATAGAATTAGGACACCTGATCTGGTGGATAAATTACGAGTAGATTTGAACATACAACGGGAATGGGATTTTGGAAGTGATAATATGAAATTTTTAAAGGAAATGATCAAAAGCTACAAAGAGAAGAGTTAGTTGAAGGGGAAAGGTTGGGGTGAGTTGTGAGAAAAGCCTTGATGTGTTTGTACATTTCTTTTGGCTTCTCTGCATTTATCGCATGCCCTGCTTCCTTTACAACTACTAATTCTGCGTTTTCACCTATGTGCCTGCAATTCCAAATCCATTCATATTTTATCTTTCTATAATTCCTTAATTTCTTCTTCGATGTCCAAACCATAAACCTATAAATTTACCTTTTTAATCTATGTGCCAACTCCAAAGGAAACACTCGGTCCTCTTCTCCCCATACTATCAACGTTGCCTGCAATGCCAAATTCAAAACAACACAATTTTCAATGGCCAAATTATGCACTTTTACTTTCTTCTCTTTAACTGTCTCCCCCCAAGTACCCTTATTATCTAACTTTTACCTTTCAATTCTACACTTCATCTTTCCAATCTATCCCCCATGATTCTCACTGATATCTATATTTTTTTTTTAAAAAAAAAAAAAAATTGATTACGGGAGAAAGTGTTTATGGAAATAGATATTAACATAGGGAACTTGGTTTTTTTTTTTTAAAACACCCTCACCCCCTTTTTTTTTATAAAATATAAAAAAAATTTTTTTTATATTTTATAAAAAAAAAGGGGGTGAGGGTGTTTTAAAAAAAAAAAAAAATTGATTACGGGAGAAAGTGTTTATGGAAATAGATATTAACATAGGGAACTTGGTTTTTTTTTTTTTTATAACACACTCATCTCGACTAATTTTACAAAAACATAAATCAATTTTTTCTATGCACACTTTCTCTAACTTAATTTATTTATTATTTTTCTTTTTTTTATTAAATTTTAAATTCTCATCGTTAACTGTATCGAGACAAAATACTAATTACCAATTTAAAAGTTGATGGCTTGACGCATCAACCCCACCTAGTATGGTTGAATTAAAAAAAATCAATTCAATCCCTAAACTTATAAAGTTGTATCAATTTTGACTTTAAGGATAGAACCGATGGAGAGTTAAAATTGTCACACCTTTTAAAATTAAGGGTTAATGATGGCTACATTTAAAGTTGGAATTGATAAAACTAAAACCTCACTATATAACCATTTGGTTTTTTATTTTTTATTTTTTAAAATTAAGCCTATGAACGCTCATTCCACTTCTAAATTTCTTGATTTATTATATACTTACCAATTTTTCAAAAATCAAACCAAATTTTGAAAACTAAAAAAATAAGCACCATTTTGTTTTTGAAAACTAAACTTTTGATTCTACTTTCACCTCCAAATTTCTATGGGTCTACTTTCTATCAATATTTTCAAAAGTTCAAGTTTTGAAAGCTAAAAAAAGTAGTTCTTGAAAACTTGATTTTGTTTTTTAGATTTTGACTAAGAATTAAAATGTTTCTTTAGGGAGAGTGAAAATCATGGTAGATAACTTGGGACCAAACAATCATAAATTTCAAAAACTAAAAACTAAAAATTAAATGATTATCAACTGTGACCTTATATTTTAAAAATTTGTTTAGAAAGATGAACATCGACAAGAAATAAACTTAATTTCTAAAAACCAATACGACTTCAGTAGTCAAAATTAATTTTAAAGATCTTTCAAACCTTATCGATCTTGGGAAGATTAGATAAATGCCTGTCCTTGAGTATTTCTTTAATCAACTCTTCTTTTTCTTGCTTGTACTCTGTGCACATCACCTATAAGCAGATACCCAAATGCAACAAAAATATTATTAGCAATCCAATCCACCTAATATGTACAACAGAAAAACAAAACATATGGATTTCTGTATATGAAACTGAATGAGAACAGTGATCGATTTCTTCTTCAAATTTTCTTTCAATTTAGTTCCATTTTTTGAGCTAAATCTTCCAGTGTGAAATAATTTCAAAGTTTGAAAAAACTGCAATTGTTGTTCTTGAAACATGATTGGTTTGAAATCTGATTGGTAACGACGATTTCCCCAATTTGACAAACAGGCGGAAATCCAAACGAGTAAACAAGAAAAAGATTCAGAGCCACAACAATCACTCACATCGATGAAATCGTCGATTATACAAGTGGGCAAAATTCGAGCGGGCTTGACGAAGGTGAGGCGGATGAGTTCCTTGAGTTTCGCCGGCGTTTGAGGCAGCAAAATGCTAGCAGCCTCATCAACATTCTTCACAACGAACATCCCGTCGGCCATATCTTTTTCTTCCAAGCAAACTCCAGCGCAACAAAGCACCAATTTGTCCAATCGCTCAGGAAACTGAACGGCCATACTGTAGGATACGAAGCCACCGTAGCTAATTCCAACAACATTCACCTTCTGAACATCAAGCAAATCCATTAAACGCATCATACAGCGAGCCTGAAAGGACTCGGACCTCTCTGGGCGAGTCGTGTAGGAATTGCCGAAGAAAATTAGGTCAGGAACGTAGACATTGAAGAATCGAATCAACGGCGATATGAATTCGTTCCATTGCCACATTGCGTTGGCTCCAAATCCATGGAGGAGAAGCAAATTAGGTTTGGTGTCTCTTCTGAATTTGGGTGCCCAACAGTGGACGATGGTTCCATCGCCAAGATCGGTGGTGATGGATTTGAGTCCTGCCCTAGAAAAGGAGTAGCGGAAGCAGGAATTCATGGTGGCAGAGAAACTAAAACAAGTTGCCATTATTGGATTGGACAACTGAAAATCTGCAAGAAAAATTGTAGAAGAGCGAAGAAATTTCAGAGACTAAAAAGCGAATATAGTTTGGGAATCTGAAATACGAAGACGAAAAGAATTTTCTAGTTGCTTCGGGAGAAGAGACGAGAAGAGAAGAGGCCAAATTTCTCCCCATTCGGGGGAGGATCAAGATCTTGATTGTCGAAACCCTGGAAATGGCGAAGCAAATCAATATTAAATAATTGGAATTATGCTCACACGACAATGACGCCCGCCAAAATAGCTGTTCATTCTCCAACCACGAACCCCGCGCCTCTCAATAGATGCCACTTACTTTTCTTTTCTTCTTTATTTTTTTTCAATCTTTTGAATCCAATATATTAAATATATTATTATTATTTCTTCTATATTCTAAAATAATCAAATTATCGCTTCAATTTTTTACCAATTAAAATTTGTCATTTATTTATTAAATTAATAATCAAAATCATCGATTATTAATTTCATTGCACACAGCTTGTCATAAGTTTGATAGGGTAATCTAGGACAAGGTGTGACAATTTTAGTATTAGAGCATTACGATTCTACATGACATGAGTATTAAAATATGTTAGCTTGTGTAGTAAAACATGCAAAGCATTGTAGAAACATCACGAGTCGTGGTGGCAATTACTTTTTTTTTTTTGCTAAAAAAGAAATTGAAACTCAATCCATCACTGGTAGACAAAATGTAGTTGATGGAAATGGTTTGAAGTTACGAGACATACAAGAGAGAGGCAGTAGAGAAATGTAAATGATCAAGATGAGCAATTGGTAGCCAGGATTCTAGAAGGAGTGGCAGTTGGAATGCAGATGCTTATAAATGATTTTAAAAAATCTTTTTTTATTTCAATAATTAGAAAAGGACAATTAGGTAAATGTGGTAAAATAATAGGATTATTATATGTCTTATTTATATTTTATTGATATGATATATCTATAACAAACATAATAGACAAATAATTAATAATAGACACTCATCACTAATAAACATTAACCAATGATACATTTAGTAAATATGTCAATCAGTGACAGACCTTGTCATCAATCGGTTCATCAATGATAGACTTCAATCAGTGTTAGGTACTAATCGGAGTTAGATTTTGACAATAATTGCAAATAGTTTTAAGTTACACTAGATTTATTATTATTTTATTTTAAACTGCTATATATGCAGTGGTCCGAAAAAAATATAAAATAAAAGGTAGTTTTTTTTTTTTTTTTTTTAATTATCTAGCTCAAAATACCACAATGTACTTATCCAACCTATAATGCTTTTTGGGCTGATGGTTGAGTTGCTACAATCTCTACTCTATTAAGATTAAAGGCCGTTTGAATTGACTAGAGAAGAAAGTTTTTTTCAAAAATTTATTTTTATTTAAAATCTTTTGATAAAAATTGTTTAAAGTACACTAAAAAAAATCTATTCTGAGTGGTTGCTAAACACTCTAATTTTTTTAAAATGACTTATTTTTTAAATTAAACTCTTGAAAATATATTCCAAATACGCCCTAAGTTGGGATAGCCCTTTGAACCAATTCATTCCACATTATTTTATAGATCTAGGTTTTTTAAAAAAAATATATTATAAATACAAATTTTACATATGATATTAATATACATTTTGAATACTATAAATAATATTATAAATAGTATATATACATGTATTTTTTTCTTGAAAAAAATTTGCAAAAAATGTGAAACTTTTTAAATTTGGGCTTGGACCGTGAGTTGACCAATGGGCTAATGATATAATGGGGCCAAACATGACGTACAGAAGCCCGAGTTAGCCCTTTCGAAAAGCATGTGATATATATCCATTTCAAGATTTGAAGGGCAAAATCCTTTGGCACAATAGATATGTGTGTATATATATATTTGCAATTTCTTTTTTGGTTTGTTTGTTGAGGGTTGCCCAAAGAATAGTGAAACTTGCATAGAGGTATGTACATTCGAAAAATGAAAAGTCAAATTTTCGAGTTTCGAGTTGACCAACCAAGTTCATGAAGTTTTAGCAAAGGAAAAATGACCAAGTTGAGCTCGTCACGTACACCCTACAACCTCAACAGTCTCACCTATTCTAGCACCATCAATATTCCCAATCGGGAGTTAGAGGAAGAGTCTTATAAATAGTCTCATATCTATGGGTAAGCAACTCTATTTGTGCTTAGTTAAGTTAAATCCTTCATGTATTAACTTAGGCATCAAAGTGTACTCGGGTCAGCACCCACCCGTGAGAGTACTCTTACGATTAACCTAAGCAGCGTGTATCCAAACTAAAGAGCGGGCTGGCTGTAAGAGCACCAAAAGACATGTGCAAGTTTCACGAGCCAACAAAAGTCAATAATTGTGAATGTAGATCGAATCATCAATCTTTAAAATTAGTTATATGTGTCTTATCAACTAAATTACATTCAAATTGACAGAAAAAAAAATGAAAACAAGATTTTGCGAATAAACTCTATAAAGCAAATGATTTGTTATTTTAATATTGATGAAGTGCTGATTAGTCACACTTTAGGTTATTGAGTAGTGAAGTTTGAATAAATTTTACTCAAAAAAGCCACTTGGAACCATCAAAATCCAACTATCAACAGCCCATTTTAGTTGATAATCATGTAAAGATTGACCACTAATGACGACTACATTTCAAAACCCTTGGATTAAAGTTGGCAGGTCCTCCACTCCTCTTTTGCCTCCCCATTCAATATTATTTTATTCATTTTTATTCTCACTTTTTCTTGTTAAATTATAATCTCCTTTTTTTTTTTTTTTTTTTTCTTTTTAATTGCCTGAGTTTGTTTGGGCCTAACAATTATGGAAGATTTTAACTACATCTTTAAATTTCGTTAGCATCTTAACTAAATAATGTTACTGACATGTTGATTTAAAAATGCTCATTACTTTGATTTACTTAAGAAAAAATGTATGTTGGATTGACGAGAAATGATATATAAATGGTAGGAAAGAGATAGATATTTTATTTTTTAAGGTATGGTTGATACCAAACTCTTAATAAGGTAAATTGGCGTTTTTGTGGTAACAATTGAATAGTGTTTAGTATCTAAATGGACTTACTTCATTTGAAGCTTTACCCTATTTATAGTGTTCGTTAACTTAAGTCTTCCTTCTCGAGGGTTTTTGAGGTACATATGGTTTCTGTAATCTTTTTTTGGGTTTAGACCTTCTCAATGTTCGATTCCATAAGATTTCTTAGAATCAACTTCAGTTGAGCATGATGGTATAATCTTAACCCATGTCATTTCTCATTTTTAGATCCTGACTATCCCTTTAACTTCCTCTTTTTGGCCAAAATTCTATTGCCTCCTCCTAAAAGGTCTTTTATGTCTTTCAGTCCAAAAGAATCGATAACAGATAGAGACATTTTCTTATAAACTATGTAACGTTAGTTTCTTTGACTACCACCTTCTCTTATCATTTATTTTCTATATGGACGATTTTTTTTAATTAAAAGTTTAGGTAATAAATAAATTTTAAAAAAAAAGTTAAATTATACCAAATATCCGTCATATAAAATTATTATTTAAAAAGAAATCGATATTTTCATAACCAAATTAGTTTGGATACCAATCCCCTTTCCCATGAGTGGAGGTTGAATCAACTAGAACTAAAAAATGAAAAAAAAAAAAGAAAAAAAAAGAAAAAGAAATGGACGTTGGAATCCTATATTCTTAAAAGAGTGGAACCAATCTACATTTTTTAAATAAGAAATAATTAATGATATCAAATTGGAATATATTTCAAATTCTTTTCTTCGCTTGTAGCATAGTTTACGATAGAATCATGATTTTACGTTTATTTCTTAAGAATACAATCATTACATGGTCACTCAATGCAACAATTAAAAAAGAAGAAAAAAGAAAGAAAGATTGAACAGAATCCAATCTTAAGTAATCTCAAATAAAATTAATTTTTGAGATTCTTAGCTTACTTTTGAAAACAACTTTAACTCTTTAGCTTACTATTAATGTTAATGTTAAAGCATATTAAAGCATAAAGAATTGCATAATTATTTGATGAGGAAATAGATTTCAAGGCTATAATGTGGTGGCACATCCATTACCTAAAATTCTATGTCTATTTAGAGACAATGTAGGAGTTAGAAGGACAAAAGATTTTAAGTCACTTACAATAACTATTAACTTAATACATTTTATCAAATCAATAAGATGATACAACATCCAAATCGTTTTACAATTGCTCAATTTACGGTTAAAGAAGCTCAAAGACCATGTAAATATATCAATCTCTCAAATCGCATCCTAAATTAATTAGGAAAAACATTGTAAACTTGTCATTTTTGCCCTCTCTACAAGAAAAAGAAAAAGTTAAAATACAATTTTAATCTCAATATTTTTAATCTTATCTAGTTTTAGATTTTCTACTTTCAAATATTCATATTTACAAATTAGTCTATGATATTAGTGTGCCGTTAATTTTTATTGTGCGGATCTTTTCAAAATTTATAGAGTGAATGCAAACATAAATTATTATTATTTTTTTCTTCATAATTAACCATAAACTAACATTGGAGATAAATTTTAATATTTATTGAAATTATAGAGATTAAATTTAGAGATTCAAATTTCATAAACTATAATCGAGAGAAAGTTCCAAACTATAAAGACAAAAATAATACTTAACCAACCTTTCTCATTTTATAATCAATTATTGGCCATGGACTCTCATAAAATTGGCGTTTGGATGAAGTGTAAGCATACAAATTGGTCTATTATTAGATAGTTAGGTTAACGTATAATCTATTCTTGGATAAACTTTTATGTTTAATCTTTGAGATTTTAACTTTATGCATTTATATTTTTTTTTTTATGTTTCAAATGTTTATTTTGGTTCATGTACTTTCAACTTTAGTTCATTTTTATTTTTGTAGTTTATGTAATTTTAAAATATTCATTGTGGTCCTTGTACTTTAAACTTTGGTTCATCTTGGTCCCTATACTTTATAAACGGACAATTATGGTTAATTCAAATGAAAATGAAGGGACAAAAATAGTTATATTTTTTAAAATTACAAGGACAATGTTCAATTTTATCCCTGTATTTTTAACTTTAGTTCATTTTGGTCCATGTAGTTTTAAAAAGTAACAATTTTGGTCCATTTAAAATGAAAATAACAAAAGTTGAAAGCACCCAAAATCGACATTTTAATAACATATAAACCAAAATACTTTTGAAAGCAAATTAAGGATGAGTTATGTTTATTACTTTTAAAAATTGACATAATATTTCATGTGTATAAACATGATATTATTTATAAGTATATGAAAGATTGAGATCGTCAATGTGATTCATATCATCTCAAAAGATATCGTCAAAATTATTTACATGATTATTACATACCATCTACCACATCAATTTAGGTAGATGATATTGTAATTATGCAATATATATATATATATATATTCTAATTTTTATACGTTAGGCTACAAGTTAATCCAATCTTAATCCTAAATTCAAAAAGTTTTTTTTTTTTTTTTTTTTTTTTTTTTTTCTGAGTATGGATGTAGTAGAGAACATTTCTTTTTTCCTTTTCTTTTTAAAAGAAAAAAATAAGAAACAAAACTGTATTAAGAATGAAAGAACGAGAGAGAGTAGAAGAGCCATACAAAAACAAGAATACCAAACCAAAGAAAACATAAGTAGAAACAGGAAAGCCCCAGGATTGCGCAGCTTTAGAAAAAGACACTATTAAAGAAAGGCCGAGATGCTGTCAAAGTACATTTTGATGTGACAGTGATTAACTAAGCCAAAAGCCANAAAATTTTTTTTTTTTTTTTTTTTTTTTTTTTTAATAAAAGAAAGATTAGGGAGAAAAAAAAAACCCTATAAATAAAAGAGATTCAGATCAAAGTACCACGAAAGAGCTATAATTAGTATTAAAAAACAAGGATAATCATGTGTTCATGCGATGCTTTAAACAATGAAAAGAGTTTGAACAACCTGAATGCTAATTAAGTGTAAGTAAAGGTTTTGGAGCAAATAATTAAGGCTTTGGCTTTTTGGGTTGGCGTGGAGAAATTGCCAATAAAACTTCTCCACTGGGGCAAGGGTGATTATAATTATATTGTTGGAATCGTGGTAATTTGAGAATAATAACTCCATAAATATTTTAATACGAGACTTTTGGTTGATAATTAATATATATATATATATATATATACTTTTTTAGTACAACAATTCTATGGATGAGGGACTGAAACCTCCAAAAACCTCCAATCTCCAAGATAGTAAATTATGTCTGTTATCGTTGAACTAAGCTTACTTTGATCATCCTTAAATTATTTAGTTTATATTTAATCTTTAGGTCTTAAGACGTCACACTTTTAGTCTTAAGTTTTAAGTTTGATTTCAGTTTAGTCCTTGAATTTTAAAATGTTACTTTTTATCCTTGAGATTTGAATTTTGTATCAACTTGGTCCCTAAGTTTCAAAATTTATACATTTTAACTTCAGTTTTTGTTAGTAAATAGGCACTTTCAAATCTTTAATGCTAATGTATATTAATTAACTTAAAAAATAAAAAAGAATTATAATTAATTAAATTTTGCTATTTTTATATTACTATTAAAATTAAATTTAAAAATTTACTTCATAATAATTTTAAATTGATTAATAGATATTAATGTCAACATTGAAGGTGAGTATTTAGTAAAAATGAAAGTTAAAAATATAAATCTTAAAACCTAGTGACCAAATTGAAATCAAAATCAAAACTTGGACTAAAAGTGTAGTAATTTAAAAACTAGGATCAAATAGAAACTACACCTAAAATTTAGGGACCAAAAAGACATTTGCCCCTATAATAAACCTTTCATTCAACACAAAATGTGATTTTGATGAATTTAACCATTCATTTTTTTTAGACAAAGAACTAAAGAAACAACCGAATCAGTCATTCCCTCGTGCCTTCACTTCCTCATCACAAATAAGGAGGATACAAGCAGGAAATTCATCTTTCCATAATAAAAAAGCAACCTTAAGAGGATGTCAAAGCTGCAATAACATGAGCAAATTTATTCTCCTTTTTAGGGATGTGACAACAATGAGAGATATTAATGAAGTTCACAACAAAAATAATGTCTTCAATGGTGTCTTTTTTCTAAAATAATGTCCTCAATGAAAACCTTGATATCAGATAAAGAGCTCTCCTTGATTGATTTTAGAACAATCTAAAATCATCTCAAATTGATTTTGGAAAAATTAGTTGGTAGGTAACTTTTGTTGAGGTGACATCGAGAATGGCCGTCCAATTCGATTTTATTAAAATGTTGTTGGTTAACCATTTGTGAATCTACAATGATATCTAGTTTTAAATATTTGCAATGATACTAATAACTAATTGAATGAGATACATGTTTGAATTTTCTTCCTATATTTATTATATGCTTTTCTTACCCAACGTATCAATCGTGCTTATGAATTTTAACAATAAAACAAATAAAAAAGTAAATCAACAAACATAGACATTGATCATAAATATTTTAGTTGAATACTTTCTCAAATAGGAAATAACCTTTCGAGTAATTCAGTAACTCTAAAATCACATTTAATATAATAGTTCAAAATCACGGACCTAAATACAAATATAATTGTATAGAAATCAATTTCACATATGTAATTGTAACTAAATATCCCTTTTTTAATAAGTTCTTCAAATATTACTTTCAAAAATAATTTTAACAATTTTGAAATCCTTCAAAATATGTATCAGTCAAACATGGAAGTTTGTTAATTACAACATTAAATTACATTATCCTCATCAATTTCCAGAAAAAATAGTGAGTTTGAAAGAGTAAAAAAATTTTCACTTCTCACAGTAAACATGTCAGAAGAAAAATATAATTTTTTCATACTAATCTCTATTTATTATATATAATTTTTTCATACTAATCTCTATTTATTATTTATTATGTGACTGTTTTAAAAATAGGGTGGAACCTACTAACATCAATTTTGGGTCAATAGATATTTATGAATATAAATTTACAGTGTGAACACAATAAATATGGTATTGTAGGAGTACTAGAAATTTCTTCCATGCTAGAGGACTCCAACTCAACTTCATCGTATAGGACTTGGAGTTAAGAGGATAACACATTTGAAGAAGAAATTAATTAGGTAAATTGTAAAAACCACCCATGAAGTATAGTAGTAATTGCAATTAGACCCCAAAACTTTCACTTTTAAAAATTAAACCTAAAATGAAGTCAAATTGGACTTTCAAGCCTATATAATTGTGTAAATTCTAACATTCGTTATAAGTTTAAAAGTTCAATTTTTATCATTTGTGGGTCTAATTTCTATGATTATTGTGAGTTTGAGAGTCTAATTTTAAGATTTGAAGAAGTTTATCAAATCCGCGTTTAAGATCCTAATTTTACAATTAAATGTTAGAGGGTCTAATTGCAATGCCAACATATTTGAGTAATGTTTTTTTTTTCAATTTGTGCAATTAATTAAAAGAAAGAAAGAGAGAAAAAAAAAAAAAAAAAAAGAAAAAAAAAAAAAGAAAAAAAGAGAAAAAAAAAAAAAGAAAAAAATAATAGTTTTTGTTCTTCTTTTTTTTTTTTTTTAATTTGTGCAATTAATTAAAAGAAAGAAAGAGAGAAAAAAAAAAAAAAGAAAAGAAAAATCAGTCAACCGTGTAGTGGTCCGGACTCCCTAGCTGTGGGGACCACAGAACCGCCAGATCGGTATTTCGCCAACATGAAATGGACCGTAATGAATAAAATAATAAAAATTCAATAAAAATAATAATAAAAAGAAAAACTCGTTATTTTCAAACTTTTATCCAAAAAAAGAATAAACAAAAGTCCATTAAATAAAAGCTTTAGCAATGGCAGAAGATTTGCTGAATGTTCAGCAGCTTCACTTCACGCACCAGCAGCACTCAAACCAATTGGTTTCCAGCTAATATTCTGGGCCTTCTCTCACCTTCATCTTCCTTCCTTGCTTCTGCTTAAACCTTTTTCCTCTTCTTCCGCTGTTCATTTATTATAGGGTCACGATTCTTCTCTTTCCTTCGGCTGCCCAAATCTACTTCTTCCTCTCAACAGGTACTTTTCTTGGATCTTCTCTTATCGACCATCTCTTCCTTTTTTCTTCCCGTTTCTATTCTGGAGTTCGCTGATCTGTGGTTTGATTTTTTATTCTTAGGTGTTTCTTTTGTGTTCTTTTTTTTTTTTTTTTTTTTTTTTTTTTTTTT
>QLSR01000171.1:152413-170522 GCA_031780015.1 Citrullus colocynthis | reverse complement strand
TTTTTTTTTTTTTTTTTTTTTTTTTTTTTTTTTTTTTTTTTTTTTTTGATAGAGCTTCGTTGAGAGTGATTTCACTTGTGGCAGAGCTAAGTGCGGAACCGTTGAGAAATAAGAGTTGGAGGATTAGTTTAATGAGTAGTTGGACAGTGAGAAATTTCAAAATAGATGTACTTAATTTGATTTCAAAGTCAAAAGATGCGTTTGGTTTCTTATTAGTCTTTCGGATTTGGTTCGGGAGTTTCGTAAGTACTTAATTTAATTTAATTTCGAAGTAAAAAAAAAAAAAAAAGAAAAAAAGAAAAGTGTTTGTTCTGGTTTCATTTTAGTCTTCTGGATTTGGTTTCAGAGTTTCGAAGGTACTTCTTAGAAGTATTTTAAGAAGTTGCAATGTTTAAATATTGAAGTAGACGATTCACTTTATCATTAATTTTTTTATATTTCTGTAAATAATATTACATAATTCTAAATAATGGAATTTAAATTCATAAAAGAGTTGTTATACTGATCAAACTCTTTAATTGTTGACTAAGTTTTTGTTTATTGAAGTATGAGAACAAATTCGAATGGCAAGAATTTTAAATGAAAGCATGATGTACTTCCAAAATGTATCATGTTTGTCCATGAGATGTTATTTTCAAAAATGTAAGTGTTGTTCGATGTGTCTCTTATATACAAATTGAGGCTTTCCCTATTTGATTATAACATTGGCTCGTTCTGGTAACTTTTTCATTATCAAGAAACTTACCACCTGGGCCTCTTTTTTTTTGTACTTGTTGGTGAGTGGAGATATCTCATATCCCATTCTTTTTTTGATCTCTCTTTTGACAATAAAAGTTATGTTTCTAGAGAGAGAGAGAGAGAGAGAGAGAGAGAGAGAGAGAGAGAGAGAGAAACCATTGGCTAGTTCTGGTTATACATTAGATGCTAATTTAGTCGATAGAGCAGCCATTTGAAGTTGTGGTTCCATTGAGTTAAACTGCCACGCTTGTAGTCTGGTCAATCCTTGTTATTGCGGCCTTTTGTCTTCTTGAAGGATTTGTTGGCATGAGAATGTTTCATTAAAGATCTTGTACCAAATACTTTAATAAGAAATATTACCTTCCAATACTCATCTATTCCAATATATTTGACTGTCAATGGATGGTTGTCTTTGCAGATATAGCATACCAATGGGTCTATTCATACTTTTTGCTTGGATTTCATAACGTCAACCAACGAAAATGATGTTAGTTAGGATGGGAGAACTCTATCTTACAATTCTAATACTGGCTTGCCTTCATTATCTTGCACTGTCTGATTTTCAAGGTATAGATTGCATCTCAAGATGGTGCTTTAAAATTGAGACGTCTCTTGTTGCACTGCTGCTCATAGGCTTGTACCTTAAACATTCGGTCTGTGATGTGGAGTTAAAAGTTGTCCATCTTATTAATCCTCACTGATGTTTGTAGATTGTTCTGATGTTCTAACAATTTAAATAGAGACTAAAAGTTTGACTTCTTCTTGATTGGCAAGGACAAATACTGCATATGCAAGTAAAATGAGAGTGGTATAGGAAATTCTTCTGTGTAACTGAAGTTTATTTTTTGCAACTGTATATATGTATTGCTTAGAGCTGATCAGAGAAATGTGTCTGATTATTTTTTCACACTTCTTTTGATATGAAACAGACCGTTCTTTTGTCACATTCACGAGACTTCTTTTCGCCATTTTCCCTTCCTTTATTTCTTTTTGGGATTGTATTAAAATTGTTTTGAAGTTATCAACAAGCGTAATGTCTTTTTTTCTTTTGATGCAAACAAATGTGGTTTTTTTAGGGGTAGTTGCAAATATAACAATCGGGTTCAAAATATTAGCAGATATAACACAATCCAAAAGAATTGTAGTCTATTGGTGCTAGACTATATTGCTAATAGGAATCTATAAGATTGAGTCTATCATTATAGGAGTTTATCAACGATAAAGTCTATCATTGTTGAATTTTGCTATATTTGCAATTCTTTAAAAATGTCACTCTACACTTAATTATTAGCCTTAAAAGTGCTACCTATTGCAACTACCATTTTTTATTATAAAATATATGGTCAAATGATGTAATTTTATTGTCAAATTTGATTATTATATCTATTTGTGCAAATTTAATAATTGCTATCGTACTGATATACTCTACGTGTTTGACTGATTGATGAATGTTGTTCTGCTCTCCTCCAGGTGATGCACTTTTTGCATTGAAGAATGCATTGAATGCAACAGCAAATCAGCTCACAGACTGGAACCCAAATCAAGTCAATCCATGTACTTGGTCCAATGTTATATGTAGTGGAAGCAATGTGATCTCTGTGTAAGATAAACTTATATTACTCTTTTCCATAGTTTTCTCTTCCCTGTTGCTATACTGTACTCTTTACTTGCCATTGTAAAAGTTTATAATCTGGTATTTGCTTATATTGCGTCTTCCTCAGATCCTTGTCCACAATGGGATTTACTGGAACCTTGTCTCCACGAATTGGACTTCTAAAATCACTTTCAACCCTGTGAGTAGTGTTTTTCTGTATGTAGAACTTGCAGCCCTGAATAATTCAGGTTGTGAAATTTAAGCTGAAAGTTTGATTATACTTTTCTGAACTTTATCTTGTTCTGTACTTTCATTGTCATATATTTTCCGTGAAAGTAAGTTTTAATTCTTCAAACCAGGTGCTTAGACTTACTTAAGGTCATCTATTTGGATAGAAACTTCTTTTCGTTCAAGAAACCGAGTTTTGTATTGCGAGTATTTGTAGTGATAAAATTTAATTATTGGAACTTGCTATACTATATAGGCCCCCGATTATGACAGTCTATGCATGTAGGCATAAGAGGAGAGGGGTGGTTACGTGAGAGGGAATTTTTTGTGTGTGTGTGTGTGTGGGCCCCAAGAGAATATCATTAGGGGGCTTTGTTTAGATAGGTATATATATGTGACTGTTACTAGGGGCTATCTTTTGGCTATTATTTGTATTTGGATTCTCTTATGAGAATTGAGAAAGATTGGAGATCTCTTGAATCCTTCTCCAAAGCTGGTGATAAATAAAACTGAGGCATCATACTATTAGATTAAAGCAATAACTGAACTGTAGTCTTATTATTGAAGGTCCTGAAAGTTACCAAGCCTAATATTTTACCCTCTAGAAGGTATAATTGCTTGCGTCGCTTGGTCTGAAAGTTTCTTTAATGTCTGTAGTTTCAGGACAGGGTTATAAATTAGATGTGTTATTGCTGATAGGCATGACTTTTAAAAAGCGTATTATGATTTTTTGCCCATTTAATTTGTTTCTCTAAACTGGTTTTTGAAGTACGTCTGCTTATCAGCAATGAACAGTAAAGCATATTCATCTGCTGCAGGATTTTGCAGGGAAATTACATAACTGGAGAGATACCTAAGGATTTTGGAAACCTGACAAATTTGGTTAGTTTGGATTTGGGAAATAACAGCCTAACTGGCCAAATACCATCTTCCCTTGGTAACCTTAAGAAACTACAGTTCCTGTAAGTAATTAGCAATGATCTCAAATTTTGGAGATATTTCATGAGTGTCTTCAATGCATATGGTTTATTCATGAGATAATGAGTTATTACTATCATTCAAGCAGAACTCTGAGTCAAAATCGTCTAACGGGGACTATTCCAGAGTCACTTTCAACCCTTCCTAGCTTGATCAATCTGTAAGTTTTCCATTGTGCATCTGGGACTATACAGGAAAACTTGAGTTTCTGTTAACTAAGTGTATTTCATTGCTTAATTTCTTGATTGTGATTCTCCTACAGTCTGCTTGATTCAAATGATCTCAGTGGTCCAATTCCGCAGCAGTTATTTCAAGTTCCAAAATTCAAGTATGTAGAACTTTTGAATATTACCAAGGTAGATATCTAAACACTGTGCACACATACCCACTAATTAGTCCAAGCTTGTTTTGGTTCCTTTTGTTGAGTTGTCTTTTTGGTTTCCTTGTGCGTCATGTCATTTCTTCTCCATAGTTTAACTCTCTATAAAAAGATGTTGCTGTTGATATGTGATTTCATAGAATTAAGAGTAGGAAGCCTGTAGACCAGCATTGCTAAATTGAACATGTTCAAAAGTTGCTTTGAAGTCAAAGTTAAGGATGGTATAATTATTCTTTAGTTGGACTCCTTTTTAATTTTTTTTTAAATTAAAAGTTTTTGTTTTCGTGGATGCTTCATTTTTTACCCCCCAAAAATGGTACCACTACCTTTTCCTAGTTGGACGAGTAGCTATGTCAGAGAAAATTTGATGAATAGTTCCCTAGGCTGTTTATGCTATTTTCTCATAGGATGTTGAATTGTTTTGTTTGTCACAGCTTTTCTGCAAACAAGTTAAATTGTGGCGGGAAGTCTCTTCATGCCTGTGCTTCAGACAGTACAAACTCAGGTTACTGGATCAGATTTACCTTGGGCTTGGAGAAAAGATTTTCCTATATTTTGATTACTTAGTCACCCCTTGACTGGAAGCAAAATGTGAAAGTTTCTTTTCTCGTCAGGTTCTTCAAATAAACCCAAGGTTGGCCTTATAGTTGGAATAATTGCTGGGTTTACCGTTGCTCTTCTTTTGGTGGGAGTATTATTTTTCTTGTCCAAGGGTAGATATAAAAGCTACAAGCGCGAAGTGTTTGTAGATGTTGCAGGTAACTGTTGTGGCTATTGTTAATTTATTTATACGGATTATGCAAACATCTCTTGTGAAGACTAGGTTTCGAGGATATCATATCAATTTAAAGTATGATTTTCTATTGTATTCTAGTCACCGAAACTTTTATGTCAATATTTTGTGGTATTTTCATGGAATAAGCACATGTATGTAGAAATTCAACTGTTTTGTTTGACATTTGAAGCATAGACGATCTAATGAATTATCATATCAATCAAGGATCCAAGTTTATATGGGTATTTAAATATTTCGTTAATCACTTCTCTTGATTTTTTTAAAATTTTCGTTTTACATTTAAAAGTATTGGAAATTTAACTGATGAATCAATTCATTAATAAATGGTATTTGGTATTCATATATTACAATTATGTACAAAATAAATTTCACTTTTTTTTTTTTATTGTTGGAGTTCAACAGTATGGGGGTGGAGGATTTTAACATTTGACCTCTTACTCACGGTTACATATTTTATGTTGGTTGAGTTATGTCGATGTTGGTATATAAATTTCAATTAGTTTATAATATGTTAACCTACACTCAGTCACATGGTAATTGAAGTATGATTATATTGAAACTAAGTGTAGTTGGATTGCCTACATGAGCATAGCTCAACTTACATGAATTTATACTATCAACCTCGAGGTCTAAGATTCGATTATCTCACTCAACATATTGTTATAAAAAAGGTGTACTTAGGATATTTAAATTAGAAAAGAAACGCAACGTATGCTTCTTTAACATTGCATACTAATTAAACCATCTTTCATGTCACACACAAAAAAGAACAAAAAGAAGTCTTGAATGAAATACCCCCATAATGAACTGGAATTTTTGTTGATACCTGTATCTTAGAGTGTTGTTTTCCCCTGAATTTTCCAATTAGGTGAAGTTGATCGAAGAATTGCATTTGGTCAGCTGAAAAGATTTGCATGGAGGGAACTACAGCTAGCCACAGACAACTTTAGTGAGAAAAATGTTTTAGGACAAGGAGGCTTTGGAAAGGTGTACAAAGGGGTGCTTGCAGATGGCACCAAAGTTGCTGTGAAACGGTTGACTGATTATGAAAGTCCAGGGGGAGATGCTGCTTTTCAGCGTGAAGTTGAGATGATTAGTGTAGCTGTTCATAGAAATCTGTTGCGTCTCATTGGGTTCTGTACAACTCAGACAGAACGCCTATTGGTGTATCCCTTTATGCAGAACTTGAGTGTTGCCTACCGTCTTCGAGGTATAAGTTTTCTTTATTTTCTATACTGCATTTGCAATAGTTGCTCTAAACAAAAAGTTCACATAAAATAAATTTTGCTATTTTAGAAATATTACTTCAATGTTTACATGTCACATAATGTTGTTCAGGGCATGTCCTTGGAATATCACGAACAAACGAACAAATGAACAAACGTGTATGATACATAAATAAATAGATGTGCACACACATATTGAAGATCCTTCCTTTTGTCTATTAACTCCATGTTGGAAACGCAGCATGCTAATAATCTGCTCTAAAGTATTAATATAATCTAATTTATTGTAATTCATCAACTTAAGCTTTTAAGTTGATTGATAATCGAACATAGTATCAGAGTAGGAGGTCATGCGTTTGAATTCTTATGTTGTCATTTTCTCTCCGATTAGTATTGATTTTCACTTGTTGGACGCTCTACAAATTTTCAAGTTCTCGAGTTGTTTTTTGTGCCCTCATGTGGCTAAGCCTTTCTGTAGTTATTTGTTAGTTCTCATTCTTCTTGATTGAAGGCCATTTTTACAGTTCACCTTCTTTTTACTTTCACTCAGGACCATCATTCTAGTTTGCAACACTTTTTATCTGATCCATCTTCCGGCATATTCACTTTTTTAATATCGGAATTCTGCCTTGTGAATATTAGTTCTTTTTTATTTTTTCGTTTTCAATTAACAATTTGTTTTTGATCTTCATGCATTTGTTCTTTCCTTTGTGTTTGCCATTAACTAGGGGATTGATTTAGTTTGGCTTGCTACAAAATTCAGGACCATCATTCTATCTTGCTTTCATTTAGCCAAATGTTATTGTAATGTTAAATTGATAAGTAATTGCTATTTTTTTTTCCACCAATGCAGAACTTAAGCCCGGAGAGGCTGTTCTAGATTGGCCTACTCGGAAACGGGTGGCATTGGGCACAGCTCGTGGTTTAGAGTATCTTCATGAACATTGCAACCCAAAGATTATTCATCGAGATGTCAAGGCAGCTAATGTATTGCTTGATGAAGATTTTGAAGCAGTTGTCGGCGATTTTGGCTTAGCAAAGTTGGTTGATGTTAGAAAGACCAATGTCACTACTCAAGTTCGAGGGACAATGGGACACATAGCACCGGAGTACTTATCTACTGGAAAATCATCCGAAAGGACTGATGTTTTTGGTTATGGTATCATGCTTTTAGAACTTGTAACGGGGCAACGTGCAATCGACTTCTCACGCTTAGAAGAAGAAGACGATGTTTTACTGCTCGACCATGTGAGTAAATCTTGTCAAATAAGTATCTCTAAGTGAATATGCTTCCTCTATGATAAATTCAATTCATGTCATTATCATGGGTTAAAAGCACAAACTTGGCACGATGTCGGTGCTAAAAGAAAAAAACAAAATACAAAATCAACTCCATGTATTCTTGGACTACCCTGTCTGAATTTGTCTGCTTTTTGCCTCATTTGTCATTCCTTGTTTGCTTATTCCCAATTTGATCTTGACTATGAAGGTTAAGAAACTAGAAAGGGAGAAACGACTTGATGCCATTGTCGATCGAAATCTAAAAAACTACAACATTCAAGAGGTGGAGATGATGATTCAAGTTGCATTGCTGTGTACACAGCCATGCTCAGATGACCGCCCAGCAATGTCACAAGTCGTTCGGATGCTCGAGGGAGAGGGATTGGCAGAGAGGTGGGAAGAATGGCAGCATTTGGAGGTGACTCGCAGGCAAGAGTACGAGAGACTGCAGAGAAGATTTGAATGGGGAGAAGATTCAATACATAGACAGGATGCAATACAGTTGTCTGGTGGAAGATGAGGTACCAAACTTACCTCTTTCTCTCTCTCTCTCTCTCTCTCTCTCTCTCTGAGACCATATGACAGTTATTTTTGTTAGGTCAGTTCTATTGGTACATCCTTCAAGCTTATTATACAAAACTTAAGCAGCTCAGAAATCCTTGCTTTTCCATCTCCCAGTTTGTAAATTTCCATTGGCTTTTACTTTTATTTCTTGGCTCTGCATCTTTTTGTAATCTTGTTTCCCCCAATTTAACATTTGCGATGGCTGAACTTTGTAATACAGCCAAGTCTACTAAGTCATCATATTCATGTTTGGCTTAACATTTGTCATGTTATAGATATATATATCTTTTTTCTTTATGGTTTACTTCCATACAGTAAACTCTAAAGGGTGTCTCCGAACTTTGATAATTATGTTAACTATTTGCACCTATTGATTTTTTTGGTTGGTTAGGAACGTTTTCAAAATCCGAACAAAGTTTTGAAATCTTTAAAAAAAGTATTCCCATTTGATAATTATTTGGATTTTAGATTTTGGTATTTGAAAATTAAATTTGGAAATTCTACTTTCAAATGATTGATTTCTTTCATTCATGATCTACTTTTTAAGAGTATTTTTAAAAATCAAGCTAAAATTTGAAAACTACAAAAATACTTTTTACAAGCTTATTTTGATTTTTGAAATTGACTAAAAATTCCATGTTTCTTTAGAAAAGAAAACCATACTAAGGAAATTACGGGAAAATAAGTAAAATTTTTAAAATCATGTGAGAAAACAAGCTAAGATTTTTAATAATTCAATTGTTTAATTAGGAAGATGAAAATAGTGGTTAAGAATTTGTGAGAATAAAACTAAATAGTCAAAACCAAAGCTACTAACAAGTCTGTTTGGTAGGGAAAGAAAAACAAAGGATTCAATTAAGATAGTTATATTTCATGTTTTTAGATATGTCTTTGGTAGTAGATTCAAAATTTAAATTTAAACAATTTTTCAAAATGTGTTTGATATCATATTTATGTGGGTTTGTTTCAAATATAGCAAAATGAACCAAAATATTTACAAACACAATAAAATGTCAAGTTTATCACTAATAAACCTTAATGGACTATTATCATCTATCATTGTCACTAGATGTCTATCAGTATTTATCATTGTCTGTCACTAATAGACAGTGGATGACATTTTGCTATATTTACAAATATTTCAAGTAGTTTTGTCATCTAAAACAATTACCCTATTTATACACCATAAGACTAATTATAGGTATTCACTAAATATTAGGGGTTGAGTATAAACTATTACTAATTAATTTATGACTTGTTTTATGTTAAGTATTTGTATAATTATTATTTTGTAATATCGTGACAAAACTGTTGAAAATATTTACAAATAATAGTAAAATATTATCGTCTATCTGCAATAGACCATAATAGAATATTATCTGTGTCTATCATGAAACATATATACACAAATAGTAGTCTATTTCGGTCTATTGCAGATAGACAGTAAAATTTTGTTATATTTGTATATATTTTAGTTCAATTTTTCTGTATATCAAAACAATCCTATCATATAATATGTAAGTATATAATACATAATATATTAAATATTTTAAGCTAACAAAAATAATTAAGTTTCAACATGAAATACTATATTCATTAATGTTATTATCTTTTTTATTATAATTCTAAAATTTGAAATTTGAAATTCAAAATCTAAATATATTAAAAAAATAAAAGTATTGTTTTATGATTTTACACAGTTGGATTACAAAATCTGAAAATAATTTTTGAAAATAGAATTTATATTGCCTACCAAACACATATTTGGTGAACTCAGTAAATTCAAAACATAAAATAAAAAATTTGAGTTACTTACTAAATAAGCCTAACTCTTAAAGTTTGAATTGTGATTTTATATACTTTATGTTGTTGATTTTTGCATGGAGTTTTGATTGTGATTTTGCATGGGTGAATTAACAAATATCTTTGAATTTTGCCTTTTGTTTTTATTTAAAAAATTTGTAATATTACCCTTCAACTTTCATAATATATTTTAAAACTACTTTTGTATAGAAATTTTCATAATATATTTTAAAACTACTTTTGTATAGAAATTTTAACTAAAAACTGTGTGGAGATGACCTAGAATGATGTGATGATTCAACTTTTTGTTTTTATATTTCATATCTCAAATTTTGAAGAGATTTTTATTTCAAGAATAATTGAAACATTTATGAAAATTTAGGATTAATATTACAATTTTTGGAAGTATATAAATATTTGTAGAATAAATGGCAAAAAAAAAAAGAAAAAAAAACTACTTTTCTTTATAATTCAAACTTTTTTTCTCAGTTCATATTTGTCAAAAAGTTGGGTTCCTACACTTTTTGTGCACTGATTAACGTACTCAAAAAAATTTAGATAAAAATGGCATTATAACGTTTTTTTTTCTTGAAAGGTATAAATTTTGACAAAGTTAATGTGCACTAATTAATATATATATATATATATATATATATATTTTGCAAAGCTATATTTTAATAAAATTAATGATTTTGGAAAGATTCTTTCATTGTTTTCTTTTTCTTTTCCTTAAAAATAGCATGTGAACCAACATAATTTGATCCGAGACCATGTTTACATTAGGTTAAAGAAAAGTGAGTCTCACCGACTATTCTACGTAATTGTAATGAGTAATGGAGTCCATTTTAAAACTTATAGTCAAATCATGCAATCTAATTGAAGAATAAAAAGATTATATTTATTATTTAGGCTTATTACGATTAATCGGTCCATAGAATCTCATCCCAATTATATTGCTTTTCATTATAGTTTGATAGACATGGCCTAAATGTTTAAGTTTAGATCAAATTTGATGAAATATAAAATTTAGAGTTGCAAATAGATAAAAATGATTTTTTTTTTTTTTTTTTTTTTTTTTAGTTTTTAAAAAATGGGCTAAAATTTTTAATTTTTATAAAATTTTTGAAAAAATAAAATTTTAAGTTTTAAAAAAATAAAAAAAATTTTTTTTTTTTTTTAGTTTTTAAAAAATGGGCTAAAATTTTTAATTTTTATAAAATTTTTGAAAAAATAAAATTTTAAGTTGCAAAAAGATAAAAATGATTTTTTTTTTTTTTTTTTGTTTTATTATTATTTAAAAGGCAAGTCAAACGAATTTCAATTTCCATGGGAATGAAATCGGAGCCCGACCGCGTAATCCGCCCAAGACGGCACATTCGAATAAGAACAAAATAATGAAAAGGAAACAATAAAAAGTTAAAAATAAAATAAAAATAAATAAATAAATTAGTGAACCACCCATATGTCCATGTCCACGCGCCCACACAGCTCATTTTATTTATTTATTTAGTACCACCTGATTTTATCATCCTTTCTAGAGATTGAGATTTTTTAGATTGTTTTAAAAAATTCATAAGGAGTGAGAAATATATATATATATATATATATATGTATATTAAATTAAAAAAATATCAAATTATTTATAAATGTAAAAAAATTTGTCAACACTCTATACTTGTTAAAATGAAAAAAATTAGACATAGAATTTGAAAAAGAGAAAAAAAGAAAAAACTTATGAAATGCATTTTAAAATAGGAAAATTACTTCAAATATATTGATAATGATTTTGGTATGTGTCACGAAATGAATTTGATTTTTAATTAGATATGTGTAAAATTCGTGGTCCTAAATTGTTAGGCTTTCGTAAACATTCACACTACAACGCAACTTTTTTAACGGGAGAAAAATCAAAGTATATATTTGTTGATTGAAAGAGAAGAAAAAGAGTTAATTGGATACAAACAACATCCACTTTTTTTCTTTTAAATAATCAATTACATTACATTGCACCCTGCCTTAACCTTTCTTCCTTTTCCTTCCTTTTCTTTTCTTTTTATTTTTTAATTTTATTACTTTGCTGTTAACTTCTCCATTTCTCCATTTTTTTTTAAATTTTCTTTAGTTAAGATTTTTTCCCCCTCGTTTTAAACTATTATTTACTATTATTTCCTAGTATTAAGATTTAAATTTTATTTCAATTTAGTATTCGAAGTTTCAAAATTTGCATTTTTAATTTCAATTTTTCACTAAATACTTACTTTTCAATTTTTGTTGTTATTAACGTCAATTAATTAATCTAAAATTGATATATGAAGTGAAAAGTTTTAATCTAAAAGATAAAAAGAAAAAGACATGGTTTTCCCTTTTTTTTTTTTTTTTCTTCTATCCAATTAACCGAAAAGTTGTAATATATTGAAAACTAGGAACATATTATAAATATTGAATTAGAAAGGTATAGGTAAAATGTCAATAAATCTCTCTCTCTCTCTCTCTCTCTCTCTCCCCTTTTGAGTAAGACAAGAAATCACGACTTGATATTCCGAGGCCAAAGAGTATTAGAAAGACGATTGGAAATCAACCAATTTGGAAAATTAGAATGGCAAGAAAGAGAGACACTAGAACAACCTGTTTTGGCCAACACATGCGCAACACTATTCTAATTTCTTTGGAAATAGACAAAAAGAGGTTGCCAAACACCAAACCTTCATAAATTACCCTTGGGTCTCTAATGAAGGTTGTAGCAAGTGATTAATCATGTTAATCAACACTTGATAATAAGATAATATGGAATAAACTTTCAACCTAGCTTGATTTATGAAACGCAAAAAGGAGAATAATAAGACTTGTGAAAATCATATGACATTGTTGAAACCTTTGCGAGAGGGAATGTTGTTATTTAAATATATATATATATATACACACACACACACACTATCGACCAGAGGATATACTCTCCACTTAAAAAATTCAAGAAATAAACTAATAATTTATATTGTATTTTAATAAAAAAAGGCTTGTTTTCCATCATTTATCCAAGAAGGCGACAACAAACAAAGACAATATATAAAAGCAAGCTCTTGAAAATGGCGGAAGATTAATTTGGTGAACGTGCAGCAGCACCACCACTCTCTGACCTTCGTTTTCCTCCGCCCGCCCTCTTCCTCTTTCCTATTTATCTTATTTTGATTTGCAGGTTTAAGAATCTTGAGGATAATTTTCTTCCTCTTTCTTCTGCCCCAAATCTACTTCTCTTATTCCCAGGTACTTATTTTCCTTCTTCTCTTATTTTTCATTCCCTCTTTCGGTTTTAATCTCGCTTTTCTTCTGGATTTTGCTGATTACTGATTTGCTTATTCATTCTTAGCTGCGATAGAATGATTTCGTTTGTCGCTGAGCTAAGTGGCAGAGATTTTATGATATATATATATATATATATATATATATTTTTTTTTTCTTTTTAAAAAAACAACGGTAATTGATTTATTTGCCAAGTCTGAAATTGCTTTTAGTTTCCATTTTAGTCTTCTAAAGATTATTAGGATATTGTGATGTTTGAATATTGAATTCAAAAAATTCAACTTAACATGACTTCTATTTAATTTTATTCTGTTTTGAATGTATAAAAGAAAAGTAATTCTATTCATCAAACTTGAAGTTCAACCTGAAGGTCAACTTAAGAACACTTGGGAGAAGTGTGAACAAACTCTGCTGAACTTCAAACGCCTTCCTCCTTTATGTATCGATGACCAAGAAATTTTGTGGTTATTCTTTTGAGTATTATTCTCATCCATCCGAGCCCTCTTTTCTAACTTTATTTTTTAAGTTGGTTAGATTGATAAGAGTCATTCTGCTGCCTGTTTGTTTGTTTTGTTTGTTTTGTTTTGTTGAGTACAACAACGATGGAATGGGATCAAATCTTCAACTTGTAGGAGGAAGACCATCCTACCTTCTATCGAGCTAAGCTCGCTCAATTTGGCTGCTGGTTTGTTTGTTACTATTCATATTGTTATTATTATTATAATTATTTTAAAATGTTTATTTAATCTTAATAATTTTAATTGACCTCATGTATTCTGGGGCTTTCATAAATTATTATATTGATTAAAATCATTAATTGTTAATTAAGTTTTTGTTTTTTTAAGTCTATGTAGAAAATTATGACTAGAATTTAGAAAACAAAATTTGAAATAAAATCACGAATCACAAAGTTTTTCCTAAATCTAATATTTTTTCCACGATATATTATTTTGAGAAAGATGACATTTTGGTGTCTTGTGTCTCCTATATGTAGGAGTTCAGAGGCTTTCCTTATTTAGTTCTAACTTTCTCCTGTTCTGGTAACTGGTAAGTATCTAAAAATGCTAATTCAGAGTTTGCTTTGTTTGTGGTTTGTTTATGCGGACTTGGGAGAGGTAGGAGTATTCAGTATTCTCAAATTACAGATTAGCTGACTGGAGGATTACCTTACCATTTCTTAATCATTTTGGAGCTAGAAAGTAACTTTCCATCCTAATGAAAAATATTTGTAATTATCATAAAGAAGACAGTAAGTAAATTTCCATCATTATGAAAAGTAAATTTCCAACCGACTCTAACAAATGATAGAAATAATAAAAATTAATAAAATTATTATAAATAGAAAAATTATCAAACTATTTATAAATATATCAAATAGACTCAGATAGACATCTATTCGTGTCTATCTAGTAAAGTGATAAATGTTTATCTGAGTCTATTGCGGTCTATCACAAGTAAAATTTTACTATATTTGTAATTATTTTTAACAATTTTTTTATTTTTGAAAGCATTCCTAAAAATTATTATTATTATTATTTTATTTTACTTTGGATAAGAAACAAAGAATATATTCAAAGAAAAGAAAGCAGAGACATGTCGATAACCAAGGGGCTGGGGTAGAGGAACCTCCTCCCAAAAACTATATGAGCAGAGCGACAGAGCACTAATAATTATCGCAAGGCTGTAGTTACAAAATAATTTAATAAGAAATTAATTATTTAAGAGCCGTGAAAAGGCAATCCAACATACACCAATTAGTAATCATGACCAATCTTTTTTGTCTCCCTTTCTGGGTGTCTATGATTATGCTTCTTTGCAATTACCCGTTACGTTTTCTTTTCTTAGATGGGAGGCCGTTTTTATAGGTTGCCTCCCTTTTTTGTGTGTTCTTCTTTGGTAGGTTTGTGCATTCTTTAATTTCTTTTCAATGAAAGTTCGGTTCTTTATAAAAAAGAAGAAAACGAAAAGAAAAGAAAAGGAAAAAAAAAAAAAAAAAAAAACAGATACTAACACAACTTAGTATCTACTGATGAAGCAATCCATATTCTTGGTCTATAGGTCCAAACATTTGTTGAAGCAAGAACCCTTGAATAAAAAAAATTAACCCCTCCTTACGCAGAATTCATATCAACCAAGAGACAAGACTAAAATTGTATTACCTTTTAAGATAAATGTTCTAGAAGGAAGATTTGAAAATCTTGTTCTATATTGAGTCACTCCACAATCTAACTTGTTCAAGGCTCGATTGAATGACTTAGAAGCAATCTATTACTAGAATTGCAAGAAAAATTAATAATGACAAAGGATATTGCTTGGATTTCTAAGGAAAAAGTCTCAAACATGAGAGTTCAATTTGCATTCATCATTGTTGAGGATCCCACCTTGAAAAGAATCCAGAGACCTTACTATGTTTACAAGATAGATGAGCCACTTCTTCCTTTGTCTATTGGTTTTGAGATGGAAGTGGAACCCCATGTATATGGTTTCAGAGTCCATAATCCCTAGACTGGCATTCATTTCAAAAGGAAAAAAAAAAAAAAAAAAAAAAAGATCCTAGCCAAGAATGGTGAACCCAAAGAAGAACCATCTTGAGGAGGCACGTTAAAGATCCCACATTGAGAAAATCAAGGGATTAAAAGAGTGGTTGTCCCACATCGGAAAGGCTCAAGGAAGTAATGAGCTTCAAGCACTATAAAGGATCCTATGTCTTTGGTTTCAAATCGTCTTAAATAGAAACACTTTAAGCTTGAGTGTGCTAACTCCTCCCTTTATATATTATCTAGTTTGAGAGTGGGATTAAGGTGTGTGAGTGGTACAAAAGTTTTGAGAGAGTGCTTTTGTAATTGGGATCAGGGAGAGAAGTTTGTATGATTGTAGTAATTTTTTACATTGGTGATTTTATTCTAGTGGGCAATGGTTTTTCTTTATTTTGGAGTTTTTCAAATTAATTCTTGTGTTTCTAGTTTTATTGCTTTTTTTTTCCTCTTATTCTTCTACATATTCCTGTGGTAGAAGTAAGAAGTTTTTCCAACAAGTGGTATTAGAACTTTAGACTTGCTAGGAGTGAAGCGGGTGAGTCAAGCTTTATGAGTCTAGTAAATTTTGATCGAAGGATCAACTTCGGCTTGTGGCAAGTGCAAGTCAAGGATGTGTTGACACAATATGGGTTACGCAAATGCAAGTTAAGCGATGGTGGTGCCAGTGGAGTCCAGGGGTGATTCCAGGAGGGGTTCTCAAAGGAGAAAGCCTTCGTGCAACATATAGGCTGCTAGGAATGCGAACAATTTGGGACATGAAAAATAGAACAGATTCATCGAAGGACTCTGGATCAAATTTTGACGTTTTCTTTCTTATCAGAGGAGACGGTGGATTTATCTAAAGAAAGATGGAATTCATCCTTATGGTATGCCAACTTTACCATCATAGAGGATATGATGTTAGTGGTTTCGCAGTTTATACACAGGCACTGGCTTGGCGGTTGTGCAAGGTGTGTGGTGGAAGTTGTGCCGATGGTTGAAGAATTTCCAGCAAACCAAGTAGGTGGAAGTTGCACTACAAATTTCAGGAAGGTTTATTGGCATGTAATGAAAAAGGAAAATTTTGGAAGATGGTATTACAAGTGGTTAACTCTTTATGGTGGAGTGATAATTCTTTGAGTTGAGAATTATGATTTTTGGTGAAGACATTGGTTGCAGCAGAAGCTATGGTTTCTTCAAATATCTTGTCAAGGTGGAATTTATTGGGTGTTGGCAACATATTAGAAGAGTGGTTGGCTTACATTGGAAAGTTTCAAGGAAGTGATGAGCTCCAAGTACTACGAAAGGAGCCCATGTCTTTGGTTTCAAATTGAAACACTTTAAGTTTGGGTGTGTTATTTCCAATTAAATTTCCTTTATGTATTCACAAGTTTCAAAGTGAGATTAAAGAGTGTGAGTGGTACAAAAACGTTGGGAGAGTGCTTTTGTAATTTGTAATTGGGACCAAGGAGAGAATTCTGTGTGATTTTAGTAATTTTTCACATAGTGAATTTCTTTCTAATGGATTGTGGTTTTTCTCGACTTTCGAAGCTTTTCATGTTAATTTTTGTGTTCCTAGTTTTTTGCTTTATTCTAATTTCTCTTTATTTTTCTGTTTATTCCTGCGGTGAAATTGAGATGTTTTTTCCAACAATAGCCACCACACAAAAGAAACCTTTAACCCTCATATGCCCAAAAATCAACTACAAAAAAGTAATGGCCATGATTGGCAAGTTTGACAACTTCTTTCATTAGTTATCTAAGGTTGAAACTGAGCTGAAAATACACTTAAAAGAGTTTGCTTCAAAGTGATTGCCAATCTCAAGTGTTACTAATGGCAACTCCATACTCAACTTCAACTTAGTAAATGTTGACCTCTGAAGCTCCAAATGGTCCTTCCTCACTCGAATTAGCTTGTGACACATGAAATGGAGATTGAACTGAGCCTATTCAATTTTGTTAATGAAGAATGAATGTTTGCTGAATCTTCTTGACCATGGATCATGTTACAAGCCCCTGCTCTGTTTGTAGTCTGATCTATCCTTTTTAATGTGGCCTTTCCTTCTTGAAGGACTTGTTGGTAGACTGTGTTTCATTAAAAATCATGTACCAAATAATGTCGGACCTATTACTATGCTAATATATTTGACTGAATGGATGATTGTTTTTGCAGAAATTGAAATGACTCAATTAATCTTTTTTGTGTGGATTTCTTAACGTTCCCCAATGAAAGTGATTTTTAGCGAAGATGGGAAAACTCTATCTTACAACTCTAGTTCTGGCTTGCTTTCATTACTTTGCTCTGTCTGATTTTCAAGGTATGAACTGCATCTCAAGGTGGCATATGAAAATTGAGATCTTAATATACTGCTGCTCATAGTCTTTTCTATAAACTCTGGTCTGTGACAAAAAGATTGTGCATCTGATTAAAAACAGTGGGTTGTTTTGAATAGAAATTAAAAGTTTGACCTCTTCTTGTACTCATTGGATTATTTCATTCATCAATGAAATGTTTCTTACCCAAAAAGAGAAAGTTAGACTTCTTGATAGGCAAGGACAGTTAGTGTATGTGAAAGTTAACTTGGTACAGGAGATTCTTTTAACTGAAGTTTGGTTTTTACAACCGTATATGTATATTGTATATAGCTTAGAGATCATATGTGAAATGTTTCTAATTTTTTTCCTTTTTTTTTTTTTTTTTTTTTTTTT
>QLSR01000171.1:128686-151937 GCA_031780015.1 Citrullus colocynthis | reverse complement strand
TTTTTTTTTTTTTTTTTTTTTTTTTTTTTTTTTTTAATCTTATATGCTGCAAGTATTTTGTCACAAGGAAGACACCTTTTCCATCATTTTCCCCTTTTGCTCATTTCTTGTGGGATTGTAGAAAAGCTAGTCTGAAGTTATCAACAAATGTGAAAGCCCTTTTTTCCCTTGTAAAAGGAAACAAATTTGAAAATTTTGTGAGATTAAATCATTATAATTTAGTTTTCTTTTCAATTCCTGATTACATTCAGTTGTGCAAATTTATCTGGAATTACTATTGTACTGATATTCTCTAATTGCTTGACCACTTGATGAATGTACGTTGTTCTTATCACCTCCAGGTGAAGCACTCATTGCATTCAAGAACGCATTGAATGCAACAAATAGTCAGCTCAAAGATTGGAACCCAAATCATGTCAATCCATGCAGTAGTTGGTCCAATATTATGTGTAATGGGAACAATGTGACAGCTATGTAAGACATAATTAAATTAAACACTCTTTTGCCTATCTTCCTATCCATTTTGGAATAATCTTGTGAGTGATCAGACGTTTTATATAAATGACTGTTTATTTCATTGTATCAAATATTTTACTTGCCAATATTAAAAGGTTTCAAGTCTACTAGTTGCTTATATTACATCTAATTTTCTCAGAACCTTGCCAACAATGGGATTTACTGGAACCTTGTCTCCAACAATTGTTGCTATAAAATCTCTTTCAACCCTGTGAGTAGTATGTTATTTTGTGGACGAGAACTTGTAGCTTAAAGTACTTGATGTTTATGCAATTTAAGCTGATTTCTTTTATTATATTTTACTCCAGATTCTGGATTTTTTTATTAGTATAATGTCATTGTATTTTTTTCTTAAAATAAAAATAAGTAATAATTCTTCAAATCAGGTGTTTGACTTACATAACTGGAACTTTCTTTATATCATTTTTTTACAAAAGATTGTAATATAGAAGATCAAGCGAATACTGCCAACTGAGATAAACTATTGTCAACAAAGAACTAAAAGCTGTTTTCTTATGAGGTTCTTGTAATTTATTAAGCTTAAGATTTCATCATCTTGGGAGATCTGATTGCTTACATCCCTTAGTCTGACATTTTCTTTTAACTTTCTAGTTTCAGGGAAGTGTGGGAGGTTAGATATCCTTATATCTTATAACCTTAGCTTTGGATATTATGATTTTCTGGACACTAAATTTGGTTAACAAAACTGTTATTTGGAATACATCTGCTTATTGCCAATGAACTATAGGGAATCTTAATTAATATGTATTCCTATTGCAGGAACTTGAAGGGAAATTACATAACTGGAGGGATACCAGAGGAATTTGGAAACCTGACAAATTTGGTCACTTTGGATCTAGAAAATAACAGCCTAATTGGTCAAATACCATCGTCCCTGGGTAATCTTAAGAAACTACGGTTCCTGTAAGTAATTGGCTTCAAATTACTCAAATTTCAAAGATATTTTATGAGCATTTGCAACGCTCCTGGTTTTTAGTTGAGATAATGACTCCTTATTCTCATTGAAACAGAACTCTGAGTCAAAATCATCTAACTGGGACTATTCCTGAGACATTTTCAACCCTTCCTAGCTTGATCAATCTGTATGTTTTCTGTTATGTATAAGACTGGGGATCTGTGTTCTGTTCTTAACGTCTTGATTATGATTCTTCTACAGTTCGCTTGATTCAAATAATCTCAGTGGCCAAATTCCGGAGCAGTTATTTCAAGTTTCAAAATTCAAGTATGTGGAACTTTTGAATACTATCAAGGTAGATATTATCATACCCATATATCTGCTACAATATGGCACTAGGAAACCAAACACCAATTCCTACAATTAGTGATATTAGGAAACTCATATACATGATATTATATGGCACTAGCATATAGCGTAGCAGTTAAAGCATCTACTTCTCTTTGAGATTAAATATTTGATTCTTCATCTCGTATTTTAGGTACTAAATAAAGAAAAAGACAATAGTTGACTTAAAAAGCTAACATTCAAAATCTAAAGCATTATGGATTGATAAATGAAAAGTAAATACCATGTTGCTTAGACATGACAAATCTTATCTTCAAAATTTATTTGGTACGTCAAAAGAAAGTAGCCAAAATTTTAGAATATAAATCACTATTACTGTTGGGAAAAATCTCCAATTACTACAGACAAAAGTAAGCAAAAAATTATAGAGAACTTAAAAGAAAGCAATAAAACTAGGAAACACAAGAATTTACGTGAATAACTCCAAAACTAGAGAAAAATCACTATGTGAAAAATTATTGCAATCACATAGAATTCTCTTCCTTATCCCAATTATTAGAACATTCGTTGTACTACTTACACTCTTCTTCCTACTCTCAAACTAGAGAATACAAAAAGAGAATTTAAAATATTTCTAATAGGGATGATTTGAAACCAAAATCTTAGGTTTCTTTTATAGTGCTTGGAGCTCATCACTTCCTTGAACTTTTCAGATGTAGAATTATTCCCATTTAATATTTTGACAAAAAACCTACAATCACAAGCTCTATTTTTCAATAGATCTTATAGTGTAATGTAATTGCTATATTCTTTGTCATCCCTTTACTTATTTTGACCTTCCAAATAATTTGAATTCTTTTGTTTTTCACAGCTTTTCTGGAAATAAATTGGATTGTGGCAAAAATTCACGTCGGTCCTGTGATTCGGACAGTACAAACTCAGGTTATTGGATCAGATTTACCTTAGGCTTGTGGAAAATCTTTTCCTCTGTTTTGATAAATTAGGCACCCCTCAAGGGAAAGAAAAATGTGAAAGTTTCCTCATTTTCTCAGGTGCTTCAAATAAGTCGAAGGTCGGCCTCATAGCTGGACTTATTGCTGGGTTAATAGTTACTCTTCTTTTGGTCGGATTATTATTTTTATTGTGTAAGCGTAGATATAAAGGCTACAAGGGTGAAGTTTTCGAAGATGTTCCCGGTAATTGTTAAGACTATCATTGAATTTTTAAAATGGATTACGCAATCATCTCTTTGTGTTTTTTGTTTTCTTGCCACAAACTTTTATGCCAATTTTTAGTAGCGTTTGCATGTAATTAGCACCTACTAGAAATACAACTGTTTTGTATTTGTGTTTTTTGTCTGATATTTGAAGCATAGACTATCAGGATGCTACTTATCTAGAGAATTATTCCTTAAAGTCTAGCCCCATACTAGCACATTGAATTGTTTGAGATCATTATCTATATGCTTTGTAGTTGCATATTGAATATATTCCTCCTAACTGCATTGAAGAACTTGTGGAAATAGTTTCTCATGTTTTTGACACTTTGATGTAAGTTTTTGTATTACTTACCAAGTTAACTATCTTACGTCTTAAATGAAATCACCAGATACTTTCAGTGACTCATTAGTAATTTTACGAAACATGCACTAATTCCACATATGAGCAAGCCACAAGCTGGAAAAGGGAATCAAAATTCCATATGCTCCACCCCATCTCACTCCCATCTGAACTGAAATTTTTGTTCATGCAAGTATCTCTAAATGTCTTTTTCCCTGATGTCTCAATTAGGTGAAATTGATCGAAGAATTGCATTTGGTCAGCTGAAAAGATTTGCATGGAGGGAACTACAGCTAGCTACAGAAAATTTTAGTGAGGAAAATGTTATAGGACAAGGAGGCTTTGGAAGGGTTTACAAAGGGGTGCTTGCTGATGGCACCAAGGTTGCAGTGAAACAGTCAACTAATTATGAAAGCCTTGGGGGAGATGCTGCTTTTCTGCGTGAAGTTGAGATGATTAGTGTAGCTGTTCATAGAAATCTATTGCGGCTGATTGGGTTCTGTACAACTCAGACTGAACGCTTATTGGTATATCCCTATATGCAGAACTTGAGTGTTGCCTACCATCTTCGAGGTATTAAGTCATTTGCTTGTTTCGGATATGAAATTTGAAAAATTTTCTCTAAAATAAATCTCACAATTTTTTTTCGTTGTTTGAGCAGAAATACTTCAATGTTCACATATTACATCATATATTAATAATTTGTAGGTGGGGAATGAGAGAGTAACGAAGAGAACTTGTGGGTAAACAGGTTGAGAATGTTGTATCCAAGGAAGAGTCGTGCATTCACTCTATAAAACTAAGGTCTAAGAGATCAATCGAGTGTCAGTTGCTTGAGTAGATTCTGGTTTGGGCAGAGGAAAATATTGGCCATAAGCTATTTCTTTCCTGTATATGAATTTGTGAAATATGAACACTTGTATCTACTTCTTTTCATTTTTCGTTCATCACCTATCTACTTTGTCAACCTTGAAATATTTTGATTACGGTTGACCTTTAAGCTTACAGAAAATATACATGAAGACATTGTGAACCTGTCGTGTCCTTAGAAGTAGCACCATTGTCATAGTCCAGAGAGCAACAAAATGTTCTACTTGTTTGTATTTAGTACTGAATAAAGAAGTCTCCAGCCTCTGTAGGGGCCACAAGTTGGAAAATGACTTTTTGTGAGAGGGTGTGATGGGTGGCGGATTATCACAAGTTTGAATTGGAAGCTGCTCTCAAGATCTTGCATGGGGTGGGTGTAAGGCCCCCAATTATACATAAATATAAACTAAGGGGTAAAGAGGGAAATTAAATGTGGTAGGAAATATCCGTAGTCGAGGTGGAGTTCGTTTGGCTGATGGGGACCATGAAGAATGAAGGGTTTAAGAAGGATTTTCGTCATAGGGAAGGGGTATTGGAACTGTGGTCAAGCTTGGCTTGTAGGGACCGGATTTCCAGCTCTCTAGAAATTTTCCCTTGAATACATAAAATAAATATACCAGAGTGCTCTGTTCTTGGGGAGTGTGCTTGTTGGGAATTTCTGTTTCCGGGTTGAAGGATTCCTAACAGTGGGCTGGGGATAGGTGAAATTGCTTTGTAATTTAGCCAACTGGATGTGTCGTTCCCCTTGGAGCTTGAAGCTTCATAGAATATGATTGTTGTCAGTAAGTATGAACATCATTTCAATGAGTGAGATTCAACTTTCATTGTTTCATAGACAGAAACGACCCTGATAAGTCTTTTGAGTGTTGAATCATTTTCTTGGTTAATTTCTTGCTCGATTGCTCCGTTCATCACCTTCCTGCGCTTCCCCCCCACTTTTTTTTTTTTTTTTTGTCATTTTTACTTTTACACCTCAATGAAAACGTATGTGAAATAGTCTTGCAGAATACTGAGTATACAAGTTACTCATTTAATTCACGAGATGAACTCTAGCCAATTGTTATTGTAATGCCTTACTGATAAAGTATTGCTACTTTCTTTAGCTGATTACTTCAGTAATCTCCTATGCCAGAACTTAAGCCTGGGGAACCTATTTTAGATTGGCCTGCTCGAAAACGTGTGGCATTGGGCACAGCTCGTGGTTTAGGATATCTTCATGAACATTGCAATCCAAAGATTATTCACCGAGATGTTAAGGCTGCTAATGTATTACTTGATGAGGATTTTGAAGCAGTTGTTGGCGATTTTGGCCTGGCCAAGTTGGTTGATGTTAGGAGGACTAGTGTCACAACTCAAGTTCGGGGGACGGCTGGCCACATAGCACCAGAGTACTTATCCACTGGGAAATCATCAGAAAAGACTGATGTTTTTGGTTATGGCATTATGCTTTTAGAACTTATTACAGGGCAACGTGCAATCGACTTCTCACGCTTTGAAGGAGATGATGATGTTTTACTGCTAGACCATGTAAGAAAATGATGTCAAATCAGTATATCTCGATTTGAATCTATTCCATCTTTACGTCAAATTCAATTAGTTCTACAATCATAAGTTTTGGCTAGTTGTCTATGCTACACAAATCAGGACCAAAAATCGCCAACTTTTTAGGTAATTTTCAGTGCTAATTTCCAAATTCATCTCTGTTTTTGAAGGTCAAGAAATTGGAAAGGGAGAAGCGACTCAATATTATTGTGGATGGAAACCTGAATAACTATGATATCAGAGAGGTGGAGACCATGGCCCAAGTTGCGCTCCTATGCACACAGCCATCTTCGGAAAGCCGACCGACAATGTCACAGGTCGTTCGGATGTTAGAAGGCGAGGGGCTTGCAGGGAGGTGGGAGGAATGGCAGCAGTTAGAGGTGAGTCACAGACAAGATTACGAGAGAATGCAGAGAAGATTTGAATTGGGGAATGATTCTATTTATAGACAGGAAGCCATCCAGTTGTCTGGTGGAAGATGAGGTACCAAACTTTGACTCTCATCTCTTTAGCTATGAGAACAATGTCAATTATTTTTGTTAGTTCAGTTTTATTTTGGGGGTCATCTTTATTCCTTAAGGCATTTTATTAACCACTTTATGAAATTCTTGCCTTCCCATCTCCTACTTTTGTACATTTGAATGGCTTTTGTTTATATTTCTCGGCTGTGCTTCTTTTTGTAATCTTAATTTCCTCAATATGACATGTGCTGTGGCTGAAGTTGGAAGTTTGTAATACAACCGAGTCGATAGAGTGATTATATTCATAGGCATTACATTTGCCACATTGTAATTATCAAATACTTATTATTCTAAACTTGTTTGTTTGGTTTTAAATTACAAATTTCGTTCTTGGACTTTGAGGTTTGTGTCTATTTAGTTTATGAACATCTAAATCTCTAGTATAGCTTTCTAACCTTTCAATTGTGTGTCTAATTAAGCTTTTAATTAGTGTCTAATATCTTGACAATTTTATTTTTTTTTAGAATTAATTGATCTATTGATATAAATGTGAATTATATAAGTTTATATTTAGTAGATAAGTGAGTTTTAAAAAGTTCAAGCTAGATTTATAGTTTTGAAAGTTCTGAACTCAAATAGACACAAGTCCCAAAGTTTAGATACTAAATTTAACATCTATTTATTGATCTGAAGTCTCATTATTATTATTTAATTTTGTGTAAGTTTCAATCACATATTTGAATTTTGAATTGTAATTTTATGTTGAGGGAGAACTTTTAATTGTGAGTTAAAAAACACTTTTTAGCCTAGGAATACATTGACATGTCGATGGGTATTTTCGTCCTTGCTTGTGACCTCCACTATTTGGTTAAATAATATTTTTATCGGTCCTTAACTTTCGTAGAAGTAACAATTTATGCCTACTTTGATAACTATTTGATTTTTCATTTTTGAAAATTATGCCCTGTATTTTCAAAATTTCTTACTCAAGTTAATTTTCATATTTCCTGTGTAACCAATTGAACTCTTAGTCAATTTTCAAAAACAAAAACCACTTTTCTTAGTCTTCAAAATTAGGCTTTAATTTTGAAAACACTCTTAAAATTTAGAAAACAAAGTACAAAAAAAACTAATATATGGAAGTGGTGTTTATATAGGCTTAATTATCAAAAATCAAAGACAAAAAATCAAATAGTTATCAAACCAGCATTAGTTTCCAAACTTTAGTTTGGTAACAATTTAGTTTTCATACTTTAAATTTTATAACAATTTAGTCATTGAATTTTAATAGGTAAAAATTGAAATTGTATTATCAAAGTTAAGTGTAAGCTTTTGTTATGTAACAATTTAGTCCTTATAATTTACAAGAAAAAAATTTTCATTTAGTTTATTGATCAACATGTGTAAATTTTTTTTATTAATTTTCACTATCGGAATTAATTAAGACCTCATTTGATAACTATGATTATTGGTTCTTAAAAGTTGTTATTGTATTTGTTTTCTCACAATTTTTTAATGATATTTTCATCTTTCCTAAATAAACATTTGAATTCTTTTTTTTGGAAAACACTCTTAAAATGTAGACAATAATAAAAAAATAAAAATCGGTGAATGCAATGTTAGCCGGCTTAATTTTTCAAAATTGAAAAACGAAAAACTAATAGTTATTAAAGAAACTAAATTAGAAGTATTTTTTAACTCTTTAAAATTAAAATTATATAAGGGTGACTCCATATGTAATCGAGCATCATAAAATAATAAATTTCAAAATAATGATTGCAAACATAAAAACAACAAATGAACTACGCAGGTAACTAAGAGAATCAAAAGCAAAGAAAAATATCAAATATTACAGAGATTTGTGATATATAGTACTCCTTTGATTTGTCGTCCGTTGTGTTAATATATATCTTTTTAAAGTAATATTATAATAAAAGTAAAATAATTATAATGTGAACTGAAGAAAGGAAAAGGAAATACAAAGGAAGGATTTTGTTTTGAAAAGGAAAGAAAAATTGTTCCAAGGAAATAAAAGGCAAAAAGGTGAATGTTGTTGTGAGATATTGAATGTTTGTATCGGAAGTCTCCCTTATTTGCAAAAGAAGCAAATTTGGATGATTCATATGATCTTTTGTTTTGTGAAATTCAACCATACGAATATGATTGTATGCATGACGTGTTAACTTTATTCAAATAAAATCTCCTCCATTTAAAAATTTTGCTATCTATCGGCGATCAACCACTATAGACTTTAATCACTGGAGAAGTGACGGTCTATCGCTATAGATAGTGAAATTTTTATATATTTATAAATAGTTTAATTTTTATCGTTTATAATAATTTTTCAAATATTTATTTATATCTATGTAGTCAATCTCAAATTTTCAAATCAATTATAATTAGCAACTTATTTAAGGGTAGTACTACGACATTATAATGTATAATATTTGTGTTTAACATATTCGCAAAATGCCAAATTGAGTTTAACTCAATGGTATCTAGAATGACTTTCTTTCTTAGAAGTCAGAAGTTGTACTAAAAAAAGTTGCAAACTTTAGAAAATGTTTGACAACTTATTGGACATTTTCTGTAAATATATGTTAAATTATATGAAAAAATATTTCTAAACTTTGTCATTTGTTTAAAAGATATCATTTTTTTTAAAAAGTTGTAATATTGCCTCTTGCATTTATTATTGTTTTAAAAATACGAATGGAGTAGAAATTAAATTAGCTATAACAATGTTGCTGAAGATAGAACTTGAAACAATGAATCAGTTCTAGATTTCAATTTTCACCCAAAATTCTATGAGATTAATTTTAAGTCACTATTACACCAATTTTAGGTTCTAATTTTCATCCATATTTCTAATGGATTCCTATACTCAAGAAAGATAATTTTGAGACATTTATGAAACGTCAAAGGAAATAATGCAACTTTAATATTGAAAAAATAGAAACATTTTAAAAATAAATGACAAAGTTTAAGAATATTTCGTGTAGTTTAATCTTTTTAAATTTTACCAAATAGATACAAACTTATAATTTTTTTTTTTAATGAATACAAACTTATAATTTAACTAAACTATCATTAAGAAATTATATTATATATGCTTCATGTACTCTCCAACCTCAAATCGGATCATATGAGTTATTCTAATTACTATGTTTGTAATACACTCATGAATCAAGAATTGACGTCATTCATGCCATCATACTTTACTACGTAATATATAATTAATGACATAATAGCTTTATTAATTTATTTATTTATTTTGAGAAAAATGACATAACAAAGAATGTATTTCAAAAAAAATGTCACAAAGTTGTCCTCCAATTGGTCTACCAAATGTCACAAATGTATTTCAAAACGGAAATGAGAGATCACTAGGCGCACTAAAACATCTCAACTAGGCTGACACCTTCATAGCTCCCTCATCATACCACAAGCCCGATAGAGAAAAAAATGCATTGCCATATGATGAAATTAACAAGAGTGTATGATACTATGAACAATGGGAGAAGCAATGGTAGCAACATCATGATTACAAAAAGATTTAGATTTAGTTATATCAAATATATAATATCGTCCCATAAATGAGTCGGTGATTTTTCAACGCCATTGTTATTTATGAGAAACTAATCCAATGGATGGATATATTTTATAAAGATTGTAAAGTTTCTTCAATTTTTCAATGTGAAATCTTCAACATTCTACAATTCTGTAATCGTCATCGTCACAAAATAAAATAAAAAACAAAACAAAACGTGAACAAGTAATTAAAAGGAAAAAAGAAAGAGGAAAGAAACTCACGAGAACATCACCCTTAAAATGTCTTCTTACTATTCAAACCCAAAATTAGTTTTCAATTTTGAACAAACTTTTTCTATGTTTGATTCTTATGGAACCCGTGAACCTTATAGATCATCATCAGCCTTCAAATTCCATCTATAAATATACAAATATCTTCACTTTCAAGTCTTCATCAAACCCAATTAATTAATCTTTCAAGAAACTTCTCTACAAAAATTCCCAAAACCTCTCCCTTTCTTTCCTTTGAAACATATCCGTATCTATCTTTGTTAACAAATAACACTTTTGTACTAGGTTTCCATGTCGGTTTCTTTGGAAGCTTTGGCAATGGCTGGGATTGATTCCAATGAGTGGGCTATGGACGCTCAAGAATGGGAAAGAAATGAAACCGAGATTGACGTCGTTCCACCGCATTTATTAGCCAATGAAGATGACAATGATGACGACGACGACGAAAATGTAATGAGTATCATGAGTAACTATAGGTTTCCGATGGCCGGATTCTTTGGGAGCCGTGGACGGAAAGATGGCAGAGGTGATGGTGTCCATTGCATTTTGGGGATTTTTTGTAGTTTAAGCAAAGCCATAGAGAGAAAGGCTTCTAATGGGATGAACTCAGTGAGAATAATGGTGAGAACTATTTTAGGGTTTTTGATGGTGATGACCATCAAGATAATTAGTGCACAAAGATCCAAGTTGTAACGAAATGTGATGGTTTGGTGGATATTTTGGTTACAATTTTTCTGTATTGATTGTTTGGTTAGTGAGAGATGTAGAAAAAATGGCATGTTGTATTTATTTAAATTCTTTAGAATATAGTATTCGTTGCAATGGTAACAAAAGATATGTTTTCTTTGAGTACATCTTAACGAGTAAAAGGATTCAAGCCTCTAATTAATTCTTTACTGTATGTCTTATATTAGTTGAGCTATATTTATGTGGAAAATAGTAAAAAAAAATTCATTGAATTGAAAGGATTTTGACACGACACATGTTTGCACTTGCGAATTCGAAATATACTTCGAGAAATTGAGAGTATAATGAGCCTTTCTTTTTTCTACTATTAAAATTGAAAAATGTCTAAGTAAAAAATTTATTGGACAAAACAAATTGAAATCTGAAAAGCTTAATTATTAAACATGATTTCGGAAGTTTTAATCTTAAGAGCTAAACTTGTAATTCAATCAAAAGATAATAAGATTCATATTATAATATTTTAAGGGAAATTATTTTAAATAACAAAATTGTTGAAAATATTTGCAAATAATAGCAAAACATCACAATCTATTTGTGATAGACAACAGTAGACTACTATTTATGTCTATCATGAAATAGATAGATACAGATAGTAGTCTATCGTGACAGTAAAATTTTGTTATATTTATAAATATTTTGATTCATTTTCCTATATTTGAAAACAACCCATATTTTAACTAAAATAATATAAGAGTAATTATTTTAAATGTCAAAATTGCTAGAAAAATTTACAACTATAGCAGAATATGGTTGTTTATCCATGGATAGACAGTCACATTTTTGCTATATTTGTAAATATTTTTGCTCATTTTGCTATATTTGAAAAACAACCCATAACATAATAAAGAAAATTATAAATGACAAAACTACTAAAAATATTTATAAATATAGCAAGATTTGACTGTGTATCTGCGATAGACCGAGATAGACTACTATATGTGTCTATCTGATTCTCTTTGATGAGTCAAGGAAGAATCTATAGAAATTATCATAGGTGAAGCAAAATCAACCCCATTTTCAGACGAAGAAGATAAAAAGAACGAAAAAAAAAAAAAAAAAACGAAAAAAAAAAAAAAACGAAAAAAAAAAAAAAACGAAAAAAAAAAAAAAAGTGGCTAGGAAAGCCCCGAACCGTTTACACCTTTCCACTTCTATGATACTGGTGCCGTATTTGGAGAGTTTTATGTACATTTTCTCATACTCGGCTACTGTCATAGAACCTTGTACAAATCCTAAAAACTCATTTTGTTTCACATCGCGAAATAATCATGGATAAAATTTCTCATAAAAAAACATTTTAAAACCTTCCCAGGTGGGTTAATTTCCCTCATCTCACCTGTTTTCTACTAGCTGTCATTAATCCTTTGTCCCTTTTTGGAGCATGAAGATGACTAATGTTACTTTTCTATCCTTAGGGCACCTCATTACCCTAAAACATGCCTCAGCATTGGTTTTCCTAAAAAACAGTTGCATAAGACTTTCATTTTTTCAATTCCGTATTTCTTTTTTGGATCCGCTGGGGCTGCCCCCAAACCCTCAAGTAAATGCTAAGTGAATCTTTCTAGAAATTGTTCATCCACTCCGACTCTTCCCTGCGGATGACTCGACTCCCCCTCACTTTCTTTCGTCAATCTTATGGTAGCATCATAAGTCCCAACCTCAGGTTGCCTGTAAAGTTTACCCCTTCTATGCATCTTCTTAAACCGTATAGAAACACTTTACACTTAAGCAAATAACAATATTACCTTATTAGGTTTTTTTTTTTTTTTTTTTTTAATTTCCTGATTCTAAAACCCTAGTTTTAGTCTTAATCTATTTTCAAATTCCCTCAACCCTGGCTATTTTTCTCCGAATGCATTCTTAAGGATTTTTAACTTTCAACTCTCTTCGGTTTTTCCTAAGCCTTTTTTCTGACACCAACTTGTCGCGCCTCCTTTCAAGTTAAAGAGGTTAATTTGAGAGCGGACGTGACAATATCTATATATTTTTCTCTTTAAATTACAAAGCTATTTTATAAGTCCATCACAATGCAGTCATCTTAAAAATGATCGATCCTACAACGAACTAAGATTTTATAATATCTTTTCAAGAATATATGTGTCCAAAACATATGGCCAAATTGCATAATATTCACGAGAAAACCACTCTTCTAATTATTATTTATTAGCAGAGACCATTCAAACCCTAAATTTGTTCTAAATTTTGAACAACTTTTGTCAATATTTTGATTCTTGTGAAACTCGTGAACATAATTATTCAACCTTCTTCACAAAAACCCACATTACCTTGCTCTTCAAATTCCATATTTATATAATATCATCACATTCAAAAAAACCCAATTAATCTCTTTACAAAATTCCCAAACCTCCGTTTTGTTATAACCATGACGGTTTCTTTAGAAGCTTTGGCAATGGCGGCTGTGAGAACGACAAATACTCATCAAATGGAGAAGACAGCTTTCAAATGCCCCAAACTCATACACCGAAATCTTAATTAAGAAGCGAATATGGATATTTTGCTCATTTTCATTTTCCTCTATTTATTTATCAATTTATATACTCATAGATCAACCAATTTTTTTTAATTTCAAATTTGTTAGCTTGATCCAAAAATTAAAATTTAAAAAAAAAAATTCTAAGTATCTATTAGGCACAAAATTAAAAGGGTTGTTTTTAAATATAGAAAATAACTAAAATTTTTACAAATATAGCAAAATTTTACTATTTATATGCTATAGAACGCCGTACACTACTATCTGTGTCTTGATAGACATAGATAATAGTTTATCCTAATCTATCACAGATTATCGCAAATAGAACTGTGATATTTTGTTATTATTTGTAAATATTTTCAGTAATTTTGTTATTATTTGTAAATATTAATAATTTTGTCGTTTAAAATAATTTCTTTTGTGTTGCACCTATTTCTATGCATGCAGTTGTCCAATAATGAATTAATAAAAAATTATCATTTAGCAAATTTCTTTTGAAAAAATAGCAATAATTATTATTTTTGTTGTTTATAAAAAAATGATGAAACATGAAATTAGGTGCAACCTCACCCTCCAATATTCTTCCCACTACTTTCTTTTTTACTAGGATGATTTAGTCAACCCATTTTTCTTGTTACTTCTTCAACACTGTATCCTTATTTTAATTAAAGACATAGTTTGCATAATATTATAGCTTAATTATTTTAAATAAAAAATGGTTAGAAATATTTTTAAATATGACATATTACTATTTATCAATGATAGATACTAATAGATAACGTCTATAACTATATTTGAAATTAACCCAATATTATAATTACATTTATAATTGAGTGGATGACTTTTGGATGCACATTAAGTGGTTGGCTAGGGAGAGGTTGGAATTTGTTGATTTTTACTAACCCATTGTCAAATTAATTAATATTATAAATATTAAAAAAAATATATGTGTAAGTGTCCAAATTAAGGTTATGTATTTTCACCACCTAGTTGTCAAATTGTCTATAAATGGTGGCATTTGGTAAACGTTGAAAAGACACACATTGCTGAGAAAAGAAGAGAAGGAATTTGAGAAATTTTAGAGATTTCTAAATTTCCATAAAATTCAATTTTCTATACTTTTATAATTTTATAATTTATTATTTTGTTATTATATTTATTTTAATATTATAATTCTGAATATTTATGTTCCTATTTTTCGTGATTTTGTTCCTCAATTTTACGACCATTAATAATGAGTGAAATTTTGAATGTAATGAAGTTTCTAATCAATAATCCTTTCAACCCATACTGTAAATGCGCGGACTTTGTCATCGATCATTTCAGCCATTTTTGTCAAACAACCAAAAACTTGATATATTATAAGAAAAATTGTTTAGAAATTCAAAAGGGGAACAAATTTCAGTGAATTCAAGATGCAAATAATTAGAAATAAGAGAGTTGGAAAAAGAAAATATATTAGGAGAAATAAAGAAATACGAGGGCAAAAAAAATAAAAAATAATTTTAGTTAATAAAAATTTTGGTATTTATTGTATGTTTGGAAATAAAAGGCGTGAGATAACATTTTCATAAAAATATGATTAAAAGGAAATGATTGAGGTTTTTGGAGATTATGAAGCTTCAACACGCATCGACACATTGTTCCAATGGAGGAAGGTCAAAAAGGAGAAGGTTTTGGAGATTTGGGAGAGGAAGAAGAGGAGAGGAGAGGGTATTTTCGTAAATTGTGGGCATGTGAGAGTGATTGGATCAAAACCCATCTGAATGAGCCTTTTTTTGAGATGGGTGTTCCACAAATTTAGACAAGTTACTAAAATAGGTATGTGTTGAGGTGGCCACCTGCCATAGCCATGTTGTGTAATAAAAGAAACAAGTTTCTCATCTTCTTCAAGACTCCAATTAGGACCCCCTTTTGAGGCTAATTTATCATCACAAGATCTTCCCATCTATTTCTTTTTCATTCCTACTTTCATGAGGAACTCAAATTAATTTGAGTTTATATAGGGAGTGTGCTTATTATTTTCCCTTTTATTTTAATTTTATTTTATTACTTTTTCAAAGTTTTTCAAGGCAGAAAAGGGCTAAGTGGTTTTTGTTTGATTGGTTTGTTAATTGAGTTCATGAGTAAATTTCCTAATTTAAGTTCTAAGTTCTGAGGAGTTTATTAATTTCATCAATTATTTAAGGCTAATTATTAAATAAAAGAAAAGAAAAGAAAAAGGGGGGAAATCCTAAATTCTGCCATTAATTTGGCTTTTTTTTTTTAAAAGAAAAACACAAACCCTACTGGGTCAAAAGTTGTAATAACCTTTGATCTTGTGTTTTAAAAGTTTGTTAGATTGTCTGATGGAAATTAAGATTTTGAATGATGTAGCAATGCTACAAACACCGTCACACTATTCTAGATTGTAATTTCCATACAACTAGTCCCCATTCTAATCCGTCGTTATAGCGAATTTCTACTTCAAATAGTTTCAAAACATTTATGAAAGATTAAAAGTAATATTGTAACTTGAAATTATAGGAAATAGTTTTTAAAGGTAATAACGCTGGTGATGGGTCTTCTATTTGTTTGTAGACTGATTCTTGGCTTACTTGCGGTCCTATTATGTCTGTGTTCCTAGACTGTATCGACATGCTTTGTCTCCTAATGCTATTGTGGCTGATTCGTGGGTTGATGACACTAATGCTTGGGATCTAAAACTTCGTAGTAATCTAAAGGATTTGGAAATAATTGAATGGGTTAATCTCTATCATTTGTCTTCGCTTTGTTGGCAAAACACCCCTAATTCTTGGTTTTCGTCACTTGTTTGTTAAATCACTTATATATGATATGGTTGGGTCTAAGAATCCTCTCATCAAGAACCATTTTGTGGTAATTTGGAAAGATCATAATCCAAAGAATTAAAATCATCCTTGTATGCATTTTAAAGTTCTAATAAGAACTTTGTGGAAAAAGTGACAAGGAGCTATCTTTTCCTTCTTTAAGGATAACCAAATTTACCCGAAAGGCAGCTCACTATCACTTCTCCCGTAAAGTTCTAATCAGCACTTTACCGAAAAAGTGACAGAAACTCGTAATTCCTAGTAAGTAAGTCTAAACTTCTCAGAGTAAGAGCGCGAGAGCTATTGTTTAAAAATGAAACTCAAACATTTTTCCAAACGTCGCTCTCTCACTCTGACTCCCGTTCTCGTTTCACCTTCTCGTGCTTCACAAATATGTCTAACTCGTTCTCGTTACACACCAGACAGTACTCGTTCCCACCAGTCTGCTGCTATTTAATGATCCTATACGAATTTTCCCATGTTTTGCAAACAAGTCTGACTACGGCCATAATGCTTTCAAATCAATTTAAGAAGGATTTGAAAGAATGTGTATATAAAACGAACAAAAGAAAAAAAAAAAAAAAAGATTGGATGAAAGAACCCTCGCATTGGTTGTTGAAAACCCATTTTTTATCCGTTGCAACATACCAAAGAGCACAAAAACAAACTTTACTTACATTATAAAAGTTGTGGAATCATCATAGACACTCAGATACACCAGCCTACGTAAGTATATGCTAGGTCTTCAATGTTTTTATTATTTTTTACCATTTGTAATGAATACCTACGAGTGTCTCGTATGTTACACGATTGATAGAATTTTGGCCGAGAGTAGTGAGACAATGCATAGAGTGGAAGAAATGGCAGGAACAATAATTAGAATGAACTATTAAAAGCAAGATATAGAAGCGGGAGCGAGTAACTTATTTGTGATTTGTAATCAACTGATCAAAACTTTACGGGAAAAGTGACAGAAACTCGTAATTCCTGGTAAGCTCGGTGAGAGCGAGAGAGCGAGATCTATTGTTTAAAAATGAAACTCAGACGTTTTTCCAAACGTTGCTCTCTCTCTCTCGCTCTCTCGCTCTCGTTCCCGTTGATCGGAGTTGGTCGCGTCAAAGCTTCGACTTTTCGCATCGGAGCTTCGCTTCTTCTTCTTCGCAGCGTCGTTCTTTCAGAAAATTCACTCTCGTTTCATTTTGATTAAGAAAATCTCGTTAGAAAAATGGGCCTCTAAAAAAAAATAGACCACGTAAGCATAACTCTACCGAAAAGAAAAAGGGGAAATGGCCGGAAAATAAATCGGAAAGAAGGAAGGAGAAGTCAAAGAGCAGAAAGGACGAAGATTAAAGTGGTAAATTCACGCTGTGATGACATTAGCGACCAAATGATTCAATCATATATAAAGCAGGAAGCCGGAAGCCCACAAATCGTATTCCAGAACTAATGTATAGTTATGAAATAATGTTTCATTGATACAAGTATCAATGTAAACGCTATGAAAAATATTCCTACAGTCAAAGATGTGAAGTGGCTAATAGCAACTCACTAAGTACTCACAAAGGCAGCAAGAAAAAACAGCCAAGCCAAGAAATATTTGTTGAAAAATCAACCAATTGAAAGGGAAAGAATGTGCTAGGATTCCCAATTTTGTAAACAAGACAAACATAACACAGCAAAATCAACCATTTAAATTTCTCTATGATGCATCCTGCTCTATTAACCCAACAAAAAACCATCGAAGAAAACTTGGGATTTATCAGAAGTAGAGGTGAAAAACTTAACTCTCAAAGGCTCAACCTTCTGTGAATCAGATTTTGACGGTGTCAATCCGCTCATCCTCTGCCAAAATCGACCAGTTCGGCGACTGCACCGCTCGCAACCAACGAAAATCATCTACATTCTCCCAATTTCCTGTCTCCTCACCAAGGCTCGCATCTCTGAGATCTTCTTCAATTCCTCCGTAGCTCACACAATACGGTGCGAATCGCACACTCCAACTATCTTCAATGATCGGCCTACTCCTGACTCTGAGATAGAAATCGCTGTTCTTCGCATTGTGAATCCGAATTTGATGGGAGGCCATTGCAAAGGTACACCCCTCAACATCATCGATTAGAATTGAACCCATTACAGGTCCTGTATAAACTTTACAGTTTCTTAGTTTATGAATAAATAATGCCCTAACGCTACCGATCAATTTGACCTCGCACGAACTAAGACCCGAGATAGTGAACTCCCCAATATCCGATCCCTTGAAATTCTTTACCAGAACCTCGCTATCCTTGTCTCTGATTCCTGGTGAATCCCGGGCGTTGTAACTTGCTTGCTCTTGCTTGCTCTTTAACATAGAATCGGAATTTCCAAGACCTGGATCTTTCGACTCCGATTTTGGGTCTTTCTTCGTGCCTTTGTTCTTGAACGAGAATTTCTTTTTAGGTAGCAATTCGGAATTTAAATTATCCAGGCTTTGTTTCAATTCCGAAATCGATTTGAGTGAAGCTCGTACCTCATACGAGGGCAAGAAGTAAGAGGTTTCGGCAACGAGCTTATCAAGGTCGGAGATTGAGGTGGATATCCCATCGAGGTGAGATCTGAGCTGAGTGGGCTCCGGCGGCGTGAGGCGACATTGGGCGATTTCCGACTCGATGGCGCGCTTGGAGTCGGAAAAGCGGACGAGAAACGACGAAGTGGAAGAGGAAGAGGAATCAGACTCCGATCTGCGGGTTATGGAATTCTCTAAGCGAGTTTGATTGCGATTGGCGAGGCGTTCGATGACCGAAGCGTGCTTCTTCTGAAGATTCGCGTCTGAAGGATCTGAAGGGATGGAGTTAGGGGTGGACGAAGCTCTGTCATCGTCCGCCATTAATGAGCGCTACAGCTACAGCGGCAGCTGCAGGTGACTATACCCTCAATCTGCACAAGTTTAACGATGATGGGAAATGAGTTGGGTTACAGCCTACAATTGAATTTTGAAACGGACCTTATAGTTAGTTGATGGCCATTTTTTTATAAAATGATAATTTAATAGTTAAAACTAAAATTCATGTCTTAAAATTACAAAGCCTCTCTTCTTCACCAGAAGAAGAAAAAAAATAATAATAAAGAAAAGAGAAAAAACCTTAGGAACCAAAATTGAAGTATATATTATCGATCAGAAGTTCAATGGTTGGAGGGTACTCAAATTGAGATGATACAATAATTGCTACAAAAAGTTAGAATGATATTTTATAGAAAAGTAAATCAAAATATTTTTAAATATAACAAAATTTTACTGTCTAGTAGTCTATCAGACTAATAAACACAAATAACAATAATGAATGATAGTAGTCTATTATTTGTAAATATTTTAGTTCATTTTGTTATATTTAAAAAACAACTCTTTTCAATTTTTTTTTTAAAAATTATTTGTGTGCCTTGTCTTCCAATTTTGATTTAAATTCTTACTATTATGAGCGAACTTGAGAATAGTTCAAGTTCAAGTAGTTAACATTCTCAATTGATTGAGTTTATAATAAAGAAATCAATTTAAATAAAAACAAAGTGAATGTGAATAGTGAACTTGACGTTAGAAAAGTTGAAAAAGAAAAACCCAACATAGTATCCCGACTCTATATAAACTACGAAGAGCAAAAAAACTGAATATTAAATCCATATATTTCAACACATCAATATCCAAAATGTGATTGAAATTAACTAATTTACATAAAGAGCATTAATAGCTGTAGAAATCTGACTAATGATTAGCAGAAACAGAACCAACGGTCCTCCGTTTAGAAGCATGAGTCTCAGATTAGGAAGGCTATTTCGTCTCCATCAACATTTGTTACGAAGTTACAATGGCTTCATGTTTGAATATTAGACATAACAGATGCTCGAAACGACTCCTCGTCTCGTATCAGAGGTGGCATACTCCACGATCCGAATGGATGTGCTGACACCTTACCACCTGATTACATGTCAAAATGATTCCGTATATGCCTTCATATTTCAGGAACTAGTTCTTTATAATGTTGAATCAATTACCTTCTTTAGTGGCCTCTTCACATCTCCTTTGGTAAAATGAGGATAAATGAGGATCCAAAGCTTTTAATAGTCTCTCATACTTTTCCTCAGCCTCGCTTACATATTTTGCCTGAAAATGGCTACCACATAAACTTAGTACTTAGCATCAAACACGCTGTACAGCCTGTATATAAGCCGGTTATCATGAGCAATCTGGTAAAAAGGATTATATTCTGTTTCAACTGCAACTTTGATCCTTAAACTTCGATTTTCGTATCTATTTAGTCTTTGAATTTTAAGCATTTGAACTGTGATTCAATCTGATCAAACATCAACTGACTGATGGATAAAAGTTAATAATTGGACAAATATAACGTGGCATGAATAACACAATCTTATCTCCGAAGCAACCTATCAAATCTCTTCTATGGACTATGTCACCCCATTTTATCCAACTGCCTCACTTTCTTTCACCAGTTTTTTGTAATATCAAATTAGTCTACAATATTCCAATTAATGTATCTTGTCATTATATAGAAAATTGATCATCTGACTTTGAAGTTGATAGTACAAACAATATAACTATTGAGCTATGCTCATTTTAAAATACCTAAAATCAAATCCTAAAATTCAAACTCTTTATAATTTATGGGCTAAAAAAGGTATTATCACTAAAGTTGAATGATTAAATTTATAATTTAACTTCATAAATAAAATGCTACTAGTTAAAATGCAAACTACATTTTTCCAAGAAAACTCAGAGTTCCAAGTTAGTGAGCAGAATTTAGAATTGATGAACTTAACCATACGTGCATCATTACAACCTTAAAATATCAAATTCATAACTACTCTTTGTTCATAAAATTAAAATTGGACAAGGTTCATGATTGATTGAATGTAATTCGACAATTGGATGCTTATTCTATGTCTCATGCAGAAAAGGCTTGAATAGATCATGCTGATTCAGAAATCAAATGAATTATAAGAAATGAAAAATAAGGCTATCTCAAGCACTCACCAGCGCAGTTGGAGCTGAAGCTCCATATATCCGGACAAACATTCGCAGAATATTGAAATTATTCTCTAGTACGTCATCCTACATGAAGACCATAGCTTTTAATTGCAGCTAAAAGGGTCAGAAAATGTATAAGAGAATGGAAATCTGTTTATTGGTAAACTGACCTCATAATCAAACCTAACAGAAGGTCAGTGAGTCAACCCAGCATCAAGGGAAACCAGTGTTGTGCTTGCCAAATGATATATTCAAATTAATTATTAGTAGACATCAATTCAAGAGACGCAAAGCTTTTAGCAGAATTCAAAATGGGCAGTTGTTCAGAGTGCTCGGAAGAAAGCTCATTCCGATACTTACAAATCGTCAGCTATCTCAACTAGCAATTCTGAGGTTGATAGAAATTCCATGTGCAAGTCATTAACCTTCACGATCAAATAATAAAGTAAGGAGGATAATAGACCAAAAAATAAAAAATAAAAATTGCAACACTAACACATCAGTTAAAACAAAAAGAAAAATATTAAGAAACTACAGTTAATTCAGAATATTGACAATACTACTAAAGAACACGAGAATGCAGTCCATATTAGGCTTGTAAATCAACCACTGAAAATCCCCAGATATTGAAGTTCTACATCAGTAGAACATTAGATTTAAATATGAACTTAAACACAAAATGCATTACTGCTTATAGCCTAGTACATATGATAATATATTATCTCTAGTAAGTACTTCAAGAAAAGTTGAATATTAAGCTTCCAGAGTGAAGTACTAAATAATATAACAACCGCGTTCAAGTTGGAAAGACAATTACCTTCTCTCCTCTCAACTGATACAAAAGAAGGTTTAACACTCTATAATCAAATGATTTCAGATGAATAGTCCGCATTACATCTTCAATAGAGACCTAAACAAAATAGTTGGAATCAACACGTGCACAAGGAGTACCTACATGAAATAAATAAAAAAAAATTAAGACTACAACTACCACCTTCCCTTTGCTCGCCAATGCACCACATAGGCCCCTTTCCAATGCCCAATACTCCTCTCCACTTCTTAGTTCATGGACCAATCTTGGTATTGGAACAAACAAAAAAAGTCAATATTATCATTCAAAGTAAATCCCCGATTTCTCACGTGGCAAAGAACATGGTTTGGAGCAAATCATCATACCTGTCTGTCAATAAGCCATGCGATTTAAGGAGATTAATAAGAGGTTGAAGTGGATCAGATTTAATAACACTAAGAATCCTAGTGCTCCTTTCATTTGCTTCCTAAATCTCAGTGGAATTATCATATATGAAAGTTTGTCAGCTACACGCACAAGTGTTTAATTGCCATGTTTCATATTATCCAGTATTCTATTAACACCTGAGATTCTCCAAAAGTGAATCCACCCAAAACTATCTTCTCATTCAAAGTGTCCAGCTGCGTCAAGAAGATAAAATCACTAAGCACAAAACAAAACAAAACAGAACCCAAGGTCACTGAGATCATAGTAAAGATAATATTGGGTTAGAGAGGTGGGGGTGAGCATCATAAATAGAAAATTCAAGCCAACCAATCGAAACCGAACAAACCAACTTCAGTAGGTCAACTTAATGATACATCTCCATTTGGTGTCGGTCAGCAAAACCCGTCGAATATATCATTTTTCAAAATAAAAAATATAAATAAAAATTCGTGGCGCTGCGTTGCTGCGGCTCCTTAGGAAGACTATTATAATTATTTAACAATTCAATATGTATGTATGATTATGAGATTTTAATTTTTTTTTTAAATAATATGAATATGAGATTTTAAGACCATTTCAAAAGGAAAAAAAAGTGTCACCATTTCCCCATTGTTTCACTCAATTCTTAGTTGTAACAATTCAATATGTATGATTATGAGATTTTAATTTCAGCTTTAAGTTTAAAGCACATAGCTCTCGGGGTTTTCATTCTTCCAAAATCTGAAAGTTTTTATTTTCTAACACTTTATAGTACTATTTCCATACAAAAAACAGTTTAAGAAACTAGACAAAGTATGAATCACATATGTGCTGCGCTCATCTCATAGAAGAGTACATCCTTCAACTTCCGTATTAATCATTGAAGAGCTTTACCTCTCTCTCTCCCCCCCCCCCCCCCCC
>QLSR01000171.1:96179-128418 GCA_031780015.1 Citrullus colocynthis | reverse complement strand
CCCCCCCCCCCCCCCCCCCTTCTTTTTTACTGCAACATTATTGTCCGTGAAGCTCACACATCTAATTTTCCACCAAAAACAATTAAAGAAAAGAGTTGGACGTCACCTGATATATGTAACTTTCCGTAAATGAAAGAATGGGAAGGTATTTGAATACAGATTGAGGTTTGTTTACATCCATTCCGTGAAACATGAAATAAGATCTGAACTGCAAAATGAATTTTAGTGTCAGCTTGTTATACTGCAGAATTTTCATAGCCTAGGTTTGCTAGAGCAAAAGATTCTAGACATAAAAGAATTATTTTTTAAGGAAAAGGCCTAAAATCCCAGAAAGAAAATCATTCTAGTAATTGTAGGCCTTGAGACCTGAATTAAAACAAGAACAAAGGTTACGAAATGGGGAGAGGTGATTAGACATTTATTAAGCCCGTATAATGACTTACAACGATAAATAAATAAAACCTTCCCAGTTTAGATCATGAGAAAAAGAGGAAAAAATCATTAAAAGGAAATCCCTCGATTGGACAAATTTAACCTCTTCGAAGACCATGTTTTCAAATCTCATCAATTCTGTCGTCAATTTCGACGCATATTCTCCCACTTCTCAGTTTCCATTCCATGTAGCCACCTTCTAAACTAAGAAGCATGGAAACGAATACAACACATGGACACAACATAGACATGGTGATACTTCAATTTTTTAAAATCTATAATACATTATGAAAATATACATTTTTTAAAATATAAATCATTTTTATTCAAAGAAATTCGAAGTCAAAAAGTTGAAGAATTTATATGGTTAAAAAATGAATTTGAGGCATTTTTCTCTCAAAATTTATTCGAAGTCAAGTGTTCATGACATGCCTAATAATGTTGGACCTATATTTACTTTGTACAACTATTGTCTAACACATCCATTGTGCCAATAGGTTGTCCAATACATGTCCAACAAATGTTGGAGTGTCCAAGCATCTAAAATGTGTCCGTCCAAGCGTCTAAAATGTGTCCAACACGGACACACTAGCCAAACCAAAGTCCCCGTGCTTCTAACTTCTAAACCTAAGATTTCAATGTGTTGGAGAGGGAACACCAACAGTACTTCGCAAAATCAGCAAGAGTGGATCCTTGGGTGAGGACCTCCAAGTCCCTCAGTTGGACCAATGAACCTTCCAAAACCTTAACTTTTCTCCATTAATTGATTTACTAAAGAAATATTGCCCGTCCTGCACTCAGCTAATTTGAAACCTCTTAGCTCTGGAATAAAGAAGGGGCAGCAAGGAAGAACTGAACCAACCCAACCCACCTAGACTATATATGCCGATACGATCATATGCCATAAGAGGTATTTTCCTATAGAAGTCTCCAAACACCTTGAGCTGAAAAAGCAAGATTTTTCTGGTTTAAGCTGCCCATGCCGGGACTGCAGGAACAGGTAAAGAAAAACATAGCCCACATCAGTAATGGCAACCTCTCTCACAAGCCAACCCCACCAATTAAAGGAAGAAATCAATTACTGAAGTGAGCTATCTTCTTGACTCTTAATCGAGAAAGTCAATAATCAAAGCCAAGGAATTTTCTTCAATCTTTCCTCTTAGGAAGTTTCCTATTGGAATAATCGTTAATCATGGACAAGAAAGACTTCCACCAGTTGGAATCAAGGTTCCATCTTTCCTGCCATTGCTTTCCAACTTTAATATTCACAAGAGGAACCTATTTCATTTTAAGGCCCTTTCAACCTGAAATACACAACCAGAGTTCTGAAAGTTTCTAAACAACTTAAACTTTCCTGCAGAAGCCACTTCCTTCACAACTTCCATCAGCATGTAATATACTGTTCCAACAAAAAGAAAAGATAGTTTCTGTGACCACCCTCCGAAATTTTGACTCCACTTCTCCCACACTGGACAACATCAATTAGCAATGCTTCCATGAACTTTAAAAGGGCAGAAGTTAAGTACACACTATATCAAAGTTTTAATATTCAATAAAAATAAACAATAAAAAATAGAAAGTTTATACCACGCACTTACAAAATCTTCAAGCGTAGAATTTGCACGCTGCATTGCATCCAATCCAACCATAGCCATTCCCCCACAATAGTTCTGGGAGGAACCAAAATCCAGGTTATTGTCACAATAAGGCTGCAAAATGTTTTCCATCTCCTTTTCCCTATAGTCTGAAACAAATTAAACCATAACAAGCAATCAATAGTAAGGCCACTACCTCCGCTAAAACTTTTGTCCAAGAGTAAACATCAATGTATAACCTTACAAACAGCAATAAACAAAATCATTCTACAACTTTTCTTAGTTTGTTGACCTACATCTACATCTCCTGATCAATTAGATTATAAGAATAGAGTACCTCCATCACTAAGCAGAAATGATACATCGCCAAGTAACTCTTCTGAAAACTGTAGAACAAAAGGAAAGTTGATGGCCAGTGTAAATGTAAAGTCCTAGTAAACAATTACAGACACGAATGATATCAATCAAAGTCATCAGTGGCTTAACTTACACTCACCTTCGGCATGTATTCAGAAACCAAATCGAATTTAGCATCAAAGTCAAGCTCTCCACATGGTTGCACCTAACATACAATTCAGTTAGTATTAGGGAGAAAAGTCAAAAATATGGAAATGGTAAACCAGGAAATGGGAGACGTACCACGTCACCACAGTTTCAGAATATACAAGTAACAAATTCGGTTACAAAATGATCCATAGATATTTTCATTCATTCATTTACTTGGTGACATCTGTACAGTCCAATGTTCCTTATTATTTCTGTTATTGACCCAAGTCTAGGGTTTCTTCTGGTATAAAGCTACGGCAGCTATCATTGATGGAGTATAGAGAAAACAGAGGAAAATATTTTCTCCCAAAATTTCAGCTGCTCTATTCCTTAATTATTAGCAAACGAACTCACATCAATACCGCGATTCATCAAACACCTTTTAATCGAGCTTGTTAATGAACGAGATAAGAGGAGGGTCCAAATAGGAATGTTGAGAAAGACAAATGTCGCGACAGACATGGCACATGGCATGAAGGAAAACCATTATTCCATTCAAGTAACCTCGTAATAGTTTACTCAAATTTGTGGGCAACTGGAAGGAAATTCGACGAGGAATTTAGATGGGAAAGCAGAGATTATCTTAAAGGAGAAAGTACCAAAAGGAGAAGGAAATTGGCAATGAATTGATTGGAGGAAGATGAAGAAGTGATGGCGATTCCACGCGACTCCATTAACGTAATGAGTTTCTGTACTTGTTCTAGTTTTCTTAGTTCGTCCATTGTCTTCCCTCTTTCTCACTTCCTTCTCACCCAGAAGATGAAAACGCAATGTCCAGGTCGCAGCCCCAGCATCAGTAGCAGGCCGCCCAGTTTCGCTGCTCCCTCGGCTTTGGCAAAATCGGCGAGTTTTTTTTATTATTATTTATTTCTTTCCTTTTTGTTAAAGAGAATGCTTTTCTTTATTTATTTATTTATTTATTTATTTATTAAACTCACCTGACCCTACAAATGATAGAAAACTTCAAGGTTATACACAACCACTGCCGCTCATTTTGACAATTGAAACGTTTTCATAAAACATATATCAAATTGGACAAAATGGGTCCATTAAAAAAAAAAAAAAAAAAGACTTATATTTGGAACCATTGAAGGTGAAAGCATAAATGTCTTTCATTAGGCACCCAACACTTCTTTCTTTTTTCCCATTATCGAAAGTGATGTAGTTCTCTCAACTATGTTCTTGTATTCAAATACTTCTTCAACTAAATCACAACAAATTAGTATTATCGTTCGGATTTTACAAGCGAAAGTAGTAAGAGTGAAGATGATTATATTGAGATTTATGATTAAAGTCTTATAATTAATATTTAATTATATAAAAACTAAAGGTTGTTAGTGTAATTTTGAATAGCATGTAATTGAATGTAAATGGCTTTTTTTATATGGATAAAGTTTGTCTTATCTTTATACTTACTCTTTTCTATATTGCAAAGGAGAATCCGTGATCGTGTGCCTTGGGACCATACATCCTCCGCATGTGTTTTCCCATACCTTTTTTTTCCATTTATATGTCAAAAGTTGTTAGCCTAAATTATTATATTTTATTTAAATTTTGAACTTTGAGAAAATTGTTTTATGTATCTTGATTTAATTGATTGATTCAATTTATTCAATTTCAAATTAGTTAGAGAAGTCAGATCATTACAGTATCATAACATTAAAGAAAAATGTTGCAATATAATGGATGATAGCGAATATTAATGAATGTGAGTAATTTTTCATCTTCTCTCGTATTTCTTTGATGGATATTAGCGAATATCCATGAATATGAGTGGTTTTTCATATTATGTCACATTTATCTATTTTTTTCAATTTATTTAGAAATAATTTAGTGATAATTATATAACTACTTTGCTAGAATTTTAGGAGAATAATAATGTTATTAAAGTGGTTTTAGTTATTTTAAGTGAAAGAAAATAAAACAGTTATAAATTAGGGTAATTATTTTAAATAGCAAAATTGTTAAAAATTGATTCATAAATTTATACCATTGTTAGTTTAAAGTTTTAATTTATAAAATTACCAAAACTAGGCTATAAAGTATAAAGTGATTTTTTGAAAAAAAAAATCATATTACTTTGCTCTATTCTTAGATTTGGTTTATTTTGGTACAAGGAATTTCAAAATATTTATTTAGCATAGCAATTATCAATTTGAATATAGTTCCACTACCTAGCTTATGCACATGTCTTTGACTATAAGATCAAAGATTCAAAACTTCACCCCACATATAATTGAAGAAGAGAAAAAAATAATCTTAAAATATTTGTTTTTAGAGTTTGTAGCTTCAACTTTTGTTGATTTTACTCCTATTTTTCGAGGTGTTTCATTTAGAATGTTACTTTAATTTATATTTACATCTACAAGTGCTAACACAAATTATATAAAAAAGGACAAATTGCAAAAACAACCTCTTAAACATGGTAGTAGTTGCAATTATACCCTCAAACTTCTACTAATGTTAAAATTGGACCCTAAAACTTATACAATTGCAACACTTTTTATAATTACATAAGTTTAAATTTTCATTTTAATCTTTGTATAATATAATTACAACTACTATCAGGGTAGTTTTAGGTGGAAAAAAAAAAAATTAACCTTTGTTTATATGATCACTGACTGGCCATTGACTACCCGACAGTTCCTTCTTACTTCCCCTGGGCGGCCAGACTGCAAGTCACCCATCTTCAACATACCCTCCACAAACGCCCTGAAAAATGCACTTTGATTTTGGCTAAACAATCTCACATACCTTCTAGTTTCACCAAATGTGTAAAGAGTTTCATCAGAATTCAACAACCCTCTCCCACCAACCAAGTCCTTGAAGTACTGATTGTCAAAAACATAAGGTGTGGAATCAAGGTTCACTGTCATATTTTCATCCCCACCTTGAGGGCATCGCTTGAAGAGCTCTTCTCTGAAGCTCGGCTCGATGGCTGGGTCCGGCCGCCCTGTACCGGACTGGTTGTACAGACGAAACATGATGGAGAAACACCGGCCTTGGCCGATTGAGTGCGAACCCGAAAGAGAAACCAAATCTTTAACAGAAAGGTTGTATTTGTTGAAAAGGTCAATGAGAGAGGTTGCATTGGCTCTTGGACTTGGCATGATCTGGTTTGAGTCCTCTTGGCTTGCTGTTAAGCTGTCCAGCCGCCCCAATCGCACTGCCCAGTTGGGGCCGCCAGTCTGAATATGGATACATACAAGAAAAGATGTCACTGTAAGAGAAAAATTAATAAGAGGATGGCATTTAATTTGGAAGGTAGTTGGGCTGGGCGGAAGGGAAGGGACCAGTTTGTTGTGAATTTTTGGCAGCATTGTTGGTGGAGCTTTTAAACCGTGGAAGTTACTTGCTTTTGGTCCTACTCTGCTTTACTAATAAGCTACTATATATTGGGTACGTTACTAATTCAGTACAAGGTGTCTATTAACTCTCTTCAAACCATTTATGAACCATGTATGATTTTTAACTGCTTACAAATATTTTTTTTTTTACTTGAAAATACTTTTCTAATCCTGAAGCTTATTTTTTAAAATTAAGTTTATAAATAATTTTATTTATTTTGTTGTCTAGATTTTAGGAGTGTTTTCAAAATCATTAGCAAATTTAAAAAAAAAAAAAAAAAAAGTTTTCATTAGCAAATTGTTTTTTAAAATCCAATCCATTCTAATTTCAACTGTTATTTGTTTGGGCAAACAAACTAAATTAGTAAATGTTTACTCGAAGTTAACATGGATTACAAAGAATGAAGTGTAAAACTGGAATTGAAAAATGCTAATTTCAGCACTAAATTTATAATGGAAAGACAGTGTTGGTTCGTTCCTCTTTTATTTTATTATGATATTTGTTCTGTTTTCTGCATTTCGATCGGAAGTTTTAGCAGAAGGATTAACAGTGAAAAGTGAATCAAAAATCAGGAAAAAAAAATCTCAGCTCTAAAGAGAATTTTCTATCCATCCAAAACAGAGGTAGAAGAAACGAAAGTACTCACGAGAGCAACGGCGTCTCTGGATGCCATAATTATGATATCTGCACAAGAGACGATTCCAGGACAGACCTTCTCCAAGGCCTCCTTCACTTCATCGACAACTTCGTAAGATCTAAGAGAATTAATGTTAGAGAGAGCGAGTTTCTCTCCGAGCATGGTCGGCGTATCATCGAGCAGCATAGAAGCATCACAGCCCTGAATTACAGAAAGGAAACTCCAATTCAGAAGCCAAACAGGAAAAGGAAAAGGAAAAATCCAAAGCAAAAACGAAGAGAGTTGAAGAAGATCAATTACATTAACGAAGCAATCGTGAAACTGGAAGCGCATAACGGAGGCGACACTCCGAGGCTCTCTGATGAGAGCTTTCTGCATCACAGACCGGACGATGGATTCCGCCTGAGGGCATGAGTAGGTGTAGAAATCGGGCCGGAGTTTGGCCGGAGAAAGCGATGGAAAGTGGAGGAAGAAGAAGAAGAAGAAGAAGAGGAAGAGAGGGAAGATGGTATTGGCCATTGGTTCCGCGTTGGGATATAATTCATTCAATTGTCACCAAAAAGCTGTATGGCTTCGGAACCGTTTCTATAGCACCATGATCGCGAGTTGTAGACGATAGCTCTGTGGGCTAAGGGTGGGCAATAATGGCGATTTTTTTGGGTCCTTTTCACGTTTTATGAGCTAATTCCACTGTCCACAACCAATTATACTCTTGCCGTCTTATTCTATGAGGCAAACTTGGAAGATTTTTGTGCTCTCTAGGCATTGATCAATAAAATACTGCCACGTGGTATTTTTAATAACATATTTGAAGAAAAAAAAATAAAACTAAACAAACTATTTTTGGAAATTTTGGTGGATCCTTAATACTGCGGAATCCTCTCTTTATGAGGGCAAATTTTTAATGTTAACATAGGAAGGATGAAATTACAGGAGTATTAGAAATTTTTCACCATACGGTAGTTCATCTATTTGTTTTTATGCATTTTACTCTTATTACGTCCACAATAAAAATAAAATTATTTTTTAAAAAAAAAAAGAGTAAGAAAAATTCGTCATCAAATTATGATTGAAAAATTTGATGGAATTTTAAAAATAAGTGTTACCTAAGATACACTGAGCATTATTTCTCATATATATATACTCATGAATATTAAATTGAGGCTCCATTTAGTGCCAACACTTGAAAACATAAATTTAAAAACAAGAGATTTAATGGAAACAAAATTGTATTTCATGTTTTTATAATATGCGTTTAGTAACATATTCAAATATTAGAATATAACCTAAACAATCATTTTAAATTTATTTGATAATTAGTACTAGGTACTCAATAAATATTAGGTTGACTATAAATTATTGTTAATTTCTATGTGAGCATGTTTTATGTTAAAAAAACTGTAGTTATTATTTTACAATATTATATAATTTACAATACATTACATAATACATATTTTAGTTTTTAAAATGTTAATTGAATTTATAACATGACATATTGTAGTTCTAAATGCTTTTATCTTTATTTAATATTATTATATCGTTTAAAATTCAAAATTTGAATTTAGTGAAAATATAAAAATGTTATCAAAATTTGAAAACAAGTTTCAAAAATAGATTCTAAATTCAAAACACATATTTATCGAATTGCTTTTCTCCGATTGATGATAATGGAAACAAGGATTCTCATATACAATCTAAAACAGAACCCATGGATAACTTTGGAAAATGGAGATATGTATAAAAATATGGAACATAACCCACGAACAACCAATATAAAAACAGAACAGAAATCCATGAACTCAATTTTGAAAACAGAATAGAGTCCCACAAATGTAGATCTAAAAACAGGTGTTGAAACCCATGGATGAAAAACAGCGAAATTTGGAACTAAACAATTGGTTTGTGTGGATATGCCTCCGTCGACGACCGATTGCCAGAGGCAAAGATAAAAAAAAGTATGAAACCCCAAGCTTAGGGCTCTTATACCATATAGAATTTGTATGTATTATTAAATAATAACTTAATTGAATAATGAATCTAATATTACAAACGTAAATGAACAATCAATCAGACCAAATAGACCCAACAAACAAAAGAAAAAAAAAAAGAAAAAAGAATAATTAAAATAAAATCTAATTAATTTTAACAGCGGAGCTATTTAGTGATATTGGTAAGGAAAATGAAATGTGGGTCCAAAACTTTAGGCTACGACCATTATCGAATTATTCCAAAAGTTGAAAATTTTGTCCGACTTTTTAAAAGTTTGAAGCAATAGTTAGGTAACTTTACATAGGAAGTCTAATTATTTTTTCTCAATTTCTGTCGCACTCACTTTGTATAATGTATGGTAGTCATCTATAAAACTAATGACCATATAATATTCTTATTGATTTCTATGAAAATCCTATTTAAGGAGAATATTCTTAAACAATAAAAGCAAAATAGTTTTTTCATGTAAATCATCTATAATATCTATAGATTATTCTGAGTATAAACTTCTTTTAACATATGGTTCATACCTATCATATACTACATACAATTTTTATCAGTAAAAGTAAATAAATTAAACATTAGGTTAAGTATATTGCAGGCTTATTTTAGCTTATAAATTTTAAATTTGTTATATTTTGATATTTGAACTTTCAAAATATCCATCATTATATTCTTAAGTTTTTAAACTTGTTTTGTTTTGGTTCTTGAATTTTTTATGATGATGATAATAATAAAAGTTTAGAGTTTTGTGTATCCATGTAATTATTAATTATTTTTTAAAAAAATTAAAAAAAAATCGTATAATCTAGAGAGCGAAAGAAGTTAGGTTTTTAAATCAAATTTAAACTAATGCTAAATATCTCATTCCACTGCATATTTGTTATTTAAATTAATTCTCTCTCCTAACAATTTTATTTTTTTACTTTATTATAGTGAGTTAAAAGTGGAAAATAAAACCTTTTTTATTTATTTCTTTTCCAAGTGCAATGTTCTATTAATTTGGGAATTTGTCACGATCATTATGCCTAAATGGCCCGGTGAATGTTGTTGGGCCTTGAAGTGGAGTAACTTTTACGGGCCCAAGAATTCCGATTCTCTGCAGCTCTATGCATCGAACGAGGAGATTTCTAGAAACGAAAGCGGAATTCTGAGCGAGCGATTGAGAGATGGAGGAAGAAGAGCACGAGGTATACGGTGGAGAGATCCCAGTTGAAGGGGAGATGGACGGAGATGTTGACATGTCCGGCGCCGACGACGACGCCGTCAAGGTTGCTCTCTCTTTCTGTTTATCGTGCTTGAGAGAAAGCCAGAAGAAACAGTTCTTGTGATTCGTGTCTCTGTGTGAACTGTGATCGTGTATGTGTTTCAGGAGCTTGACGAGATGAAAAAGCGCTTGAAGGAGATGGAGGAGGAAGCAGCAGCTCTCCGAGAAATGCAGGCCAAGGTTGAAAAGGAAATGGGTGCGGTGCAAGGTCGTTTTCTTATGATTACATATTATTGTTTTCGATTATAAGCATCTGGTAGTGGGATTTTAGTTAATTCATGGAATTTTCTGAATTTGAATTGGTTTCGTTCTGTGATATTCTAAGCGATGATTTTGGGCTTGAAATTTTGATGTGTTGTTGTGATCTATCTACTAGTATTACCTCGTATTATCTTTCTTGAAGTAGAATTGTGCAATAAAAAAAAGTGGGTACAATATACTGTTTCCATAACAGATCAGGTACAATTACTGCATTTTGGTTCATAATTGTTAATTTAAATTTTAGAATACGTTTAAGCATGGAAGTTCAGTTTTATGTAACCTACGGAAGCAATAATCGTTTGTTATGTTGCCATAAGTGTTTACCTGCCATAGTTTAGCTGATATACAAAACAAATTGTGATTATGGTTTTTGACAGAAACCAATATCGAATTATTCGATCTTGTTGGTTGAAAGTTTCTTAAACTGGGTGATTTTCAAACTATGCCATCATTGTTAGTTTTTTCCTATAATTTTTCTCCAATTTGACCTATTTTATTTATATCTGACTGTTATGTTTGATGCAGATCCTGCTGGTACATCAGCTAGTCAAGCAGGCAAGGAGGAGACTGATTCACGATCAGTATTTGTTGGCAATGTGAGAAGACAAATGTCCCTACTGATGTTCTTTAGATTTGAGAAAAACATTTTAGTTTTTTGATCTTTGAAAAAATGTTATTGAAATGAGGAATTTCTGCAAAAATTCAAAAAGAAGAGGAGAAAAAAAAAAAAAAAAGAAAGAAAGAAAGAAAGAAAGAAAGAAAGAAAGAAAGAAAGAAAGAAAGAAAGAAAGAAAGAAAGAAAGAAAGAAAGAAAGAAAGAAAGAAAGAAAGAAAGAAAGAAAGAAAGAAAGAAAGAAAGAAAGAAAGAAAGAAAGAAAGAAAGAAAGAAAGAAAGAAAGAAAGAAAGAAAGAAAGAAAGAAAGAAAGAAAGAAAGAAAGAAAGAAAGAAAGAAAGAAAGAAAGAAAGAAAGAAAGAAAGAAAGAAAGAAAGAAAGAAAGAAAGAAAGAAAGAAAGAAAGAAAGAAAGAAAGAAAGAAAGAAAGAAAGAAAGAAAGAAAGAAAGAAAGAAAGAAAGAAAGAAAGAAAGAAAGAAAGAAAGAAAGAAAGAAAGAAAGAAAGAAAGAAAGAAAGAAAGAAAGAAAGAAAGAAAGAAAGAAAGAAAGAAGAAATTTGTGAATGATGGTTATTGGTTTAACGGGAAAAAATCAGTGAGGAAAAGAAAGAAAGAAAGAAAGAAAAAAGATCTGAATATCAAAAACCATTAGTGAATTGTTGCAATTAGAAAAAAGGGACTGTTGTTAGTTGAACTTATGTTGCTGAAAGGCACGCGCTTTGGAGGCTGGGACCGTTAAATGTGGAATAACGATGTCGATCTCTCAACTACAGTATGGTAGGGGACAACTCAAATGTCTCCGAGGAAGCAGAGGCAAGTCAAGTGCTTGCAATTTTAGTTGCAGAGCCTTGTCAATGCTCGAAGTATTGTCGTTTGTGTCTTACAAACGAGCCATAAAGGAGAGGCGAGGGTGTAAGATAATCGCTTTTTTGTGGCATTATTTTTCAAGTTTGTGCTTCATTTGATCCAGTTAGTCCAACTATTGGATTTTAATGCATGCATTTCACCTTAACCAGCGACCTCTGAAAGATCTATTGAGCCCTTTTTTCATTTACTAGATTTACTTATTAATCGGATTTTTCCTTTTAGTTAGAAACTCAGCCTGTCATCGTCCTGCAGAGAGTCTGCTTATTTCACTGTGATAATTAGATTGCAAAACTATGTGAACTAGTTAGATTAATTTGGGACATCCTCTTTGTTGAAGAAGAAATACCTCATTCTCAATCATGTCTAATGTAGAACTGTTTTCTACTAATTTTTTAATTGATCTCTTAGCGGGGGGAGGCATGCTTGAACATGCCTCTGCTATATGATTCTCATGCCTCTAATTGACTATCACTTCAATCTTACATATGTTCATTTAAACATATGAGATGGATCTTCGTGGTGATTTGGTGATTTTGGTTAGAGTTATTTTTCTTGGCGTGGTTTATGATTCTCTTCGCAGCACATTGGAAGTTTGATGTTGCTCTGGTGTATCTTATCCCCAAACCTTGTTGATTACATGTGATGAAGTTTGCTTTTCTTTTCTGTTTTTGTATAAAGCTTCTTGATTTAAAACTTTATTAAGAAACCTAACAATTGACCGAACAATTAAATTCATACTGAAATATGTAAGTAGTATTTAAATTAAAAGCTAAACAACAATCATTAAACATTTTTTTTTAATGATGATGACATACTAACTTAATTATTGCTGTCTGATGTTTTCTCAAATGAATTACTAATAAATTTCTTTGAAGAACAGAGAACACAGAACTTTCCATTCATTGTTGATAGCACTTTTAACTATTTTATGCTCAAAGCTTTGCTTCAACAATCAAAATCCTTGTTTTGAAGGTTGACTATGCATGCACACCCGAAGAAGTGCAACAGCATTTCCAATCCTGTGGTACTGTCAACCGAGTGACTATTTTAACTGATAAATTTGGTCAGCCGAAGGGCTTTGCATATGTAGAATTTCTTGAAGCTGAAGCTGTTCAAGAGGCCCTCCTTCTGAATGAATCTGAGCTACATGGACGGCAACTGAAGGTGAGTCTTTCATTTTTCTCGGTTTTCCATAAAGAAAGAAATGGTTTTTCCATCAAAAAGAACAAATTTCTGTAAGGAGAATCCTTTATGGTTATTTGGTTTGGTATGAATATAGATATTATGCAACGCTTGGAAACTTCAATTTCACTCTGACTTTATTATTTACTTGGTTACTCCATTCCAGGTTTTGCCCAAGAGAACAAATGTTCCTGGTATGAAGCAATATCGTCCCCGTCGTTATAATCCATATGTGGGATTCAGGAGACCTTATGCTCCACCGTATTTTTATTCACCTTATGGCTACGGGTACAGTTTCTAGTGTCTTAATCTTGCATCATCACGGAATTCTTCATTCGGCTAATTTCTTGATCCTTCAATATCCCATTGCAGGAAGATGCCTCGGTTTCGAAGGTCGATGAGGTACATGCCCTACTATTAGATGCTAACATTGTCCAGGTTTAATAAGTTTGTCCTGAAAGCGTTGGCATTTGCTTCCGATCCTCGAGGGAATACAGAAAGGATATATGTCTACATTCATGATATCTGCTATTTGATTTTACTATCTCGGATATTTACAATGATCAAATACTTTGCCGTTTCAATAATTTTTTTTAACGATCCGTTCAGAATACACTGTCCAGTTTTAAGTCAATTAAGTTTTAAGATGACGTTTGAGAATGATTCTTCTAAGGGCTAATTGCAAAAATATGAGTATGGTTGTAGTTGTAATTATACCTTTAAACTTTCAATTCTATCGAATCCTCCAATTTTTATACAAGTGTTAAAATTATAATGTTGTGTTTGAATAAATTTTCGGTGAGACTTGTATTCATATGATTTTTCTGTTGTCATGGCCATAGGGTTGGGTAATTTCTTTTTCTGTTTGGTTTGTTAAAAAAAAAAAAAAAAAAAAAAAGGTCAAATTGGACTTTCAAACTTGTATAGTTATATAAATTGTAACATTTGTATAAGTTTTGAAGGTTGAATTTTTATATTTAATGAGATTTATATTTAAAAAATGTTTTCAAAAATAGAAAAATAGTTGAAAATAATTATAAATATAGTAAAATTTTTTACTTGATCGCAATAAGTTTAGATAGACATCTATTACTAAGATTTTATTATATGTGTAAATAGTTTGATATTTTTTATATTTATAATAATTTTTCTATAAAAAAATGTATATATGTGTATGATTTTGTAACTAAATTAGGTCTTGTAAATTAATAATAATAAAAAATGTTAACCTAACTTGGGTGAGGTTAGAATTGAACTGGTTTGAGTCAGGTCGGATCATATTTGTACAAAATCGAACCTGGTTGGGAGATTTGACCCAACCCATCTTGATTACATCCCTACCTCTAAATTTATTTATGTAAGAGATTCATTAAATTTTAACAATATTCTTCATGAATTTAAAACTTACAAACTAATTAGTTAAACATCTAGTAAGCATTCTTAAGTTTATACATTTATTGATAAGCTTTGTATTCTCTTCTCTCTATTTTATATATTTATCAATGAAATCTATTTAAAGGCTCTACATTTCAAACGCAAATTTTTTAAACTCCAATATATTAATTAACTCAGTAGGCCAAATGCATCTTAAGACATCAATTGCCAATTTAAGATAGACATTTTCGATGCTCTATCATTTTATTACAATTGTTGAACTAAAAATAAATAAATAAAAGGAAAGAAAAAAAAGTTAGAGGTAAAATGTGGGAACATGTCGGAAATAACTCTCAAATGTTTTCATCTTTCACAACTAACACACTTTTTTGAAACTAGTTGAAATAGTTTTTTTAGATCATTTTCAACCAAGATTGACATCGAGATTTGAATAAAAAAAATAAATTTTGATCTTATATCCAAATTATTGATTCTTTTAAGGTTTATTAATGAAATTTTGTGAGGAAGAACACTGAGATCCACATAATTTTTCTAAATTTTTTCTACTCTAATATTTTTTTCAAATTTTCTTTTGTAATCTTTACCAAATCTTATATCAAATTTTACCTAATATTTCAAAATTTACACCCAATTTTATGTTTCCACTTAATATCCAAATGAATTTATCAAATAACTTTTCTAATTTTTTCCAAATTCTGTAATTTTTAAATTTTGGGTTTTATCATTAGAGATGACACTCAGGAAGAAGACCGAGACGAAGTGAACTTTTTATAGAAATTTCCATAGTGGATTTCAGGTGAGAAAGACATGGAAAAACTATTTGATAAAAAAAGAAGGGTGGTTAGTTGTAAAACATAAAACTTTTAGAATCCTTACAATTACAAGAAACGGACACAAGGCCGGCCGGTCGCCACTGTCTCGTTACTGAGTTCCACTGTAAGCAGCTGACTCACCAAAGTTCTCCATCAATAGTAACCATGCTTCTACTTCTAACCATTTTCGTTCGGGAGAAGAAGCATTGAAATCTCGAATTCTCGTCCCTATTTCTCTACAAATGTTATTGCCTTCTCAAAATCTCTTCAGATGTTCCACCTGTTTCAAGTTTTGTTGCGTCACCAACTCCCTTCCCAGAAACTGCAATCTTTTGTCTCCCTCAATTTCATCTCCATCCCTCCAGAACCTCCATCAATTCCACTTTCATGCGCATCGGCTACTGACCACCCATAACAATTCAACTTCCCGCCGCCACTATGGCAATCAAGCTTACGAATCCGAAGACGTTGCGCAGAGTGGCGATTTCAATTTAGAATCGGTTCTTTTGCTTTCTGAATTGCTTTCTCTCTTTTCTTCGGCTTTTTTCTTGGTTGTTTTTGTTGTGAATTTCGTGGGTTGGAGTTCGAAGAAGGCGCTTTGGTTGTTGATCGGGGATAGGGGTTTGGTGTGGGGGTTTCCTCTGCTAGTGGCTACGGTTGTTCTTAACTCGTGGATTCGAAGGCGGCAACGGAGACGGTTATGTCGGGGGGAAACGAGCGGTGGGCTGAAGGTGAATTTGTTGGATGGGATTGAGAAATTGGAGGAGGATTTAAGGAGCTTGACGACTGTCGTTCGGGCCTTGTCTAGGAAGCTTGAGAAGTTGGGCTTAAGGTTTAGGGTTACACGAAAAACCCTGAGGGATCCAATTGCTGAGGTATTCTTATCTCTCTTTTTTTTTGTCTGTGACTGTGTTGATACTCCCACAATATGTTCATGAAAGGTGACTTGAATTGGTTAATTCTTCTTCGGCTTCGGTTTTAAACCTGTTCAATCCACTCTCCTTGAAGAAAATATGATTTGTTTTGTCCTTTTTCTTTTGTTTAAACCTGAAATGCATTCAGCATTTCCATAATCATGCTGTATTTCTTGTAGACTTCGAGAGACTTGGTAAAGATTCAACTAATGTGACTTAACAATATGAAGGATGAGAAATGGAAATTGATCTATAACCTCATCTCCTTGCTGTTGAAAATTAAACATGTTTCTACTGTAGATACATTATACATGTACATGAACAAACATTTAATCAAGTGTTCGTGTATATAGTTTTCTAAGATATCAATTGTCTTACATATAGCCAACATGAGCATAGATTAGTTGTTAGCACTTACTCTTTCCCTTGGGGTCGGGGTTCAAATCCACAAACTCCACATTGTTGCAGGCAATATAAGAAAAAAAAAAAATTTGGGCACGTATGTATTGATACATGGGATGGAAATTATTGTATGGTTTTCATTGTGCTCCAAAAAAATAGTAGGGTTTCTTTGTTGTGTTTGAAGCGTGTGAAGAACAAGAAAACAATAATAGTTTGAAAGAGAGTGGTGAACTAAATTTGTAGTATGTTGAAAATTTTCAATTTTAAGTGATTTTGTTTCCTCTCAAGTAAGTCTTGTTTGATGGGTTCACGTGCTTCCAACACTCGCTGAGTGCAACTTCTATGAAATTTTGAGTGGATATTATGTTTTTCTTTTGTTTTTGTGGTCTGTGTGTGTTCATTTCTATATTGATGTGAAATCTGACTTTTAACCAACTTTTTTCCACAAACCTCTAATCATTTGCACGCTATTAAAGACTGCAGCTTTAGCTCTAAGAAATTCTGAGGACACTCGAACTTTGGCTGTGCAAGAAGATATTCTTGAAAAAGAACTCCTTGAAATGCAAAAGGTCTTACTAGCCATGCAGGTAAAAGTTAAAATGATTATTATAATCGATCAACAGAACTCTGTGGTTATTTGAATATTAATACCCTTTTATATGCTGTTTATTGGATGGATGTTTGAGAAAGGATGAAAGTTGCTTGGCTTCAATGTGCTATATATATATATATATATATACTGATTTCACAATTAATAGGCAACTGTCAGACATGCTTTTATAATTTGAGGAATTCTTATTTTTGTTTAACTCATTTGATTACAGATTCTTCTGATACACTTGCGATAAGTTATTAGATTATGAATGCTGTCGTGGTAATTTTTTTTCGTCTTCTTGTGATCCTGAAGTTAGTCTTACATGAAAAGAAGGTTGATTTTGATAAGATTTCATTGTTTGTTAAAAACTGATGGAACTTTCTGTAATGACTTCATGTTTAGGAGCAGCAAAAAAAGCAACTGGAGCTGATTGTTGCGATGGGAGAAAAAAGGAAGCTCATGGATAGCAAACAGACACTGGATCAAGAACGAACAAGAATTGAAAGTCACAATTCTGCCAATGAGGAATCAAAAGAACTGAAAGCTTATGAAATCTGAGTTAGGATTCTAATCAAAATTTTCCCATTCATTAATTATTCACTGTTTCTTGTTGTGATTTTTTTTCCTCCCTAACTTCACTTAATTAGGGATTCGGGTTAGTTAAAAAGACGGGTTTGATATGGTACGAACCTCTGGTAGGGATGTTTCAAAGCTTGCACGAAGAATGCTATCTTTTCTTATTTTGCTTGCTGGCTAGATTTTTAGATAGGTAACAAACTCATATTAGAATGATTGGCTTAAAAAGCACTTAGATATTTATTCTTAGAGCAGTAATCACAACAATAAATATAATAAATGCTTGATATATTTTTTTAGTCTTCTCAAATGCAGTTTTTTAAATGCAAAATGGCTACGGTATAGTGCATCGCGAAGAAGGATTTTGTCGATGAGATGAGACTGAAATGGAATTTTTACACAGTAAGGTGGATTGTTTCTATACTTTGATCTTGATTCTTGTGGCTGCTGTTTTCAAGTTTTTGATTTTGTAGTTATAGACCTCTAAGAGAGTGCTAGAGATATGAAGAGGATTGGAGCCTTCTCAGCAATGGTATGTATGGAATTTGGAATATTCATTGAGCATAATGAAGAATTTGAATTGTCTGATAGTTGTAACGAAGAGTTAGGTGAATTTTAGAGTCAAGAAGAAAGAATAGTTTTTTAAGTTAATTTGAGCATAGCTTAAAGAAGTCAAAGATTTAAATTCTCCCTTCCACTTCCACTTCACTTGTTGAACTCAAAAAACAATTAGAGGAGAGACATATTGGAAATGCAATAGACTTGTTGGATGATTCTTCTAATTCAGACCATAGGGATAGAATGAATTTTTATCTTTTTTGTAAACCATGTCAAGGATGATAAATGTAACTTTGGACTTTTGGTATGTCATTTAACTGGTTAAGTTTGAGATGTGATTATTACTCTACTAGAGGAGGATGGGAGAATCCTTTTTATAGAAAAATATCGATATAAGTGTTTGAGGAAATGTGTGGAAAGTTGTAAATGAGTAGCTTGGGTCTGAAGAAACTTCTATGAATGAACATAAATGTACCACCGGCCTCAAAAACTTTCTGAACACTTTCTAGAAAATCAATTCAAATGTATTTAAAATATTTCCTTTTCCATTTAAAACACTTTTTAACGCAAAGTCAGTTTAAATAGACCTTATTCAAATTCCGTAAGAGTTTTGAACTTTGATTTTGTTGTATTCAATTTTTGAAGATTCTAGATGATGTCAAGTTTACCACATTGGAGTACAAAATTATTTATATATTATATGCTTGATATTTTTATTTTTATTTTCATTTCCTTTTCTTAGACATTTGTGTTTTTATATTTTTTGGGAAGAATATAGTGGTATTTATGAATTCTCTATGTGCATACGAGTACGTGTGGATCCTACATACAAATTTTGTTGAATACCAACTTTAGTTATAAATTTTAATTCCTGTACGAGCATAAATTAGTAGTTGCGGTTTAAGATAATTATTTGATTTTTGAAATTTATGCATATAAACATTACTCTAGAGAAACGATCAAGATACATAGGGTGTTTAATCTTTTATTTGAAGTTAAAAGATTCAAATTTTAATTTCACATTTGTTGTAATTTAGTAGTTTTATTTATTCTTCAAATTTTAAGAGTTTGTTGGTTTTCTTAACTTTGAATTTTAATTGCAATGACTTTGTGGATGAAACTTGTTGACCGAACCGGCAAGGTTTGCATTGTATTTTCTATATTAATGTTCGATCTATCATTATAGAGTCTGACTACTTAGAGGTTGTTTGTTTGCTAAATGATATCTCTTTGGATCTCACTAAAGTTTCTTGTTTCATTTACGAAGTAAAGTCCATTGCGGTTGAGTTTCATGATGCTTCTTTTATCCAATGTTTGACTTTCTAATAATGATCTAGCCCACTTTTTAGCATTTGAGGCGTTGAAGAGCAAACTGATTCTCTTTTCTACTCTCCTTATCCTTAGTGGTTTGTTTTTTTTTTGGTGTAATTTTTTGGTTTTGTCTTTTTGATGCGTTTATGATATATTCCATTTACATGCCACGTCAAGTTGTTTCGTCAGCTTGCCTTTATTTCCATTTTTACTTTGCCTATGGACTACCTTTAACAAGAGCATGTGCCTAATGGGAGACAAAAATATGTACCAAAATTACACAATCACCCTTAGGCAATTGTAAAAATAAAATATTCCTTATGTTGTATGGTTTGTCAAAAAAAAAGAAAATAGAATAAACCATTTGAATGGAATACCAATGGTGTGATTAAGTGTTAAAATAAGGTGATTTAAAACAAAAATTGCAAAAAGAGGATTGTGTAGAAACTATTAGCAGAAGTGTATATATATATTATTTTTTAATTTGAGACACAGTTCCGTTTTTATTAAAAACGGAAATGGAGACCCAGTCAACGCAGCTCCCATTCCATTTTCTAACATAACTCACGGCGGCATGGCCCCACTATCTTCCTCAAATTCCACTGCATATTAATACAATTAACGTCAGTTTACATTTACTACAACAGTTACTAACATAATGTAGTCAACCATCTAAGTTAGTATGATCCTATGCAAACATGTATATGTATATTTCCTTCTATAAGTATGAGATTCTAAGTATATCAACGTTATCTATTAGATAGAAGATTTGAATGTACACCAAATATTAATCAATAAATATTTGAAGTAAGAAGTGAATGTGTATCAACATATATCTAATATCAATCAACATTTCTAGTATATCAGTAATATATCTAACAACAATCAACATTAATCAGCAACTTCTTTTAAAGTAAAATTTTGTGTGTTTCATTTCATAAGCATGATATTTCATGTTTTTCAATAGTATGTCAAATATAAAATGAAGTATATCAATAATATATCATTTATAGATATGCACTTAATGGATATACTTATATTTAATATATCAACAACAAATGGCATTTTAGACTTTTACTTTTTCTAATGTTTGACCTTGACCGATTTTTGCTTGGTCTTCAAAATATATATATATATATATAAAGGCACACTTGCAGATATCATATTCTATTTTGATATGCATGCAATAACTATCAATATAAAAATATTCGAAATAATAAGTCTACTTTGGTTCCTATAATTAAATTATACCAAGTTAATATTAATTTATCAAACACTACAACTAACTTTTTTTTTTTTTTTTGTTAATTTATGATTAAAATTTAACAAAAACTATTTTATTTCTTTTTGCAACTAATTTTTCTAGAAGTACAACGGTCTCTAAAACAATCTCAAACTAAACCTAATGCTATTTCTATTTTAATAATAAATATATGAATATGAATTGATATATTTTGTTGTGGGGGGTTTACAAATTCTTTTACTGTGAAATTAACTCCAATTTCTTAGACTAAAGAGGGGTTGGAGAGTATATTGAAGTTTTACCTTCTTTAGGGTGGGATTAGGTTTCTAGATTTTGCTTATTTTTCAAAAAGTAAAAAAATAAATTAAAAAAGAAAAAAAGTGATTCCTATTTTTACCAATTTCATATTTTGAGAGGGCTATTTTTCAACAACCATCAATTACGATGGACATGGAGAGTCGGTTAGGTTTCATTTGTAGGTACACGTTAATTAGCACACTGAAAAAGAAAAAACAAAACGTCATTCGCGTGTATGTGTGTGTGTCTACAGAAAATAATAATAATTATTATAAAAGCGCGTGGTACACAGATGCAATCCAAACCCACCGATTACGCTCCTTCGAACCGCCATTGATTCCCTTACACCTACACCATCACTCTAACTCTAACTCTTTCTCTCTGCTACAACATTTCTTCATCCTTCAAACCAACGAACCGGATTTCATTTCAATTCCTAAATACAGAATGCCGTCGGTGCTGGAGCTCGCCACATCGCAGGACGACCGAGAAGGAGGAGGAGGAATTGATTTTCCGCCCAAGAGGATTCTTCTTCCTCGTGACACGTTTCTCTCGGCAGCGGTCTCTTTGAAGAATCAGGTTTTGGTTCCTTCTACTTTCGTCTTTTTTTTTTCTTTTTTTTTTTTTTGTTCATTTTTACTTTTTTTCTCTCGCTCCGGTGGCGGAGCTCGCTGTCTTTCGCGAAAACAGTGTAGATTAGAACACTTTTTTTTTTTGTGCTCTCTGCGGTTGAAATTTGTTAGGTTGTGGAGGTTACTTGGAAACAAAGACGTAACGAGGACATTGGCGTTGATCAGACGGTGTACACCGGCCTCCTTGGGACGGCGTTAACCTGCCTAAGATCGTACGAGGCCACCGGGAACCACCAGGACTTGCTATTGTGCTCTGACATCGTCGACACTTGTACGATTGCAGCACGTGCCTCTCACAGGTGATCACGTGACCTTACTTTCCCTTTCTCCATCAACTGGTATGGATATTAGGCTAGTTGTTGTGTTGTGTCTATTAAATTGTCACTTTTCCAATCATAAAACTAAAACGTGAAGTTGAAAAAGAAAAAAAAAAGTAGAGGACGAAATTAGAAGTTTTAGTTCAAAATTATGGCCAAATTAAAATTTCAAACCATTTAGAAACCAAAAGGAAGAAAAATCCATTTCAAAAAAAATAATAATAAAATAAAATTCACGAGAAAACGACCTTTCACTAAATATGTTCACTAAATATGGGTGTTTAAGCCTCAAATTTTCTACCGTTGGTCCAAGAAACTAATATCAATTTTATGTTTTATTAACTTGTTGCTTTATGTGTTCATCGGCTTTACAGTTCTTTTAGTTGTGAACTCGATGACATTTGGGCCCGAATTTACGTTGGATGAAGTGAGTTATTATAACCTAATCAATGTTTGACTTTCCGTATAATAGTTGATTCTCCAATTATTATAACCTAAAACTATTTAGAAATTCTAATTATCTACAAATTTACTTTTTTTTTAACTATCTTTTCTCCTCTGTTATTCAGACAAAAAAAAAAGTATGCACTTTAAACATGGATTAATATAACTCACAAACTAAAACGGTTATTAATTATAATAATCAACATAATGCTCCAAACATCGCCTAAATAGTTTGTGATGATGGTTTTTTTACCCTATAGTTTTTGTTGTTTTTTTATAGCACAAAAGAAGTAGGAAAATTTGTGTCACGAACCTTACCAGTGTTAAACCCATACTATGGGTTAGCAATACTCACTTACTTGTTATTTGGAATGAACTATCGTCTATAAGGCAGAATTTTTCCGCAAAGTTAGGGCATGTAATCATTTTAAACCTTTGTTTGTTTTTTTTTTTCAATAAAAATAGTTTAAAATAAATTTTGGGTGAATGCTTGAAATAAATTCTAACCCACATAATGGGGCTGCTTTTTAGTTTCAAACACTTGAGCCAACCATAAAGTGCCACGTGTCAATGCATTATCTTTTGTTTTTCCTTTTAAGCGATGACACGTCGGGCCTTGGGGTTGACCTACACGTATTATTCTCTTGGCTGAAAAAGAAATTAACAGTAAGTTTTAATATTCTCTCCGTTCGTAATAACTAATAAAAAAACTCAGACATTCTCTCAAGATGAAAGCAACTGAATATTGTGATTAAAAATAAATATAAACAAAATTTGAATATTTCCACTAAGCTTCTGGTCAGTAGCAGAGGGGTGTTTGGGATGATTAAAATAAAGAAAAAAACCTTTAAAAAATAAATTAAAATAAAATAAAGCAAAAAAACCAATGCCACAAGTATTGTAGTTTTCAGAAATAATTTTTAGGAGACAAAATTCTGTTGTCATATAAAAATATCCCAAGACGAGGCCACTGGAATTGTCTTTCGTCTATATTGTAAATTATCTGCTCCTACTTTGAAAAGAAGAAAGTGTAAAAAAGTATTTTTTTTTTTTCAGAGTAAAAATTAATCTGTTACAGACGAATACTTGCGCAATTATTTTGTCATCACTTCTTTCTGTTTCTGGTAAAATTTATTATCAAATATCCGCCACCATTTTTAGGTTAAAAAGCGATCTATTTTGTTCTATGATGAATGAGTGAAATAAAATCTTCTCTTAAGACAATATTATGAGTAGGGGTAATTCTTGTGATGGAACTTTTTTTTTTTTTTGTGTGTGTGTGTGTGTGATAGTCTTACTTTCTCAAAAAAATAATGAAATTCAAGTTTATTTGGAAAATTTTCAAAAGTATATAAAAAGTATTTGAAATTTCAATTTTGTGTATAATAAGTCTCTAGGCTTTAAATTTTATTATTAACAGGTTCTTAAAATTTTAATTTCGTATCTAATAGGTTTTTAGTATATTCAATTTATAAAAAAAATTAATTGATAATTGATCTATTTTATTTACACTTGGATTGTATGTATAATGGAGCCTTAAATTTTCAATTTTATGTCTAGTAGTTACATTTATTTACAAGAATATGTTGAATAGCTCAATGACCTATAAATACAAAATTGAAAATCTTAGGAATTTATCAGACGCAATATTTAAGGATCTATCAAACACTTTTTTTTTTTTTTAGAAAATTGAAAATTTAAGTATCTATTAGGCACTTTTTAAAGTTGAAAATCTATTGAACACAAAATTGAAAGACTAAATGATACAAAATTAGAAGTTCTGAACTTGTAATTTAGCATAATTTTTAATAAAATAAATAAATAAGAGAAAGTGTACTGGGAAATTTGGGATAGAAGTTAATAGATTGAGGAATATGTTTTTTTGGAAAGAATGTAAGCCATATAGTTCTTGGAAGTGTTTGATGTGAATTAATTAAATATTTTGTTACGTTGATTTCCGCAGGAACTTGACGTTTCTGTGTGGTAGAGGAGGAGTTTATGCTCTTGGCGCTGTGGTATCTCATTACATGGGGGACCCTCAAAAGCTTGACTTATTCTTCAATCTCTTTCTCCAGGTCTGGTCTCCTTTTTTGCCTGTTTAATTATAGATTAAAGTAAATCGAAGTTTATAGTCACTAATGGAAGTCAAGTTATAGGTTAAAATTGTAAAGTTACATTTTTTGATACGCTGGCTTAGGTTGCATTTGGATCATTAGTTTTTGAATTTGACATTTGAACTTTTTTTTTTTTTTTTAAATTTTTTTATTATTATTATTTTTAATCTCAATTAGTTCTTGTAGGTAACTTTTATGGTAGACTAAACAATCTTTTAAACTGGTTTTGGGCTGATATGAGATAAATATATTTTTTCAAGTTGTTAATGTAGGTAAAAGTATAATAATTATTATTCTTAAAATTAGAAATATTTATTTCCCTTGTATTTTTTCCTTTTTCTCTTTTCACTCACCTTCACGGTGCCTGTCTTCTTCTCTTCTTCTACCAACTTCTCCTTTCCTCTCCTTTCCTTTTTTCCCCCCAACCTCTCCTGTCCTCTTCGAACTCCGACACGTTGGTTACCTATTTCAGATATGAAGTTGCAGATTTGGAACATTGCGCCATTTTGGATCTTGAACGTCTCATTGGCGCATTACCAACAAGATGAAAATATTGGAACATTTGGGTCGATTCAAATCTCAAAAATATCAAACCTCCTCATTGAAGATATATGTCTAAATCAATTTGAGCAACTTTAAAGCCCAAACATGAACGGTAAAAACTTAAAATTTAGCACTATTAAGCCAACTTTCACTAGACATTGGCACTGCGTTAAATTGACATGTTCTGGTTATAACCAGTGAATATTAGTTGGACACTAATAAAATATTCGATTCGGTTTGGTTTTCACAATTATTTCCATTTGGTGAATAATTTTTTGTTCACCGTAGATAATTTTTTTAAAACATCACAAGTGCCACCTATTAACACCGTTGTACTGAGCCATTACAAATGGATGATGGAGTAATTTATCATCTTGACAAGTTGAGAAGTTTGGGGTAGGAAATAGTTTCCAACTTGTAGACAAAGTTTATTCATAAATTACGCGTAACAAATTTCTTAATAAGCTTTATTAATCTAAGAAGGCTGAACAAGAAACTGAGCCGGACAGAGAATGAAAATTAAAATTCCAAACAGACAAGAGGGTGATCTAAAATAGTCTGAACTCTAAAGATAAAAGCTAAAACTCTTAAAAGGTACAACCGAGAATTTGATTAAAACAAAGAAATGCGTCACAATTATTGTTATTTTTATTTTTATTTTTAAAAAGCCTAAACCTAAAATGGCAATCCAGTGGATTCTCAGTTTCTTTTATTTACTGTTTATGATTTTTCAAAACATGTGTTCTCTATGTTTTACATTTTTGGTGGTTTCCGTATATGAATATCAAAATTAAAGCTGAAGAAGACATAATTACTTCGTTGATATTTTATTTTAATATTTCATGTTTAACTTTGGAGTACAAGAAAGAAGAGTGTAGTTGAATGCATTTTTTACTAAAAGGAGTGAAAATAAACAAACATTCCCCAACCCAGGCATTTTTCTTGTGGTGTGTTAAAAAGCTATGGGAGTGTCCTAAAATGTTCTATAACCTTTTATAATAGGCGGCACAAGAGAAAGCACTCCCTATTGGACCTGAAGAAGGAGGTTTTGGAATGTCATATGATCTCCTTTATGGGCGAGCTGGGTTCTTGTGGGCTGCCTTATTCATTAATAAGCATCTTGGAGAGCAGAGGTTACCCCATGATCTTCTCATGTCTGTAGTTGATGCTGTTTTAGCGGGTGGCAGGACAGGCGCATCCGACAACCCAGACTGCCCTCTGATGTACAGATGGCACGGGACAAGATATTATGGTGCAGCCAATGGCCTCGCTGGTATCTTGCAAGTACTTCTGCATTTCCCCCTTTCAAAAGGGGACGCTGATGATGTTAAGGAGACGTTGAGATATTTGATGAGCAAAAGGTTTCCACACAGCGGTAACTATCCCTCAAGTGAAGGTAACCCAAGGGACAAATTAGTGCAATGGTCTCATGGGGCAACTGGCATGGGCATTACCCTCTGCAAGGCTTCACAGGTTTGGTCCATGTTTAACTTCTTAGTGTGGCTCAATGCTCATCCATCAACTTCAATATCGTTGTTCTATTAGGCATGGCGGTGTATAGTACCTTTCTGTTGTTCCTGCGTAGGGGTGAGGCAGGTTTCTTGGTCTTGTTTATATCGTACAAAACGAGAAAGAAAGCATGTTCCCTGAAAAAGTTCTTCGCCTTCATGTTTGAGAAGTTTTGAGATATGTTGTCAAGCATAGACCATGATGATTAAGGTTAATATAGTCATGGGTCAGCGTCGCCGGGAAATGGCTGGATTAATTTAGTAACTTTAACCTGGGCTCCTTATTTTTCTATTAAGAACTTTATTGTAAAGATTTATATTCCTGAAATACATAAAGAGGCTACTGAAGTTCTTATTTTATTAAAATTTCAGGTTTTCCACGAAGACAGGGAGTTCAGGGATGCTGCAATTGAAGCAGGGGAAGTAGTGTGGAAAAATGGATTGGTCAAGGAAGTTGGACTTGCTGACGGTGTTGCTGGTAATGCATATGCCTTCCTTTCCCTTTATCGCCTTACCGGAGAGAGTTTTTATGAAGAAAGAGCCAGAGCGTTTGGAACCTACTTGTATCATAGTGCTAGCGAGCTTGTTGCAGCTCGAACCCAGGTTGGAGGTGACCGTCTTTACTCTCTTTTCCATGGGCTCGCTGGAACTGCTTGCCTTTGGTTCGATCTGCTTGAACCTGAGAAGTCAAGGTTCCCAGGTTATGAATTATAGTTGAAGACTTAAAGCTCAGCTCATACGGTAAGGTAAGGAATCGCATCCCCCTCCGAGTATGAAATTTTGTATATTATGCCACTGATGCCTCGATGTTTGGATGTTTTGGTGTAATTGACTTGATAGTGTTAAGCATGAAAGGTCTTACCAAAAGCAACAACCTTAATCAATTGTACAATGTGTAAGATGTGCAATGGCAACACACATCATTTGAAGTTGTAGAATTGAGTTTTCAAGTATGAAAACAATTCCTTGGCCTCAAAGTTTCAAATGACTTTTCAACTGCTTGAGCAACATTTTTTTTTTTACCCCACTGTTTATACTGTAGTGGCAGTGGAACAACTGGACTGAATGGTTTGAATGGTTTTAGTGTCTCTTGGAATGCTTTGAATCTGTCATCTGACGTTCCGAATAACCAAGCATTGAGTCTTGCTATTGGCGTCTCTATAATTTGTATTATCTAATATTTTTCTTTGATAATGAAGTTTCTCTCCTTTTATCTATGACTAATGGACTATTAGTGAACCATGTAATGTTTGTATCAAATTTTATTGTTTGCACTTTGCTTTTGTTTGAAATTCATTAGAAGATGGAAACGTGTGAATTGTCATTGAACAAATGCAGGAGATGGATGCATTTTTAGTCTTTACCAAAATCAATTGGTTGACACTGGTGGAATGACGACTATTGAGCTGAGAAATTCCTTAAGGAGGAAGCCAAATAAGGCTTCAAAATAAGTAAAACAAATGGTTTGACATGTCTTTTTAAAGAGCTTCTACATGGCTAGAACTAGAAGTGTATATATATTTCCAAATTTTGTTGTATATGAGTATTTGGATAGAACTTTAAATTAGGATTTTAAACCAATTCGACACTTCAAATTTGTGATAATCAAAAGTAATCTGAGAAAGTTTAAAAACAAATAGAAACTTCACAGAAACCATTTAGGATATTTTGAAGAGAACTATAAGTTTGATTAGTATAGTTTAATGGATAAAGATATTAATTATCACCTTAAAAGATTAATGATGCAATCTTTCATCGTGCAAAGAAAAAGAATATACTTACTATCTTTTGTAATAATTTTGTTTAGTTTTCTGTTGTTGAAATTTAAGTTTGTTTTCTTTTAAATTTCATACTATGATTTTCACATTCTTTTGGAGAAACTCAAATTTTTTGAAACTAAAATCTCATATAAGTGTAAATAGTTTTAGAGGCTTAATTTTAAAAAATTTGTTCAAAATTTGAAAACAAATAGTTACGAAAAGAACCTGTAAATTAAAGAAACATTTTGAAAGGTTTAGTATAAATTCATTGGATTGTGTACCGACTAGAAGCTTTTGGAACCAGCTAAATCCAACTATTCTCAGTTGATTGAAGAATAAAGACATCTTTAGACACAATAATTTAAAAAAATAAAAATAAAAAAATAAAAAAATAAAATAAAATAACATGAATGCACAATGTAAGCTACTTGCATGAATTTACAGTTTTACAAAAAGATGAAAAAGGAAAAATTCAAAACTTCATGAACATCACAAAACTTCACTCAGGTGATTGTTCCTTCTTCTGTTGAAAGCTCCTCCTCCTCATCAAAAGATCCCCAAATCTCCTTATCAATGCCTTCTTCTTCCTTGAATTCCTATCCCCTTCTAACTCATCCAAATGCCCTTCCTCCAACTGATCAAGATCCTCACCTTCATAATTCATCATCTCCCCATCTTCACTATACTGAGACAATGATGGCTTCCTCTCGTGCAGCCTGGCCGAGCCAGGCGAGTCAACATTTTCATCGAAAATCGACCCTTTCAGCGTCTCCTCCATTTCAGGCTCCTCCTCCTCTGCTGCTTCTTCTTCCACCTCCTTCTTCTGTGGTGTGATTCTCAACTCCAAGAAACTGAAACTGAAAGCCTTCCCCAGCCTTTTCCCAAATGTATCTTCCTTCTCGGCTGGAGCCGGAGTTGGATTCTGATTTGGACTTGGACTCAACGGCGGCTTCGATTTGCCCATCTCCACTTGCTCCTTGGCTTCTTCTTTGGTCTTGCTTTCCTCTTTACTGTTTTCTTCTCTTTTGTTTGCTTCTTCTAGCAATTGCTTCAGCTCTTTAATCTCCTCTATAGCTGAGGCTTGGCTGACTTTGAGAGTCTCATTCTCACTGCTCACAAAATCCAAGGCATTTTCCTTCTCAGCCAAACAGTCTTTGAGCTGTGAATTCTCTTCAATTGCAATCCCTGCAGCTTCTTTGGCCACAGTGGCTTCATTTAAGGCTTGTTTTAGAATGTCCCTCAGTTTCTTAATCTCCTCTTTTGATGTCATGTTCTTGAGCTCTGCTAGCCTCAGAGCATCCATTAAACGACGATTCTCTTGCTGAGCATTGTATCTGTCATCTTCAGCTCTTCTTATGCAATCCACTAAGCTTGTTTCTCTCCCACTCCATGCCAATAGGGACTCCTCTGCTTCTAGTCTCAGCCTATCCACTGTGCTTTTGTATAAATCTGCATCTCTTCTTGCATCTTGTAACAAAGTTTTGTACTTTTCCTCTGTGTTTTTCAATATTGTTTTCAAATTCTCTGTTTCCTCTTTTGTTTGCTTTAATTCTTCTTGGACTGTGCTGTATTTTCCCTTCAATTGGTTGGCTTCTGTTGCTACCTCTTTCAATGCCATTGCTAGATCGTCCATTGCTTTCTTGTTGTTCTCCTCTGCTTCTGTGGCCAATTTTAGCTCATTTTTTAGGAGACCCAGTTGGTGTTTTGTCGATTCAAGTTCGGATTTTAGGCTGTCGGAAACGTGGTTTCTTGGAATGTTATTGTGATTGTAATTTGTGTTGGAAGAATATTTCTGGAGTTTTTCGTGAAGGGATTGGATTTGTAGCTTTGATTCTTCAAGGGAGATCTTTGTCTGTTCCAGCTGTTTTGTTTGTGCTGATAGCAAATCCTTTGTTTTCTCTTCTGATTCTTTGGAAATTTGGTATTTTTTTTGGAGTTGTTCAATTCTTGTTTCTGTTTGTGATTCAGAGTGTTTCAAAACAGAGAGCTCCTCCGTTTTCTCTGCCAATTCCTCAGCCTTTTCCATGGCGGATTCTCTTTTTCTCACCACAGATTCCAACTCGGAACTAAGTTTTGTATTGGCCTCATCCCCCATTTTCTTCACCTCTTTAAGCTTTTGAAGCTCTGTTGAATCTTTTTCCTCTTCCTCTGCCGCATTGAAGTTCTCATCTGTCTTCTCCATTTGTTGATGCATTTCATAAACTCTGATCAAACCCTCTGCTTATTGGCAAAAACACAAAACACAACCACACCCAAACAAAACAAAACCCAGTTTCTCAACGAATCAAAATCTCTTTACCATAATGAAAAGAATCAAAATTGAAGAACAGGGGAGGAGAAAAGGTCAATGGCTGGAAATTTTCAATCATAAAATAATTGTTTTAGAAAAAAAAAATGGGGGAAAGAGAAAGGGAAACTTACAGAATCAGATTAGTTGAAAGAACACGCAATTCCATTCAAGGGGAAAAAGAAAAAAGAAAAAAGCTGCAAAAAACAAGAGAAAATTGTGTGTGTTTGTTTGTTTATAATTATAGTTTTTCTGGAGAATACAGTGAAATTGGGAGGAGAAGATGAATTAAGAGAGAGAGAGAGGGAGAAGAGAAAGAAGAGAGGTTTGGAAATGAAGGAAAATCCGAAGATGGCGGATGTTCCAGTAAAGGAACCAATGGGCTGAAATATTATTAAAAACGGAGAAACAAATATGTCAATTAGCCATTGGATTTGACGATGTCAATTTGGCTTTTTGTAATCCTTCTATTGCTCTTCCTACTCTTCAACAATAACTACTTAGCCTTAGCTAGTCACTTATTTAAAATATCCTATCTCCATCCGAATATAAATTTTAATTACTAAATAAATGTTTTATGATTTTTAACCAAATTAAGATATACGTATATTATATTTACAATATTGATGTTTCATTGCTTATTTTTATGTTTTTCGATTATTCTATGATATAGAGAAATTATTGATTTATTCCTTATAACAATTATCAAATTTATGGAAACATGACAATATCAATAGATATGTCAAAATTTAATAGTATGACTATGCTTATATGAAAATTTTTTATACTATTTCTTTTCTCATTGTTTTTCATAAAAGAAACGTTTAAGAATTACGTGGGATTTGTGAATCACTAAAGCTCTATTTAATAACCTTTTGGTTCTAAGTTTTTGGAATTAAGTCTATAAACATCTTTCTTATCTCTAATTTTTTTTGTTTTGTTATCTACCTTTTACCAATATTTTAAAAAATCGAGCCAAGTTTTGAAAAATAAAAAGAATTAAAAATATATAATATCAAATGATATTTTATATATATATATATATTTGGTTGAGTAGTAAACTGTGCCCCATTTGGGTGGAAGCAGCCGGCAGAGAGGGGTGGTTGGAACTGGAACGCAACAACTAACTGCCTTATAACTAATTTTCAATTTTTAACTTTTTCTTTTCTTTGTTGTTTACTGCAATTTAGGGATGGAGTAAATATTAATACCACTTAATTAAGGTTATTATTATTATTATTATTTGAAACTCTGAGAAGAAAATACATAAAGAGAGATGATCATAATTTTAATTACAAATTCAAGTTTTTTATAAAAAGGAATAAAAGAAAAAAGTTTCAAGTTGGGCTGGGAACGATTGTATTTTTAAGTTGGGAGAAAATGATTTTTTTAAATTTATCTGTTCAAATGGGAGGAAGAACGTTTCAAGGCTGCAATAAGGAGTTTTCTTCTTCCAAAGGAACCATCTTATGACCAAACGTTTATTTATTTATTTTTGAAAATATGACCAAACGTTTTATCAGTTTCCAATTTCTTAATTTGTTGATTTTTTTTTTTTAGTATTAACTAGAAGGTTACGTCGGTTTAATTCTATGATCTTATTTTAAAGTGATATTCAAAATTTGTCAATATGGACTCATCCTTCTCGAATATTTGGTACAATACAACTATTTTTTTCATCAATCTAAACATTATTTAACCGATTAAGACATATATCCTCAATCAAAGTGATAGAAGTTCAAATCTTTTCTATTTTCAATTTTTTTTTTTTTTTTTTTTTTTTTTTTTTTTTTT
>QLSR01000171.1:0-95912 GCA_031780015.1 Citrullus colocynthis | reverse complement strand
TTTTTTTTTTTTTTTTTTTTTTTTTTTTTTTTTTTGCTTTTTTTTGCTTTAACTCAATGTACAAACATACACATTTCCTCCATAAAGATGCCCAAACTGCATAGAAAAATTAGGAAATGACGAAAACCATTTTAAATTTCAAAATGAATCTATCTCTAAATTTACTCTAATTGATATTTCCTAATTTTGTGTGTTTTATTTCTTTTATTTGCTTAGATTGGTGTGTAGATCTCGCACGCAACTATCGTTGTCGCTTGCTCCTTATGGGCTTGACCTTTGGCCTCTTCTCCTAGTCTGGTCTGACTTTCTGAACTGACCTACATGAAAGATCCTTGCACTGATGGAGTGGCAAGCCTACCACGCTCTGATATCTCAGTTAGTATAGAGATACAGTTACTAAGCAAAAAAAAGTAAGGTAATGACTCTTTTTTGAAGATTACTTAGTCTTTTCGTTTAAAGTTAACAAATTGGGTTATTTATAATATCCTTTCTCTAAAGTCACTTGTGATTACGTGTAATTCTGGCAATGTCATGGTAGTTTTTCTTGCTCAAGGTTGCACAACATCAAATTGGGCATAACTCAGTTATTTCCTGATTAGCATATATTCACTAGTTTGGTTGGTCAACCCCTTTTTGACTTTTCCCTTTCGGGACATGCATTTTCCCATGTAGCTTCCCATTTTTTCATGGGCTTTGGGCCTTGCTTGGGAGAACTCTCAAGAACTTTTGTAATAAATAACTATTGGAATGACAACCGATGCTTCATCTACTAAATTATACTTGAATTGACTATTCTTTTCTATGCATTAGGATAACATAAGGAAAAAAGTTAGTAGTGAAAGTTTGTACTATATATTGTAATATGTATGATATTCAAATAATACAAAACTTTACCCCAAAAAAAAAAAAATGATTAAATTTCTATATATATATATATATGATTAAGTTTAGCCTACGAAGTCTCAAAACTTTGCCTATTTGATAGGGGTCCTTAAACATTCAAAAGTGTAAGAGATTTTAAACTTTCAGTTTTTCAATTTTTGTGTTTAATAAAACTTTAAATATTATCTTATAAATCCTTCGACTTTCAATTTTGAATCTAATAAGTTGATTTTTTTAAAAATATATTGATAAATAAACTATTAGATAAGTTGATTTTATGTCTATGAAATTTTCACACACGACGCACATACACACATGTCCCATTAGATACAATTAAAAGATATATTCTATTGAATAAAACTGAAAGATATCTATTAGATACTTTTAAGATTTAAGAACTTAACAAAAATAGAATTAAATTTTGAAAATCTATTAAACACGTGAAGAAGTTAAATAACTTTTAGAAACTAAATTTATAATTTAATCTATATACTTTAAAATGGGTCAGAATAATAAATAAACATGGGAAAATGTTGAAGAAAAACTTTTCTTCTTTAGGCAATCTAAACATACCAGACTCTGTTTTTACACTATGAAAGGTGGGATTGAACCTCATTTCTTGATAACAATTCATTGTTTGTTGTTTTATGTCTAAAAATCAGGTGATATGTATTTAAAATGAATGCTCTTTTTAACCCCATAATACAATATGAGATGTGTTTTATCATCGAACAAATTCTTTCTCAAAAAAAAGTATTCCATACAATCACAATTTTCGACTTAAAACCCTTGTCCGTACCGATTGTATATAAGTGACAATTTCATATGAAAGGAAAAAATTTCAATGGCCTGCACCCAATTAAAATCGCCCCATAGCAATTTATTTTTTTCAAATTAGAGTTAGGCTGAATTATAAAAAAATATAAAAAAAAATAAAAAAAAAATCTATAAATTTAACATTTTGTGTCAAAAATACCTTTAAACTTTTTAAAATTTCAATGATGCTCTGTTAAACTTTCAAAAAGAGTTCGTTGATATCCTTAACGGGTGTTCTTTAGCGTTCAAAAATTCTAAAAATACTTTTGAACTTAAGAAAAAGGTTCATAAAGACAAAACAACAGTTCAAAATACCCTTAAATATTCATTGCATAAATATAAACTTTCGTTTAACATTTTGTAGTGGGAAACAACAGTTCAAAATACCCTTAAATATTCATTGCATAAATATAAACTTTCGTTTAACATTTTGTAATTCCCACTTCATATGAATTAAAGTATATAGATTATAACAGAAGAATGGAAGTACAAGCTTAAGACTTGTATGTTTCCACACGTGTGAATAGATTTGGTAACTTTTACATGAATAGATTTGGTAACTTTTACATGCTCTTTTACGTGAAGTATAGTTCAGGTTCTGTTGTAACAAAAAAAAAAAAGTGAAAGAGAATTGGACAAAGTAAAATGAGTATGTATTACTACAACTTTTAGAAGTTCAAAGACATTTAACATAAAATTGACCATTTTCATTCGAAACTAGTGGCAAAAAAGGTAAATTGAAACTATTTCAAGAAATTTTTAAAACCCAAGGAATGTTCCACAAATATGAGAATGCGTTTCTGATAAAGAAAATATAGCAATATTTTGACTACATCTCCATTGATACACAATGTTTCAGTTAACCAAAAAAATGAGATTGGAACTTTACAACTGCAACTGGAACGACCGAACACGTCCCAAAATCTGCATAATCTTCACTACACTCCAGACTACTGTCCCCCAAGCAAACAATCTTTCCTAACAAACTGTACTGTGAACCCCCCAACACAATCTTATTAACTTTACAAAATAGACTACAAAATAAACAAGCAGGCAGCAAAATGTTGCATAAAATATCAGTCGAACTGATTGATGTATGGAAGCAAATATTCAACATTCTACAAACAATTCAATTTTCCCCATCGCCGCGCTCAAACAATTATCTTCTACATGAAACACACACATCAACACAAATAATAGGTGGGAATAATTCATAGATTTGCAAATCTGAACTGAACTACAAATTAGATGTGATAGGTTTAGGTTATCCAACAAATATTAGTTTGGCTGCATACCCCAAAAACATAATTAAATGGAATACAGAATTAAGCTCCTCCATCCTTTGAAAAGAACAAAAAACAAAATCATCCACAACTAAACATTAACATGCACAAGCAAAGCATTATGCCTTTACCATATTCACTACAAGTTTTTCTAGTATATCTACCACCAACGTCGCTAATAACAAAAATAAGAACCACCCATCATCCACCATCATCATCAATTAGGTCTTTGATCACCTCCTTGCAGCCAATATCATCCACCAAACAACAATACAACATCTTCTAAGCACGTTCACCTCGGATTCTCCGAGCCAACTGGATATCTTTAGGCATTATAGTAACGCGTTTTGCATGAATGGCACAGAGATTGGTGTCCTCGAACAACCCAACAAGGTAGGCCTCGGCTGCCTCTTGCAATGCCAGAACAGCATGGCTCTGGAAACGCAGATCAGTCTACACCAAAACCAATTAACATCCGTCAATTAAATGTCAAACCAAGCTGTATTGCAAAGCAGGGAATGAGAGAGACTGCAACATACCTTAAAGTCCTGGGCAATTTCACGAACCAACCTCTGGAAGGGCAACTTCCTAATCAAAAGCTCAGTACTCTTTTGATACTTACGGATTTCACTGCATGAATAAAAATGGAATGAAGCAGTTAATAACTTCTTTACTCCAACCGTTATACAGTAGTCCATCTACTAGAGGGGAAAACCATGGAGCTAACCCATGAAAACTCACCGAAGAGCAACAGTACCAGGACGATATCTGTGGGGCTTCTTCACTCCTCCTGTTGTTGGGGCGGACTTACGAGCAGCCTACATAATACCACCCCCAAAAGGAAACATAAATGAATAGAAAGCTCATAAAAGTTAAATCAAATTCATCCACAAAATTCCCGCAAGAAACTTGAACAAACCTTTGTGGCCAGCTGCTTCCTTGGAGCCTTTCCTCCAGTGGACTTACGGGCAGTTTGCTTGGTACGAGCCATCTGCAGAAAAATGAACACCAATTTTAAACTATTCACAATTGGACGTTATCCAACACGAATTATCATGCTGGACGTCCTTACAAAGCGCCTACATGAGATTATAGAAAATTGGATGGCACTACCACAAAATTTTTCCTATCTAATTGACAGAGGATTCAATTACCTAATTCAATGTTCTCGTAAACTGGAATACCAAACAATACAAGAACCCTAAAGCGTTCAAATATCAGGGTAAAAGTTAGAAAGCATGCGAACCCTGTAACCTAGATAGAGTCGGAAAGTTCTAATATCCCGTAAATCTAAGCCTGGAAACAAAATTAAAAGCGCATAACGACGACAAGGAGTTGAAACATTGACGAAAACAGAGAAAGATGATGGAATAAATCCACTACTCGAAAGAGAATTAAAAAACAATCGGAGTCCCTAGACGTAATTGACAATAAGAAAATAACAAAAGCAAGAGAAGAAGAAATAAGACAAACCTGGTGTTGCTTCGGCGCTTCGTCTTCTCTCTCGAGCAGATCCTCTCTCCGTCAAAGAAGCCAAAAGTTCAACGATAAGTGCAGTTAGGGTATATTTATAGCGTCGTAAATGAAGAAAGAATCTGATAATCGGACGGTTCTGAGAGCATATCCGTGTGTTTTTTAGGTGCACGAATCTAACGGTCAATGAGGGCTTGAGTTGTGTTTTCTCGAGTAGGGTGAACGGCCGCGATGTAATATTGAAAGGGTTGACGAGGATCGTTAGGATACAATACTCGTTTCCTATTGGTTGGAATTTCGATAAATGTGTGACATTTTATTTTTTAATTGTAATGGGCGCTACTGGGGGGATTAGAGAATGAAACCGTGAAACGTGAGTTGATTACCCTTTTCCGGGCTTTTAGATTTTGAATTTGTCAACCTAAAGTTACGCAATTTGTTTTTTCTATTTTTTTTTTCATTTTTTTCCAACTGGATGAACAAAAATAGACTCTTGTACGATAATTTTTCTTAAAACATAATTGGTAGGATTTATCTAGTTTTGGGTGGTGGAATTTCAATATTTTTCTTAAAAGATAATTGCAATTTCTAATATTATAATTATTTAGCTGAATTATAAAAAACGTTTGTGAACGTAATATTCTGTATCAAAAATACTTTTAAACTTTTAAAATATCAATATTACTCTAAAGCTTCTAAAAAGTTCTAAAATATCTTTGCTATTAGTTTTGGATGGAAATCGAGTTGTTTCAAAAATATCTCTAAACCTTCAAAAGTTTAGAAAATACGCTTAAATTTTTTTAAAAAGATAAAAAATACTTTCATTGTTAGGATATAAATAAAAATGGTTAATACCTCCTCGAAAAAATAACTCTAAAATTTTAATAAGAAAAAATGTTTAGAAATGTTAATAGGATGATCAATATGTTTGAAGTTTTGTTGAGTTAGAAAAAAACTAATTTTAACAAATTATAAATTGTATAGATATCCTCACTTTTTTGTCTTTGTAGATATTCTCAATTTTCTATTTTTTTTCTAATTCTTACACCCAATTTTCTAGGTACCAAACAAAAAATCTCACAAAATTTCAAAATAAAAAACTCTCTTTAAAATATACAAAAACAATAAATGTCAAATAAAAATGTATTTGGCTATTAATAGGGATGTCAGTGGGTTGGGTTGGGCTGGGTTGGAGCATTTTTAGACACAATTTAATTGTTCAAGTGGTAAATTTTTTCAACCTAAATAACTCATGAATCCCAACCCATCACAACCATGAAACGTTTGGGTTAGGTTGAGTTAGTTCAAGTTAATTTGGTCATTATTTAAATATTTGTTCTAAAAATCAGTAATATGTTAACATGTGAAATTATATTTAATTATGGGGCCTCTTCAAATATAAAAAAAAAAATGAAACTAATTACACGTATAGAAAAAACAAGTGGGAATTAAGAACACGGAAATATGCTTTATAATTTTTTAAAATCCCCAAACTACCCTTCATTATTTGAATTTTGTGCACGCTAATTGATCAGCAATCTTCTTCTTCATCGTGAGAAATCAACGATCAGCCTCTTCTTCTTCTTATGCTGCTTTCGATTTCGTCCTAAATCATCACTAATTTCAATTTCGTTTTGTGATTTTTTAAGTTATTGGACTTATTATTTTGTTTTGTTTTCTTAGGTTTTCAAGTTGAAGTATTGTAGCCCTGTCCAAATTTCTTTTTTTTTTTTTTTATTTTCCACTTTCATTGACAGATTGTAATGATTTTTTTTTTTTCTTTTATGTTTTGTTTTCTTAGGTTTTCAAGTTGAAGTTTTGTAGCCCTGTCCAAATTTCTTTTTTTTTTTTTTATTTTCCACTTTCATTTACAGTTTATAATGATTTTTTTTTTTTCTTTTATGTTTTGTTTTCTTAGATTTTTAAGTTGAAGTACTGTCTATCTCTGACAGAGATGATTTCAATTTAGCGTGTGGTTATTCTCTTTTTTTTTGTCCAAGATCACTTCTTAATTGAGTATGGTATTAAAATCATATCGTATTTCGTTATTTCAACTGTTTCAGCTCAAATTCTATTATTGAAAGAAATGCATACAGCTCTATCACTGTCCATCTCTCTGATAGACTGTAATAGAGTTCTATTATCTTCTATCAACGATAGACAAAAATCAAATTGTATTTCGTTTTTTCAACTGTTTAGCTCAAATTTTATCGCTGATAGAAAGTGATAGAGCTCTATCAGTTTCTATCTCTCTGATAGATTGTGATAAAGTTCTATCACTATAGTCTATCTCTGGTAGGTTGTCATAGGTACTATGAATTTGAGTTTGAATTGTATTATTTGAAGAAGAAGGTGCAACGGAAGAAGAAGAAATCAAAATAAATGAAGAAAACGATGTTGGAGGAAGAAAACGAGTTGAAGAACGTGTTGAATATGGTTGGTTGGAAAGACAAAGAAGTTGAACTCTTAGACTTCCGCCGTTTTTTACTTTTTTTTATTTTATTTTAAATTTTCATTCAGCATGCATGAAATGATGGTTTGAATCAGATCGGGTAGCCGATTAATCGAGTCACTTTTTTTTTTTCTGCGGTAATTTTTGGGCTTCTTTTCATGGGTTTATGGGTTTTTTCGTAATTTACCCTTCTCTATGCGTGAGTCTCTTCGTGGGCTGGGTTTTTTTTCTATTAGTATAAATAGTCTCATTTTTTTTCTATTCACCCCAATTTTTCTTTAATTATTTTAATATATTGAATTAAAATTAATAATTCAATTTTAATTTATATTATAAATTTTTTCTTCGAAAATGTTAAAAAAATATTTTTAGGAGTCATTAAAGAATAAATTAACCAAACAATCACGAAATAAAATAAAATAAAAATAAATATATGTAAAAATAATTGTATCATAAGCAAAAACAATATCTTTCTAAAATTAATAATAAAGTCAGATTGATTTTGATTATTTTAAATGAACCCTTCAAGTTCGAAGAAGAAGAAATAATTCAGGCGTTTGGCATTGTTTAAAAAAAAAAAAAAAGAAAAATACTGAAGTTGCAAGAAAACTAAAGTCGGGAATGGAAAAAATCTGAAAGCGCGTAAGAACCCTGATGTTTGTTTACTTACACTTCAATCACTTTATGAAATTGGGTTGGGCTTATGTATTTTGTTATTTCTAGAAGATCCATGTTGTTAGGCTCTGGGCCTAATTTTAGTAATCTGTTTTGAGAGTGTTGCAACCAACTCTTCAATTTATTTTAAAAGGGGGAGAAATTTGTAAAATTGGTCTTAAATATAACTAGCTTGAGTTTGATTGGTACTTTGTGATGCCTCTCGAATATACAATGTTGTTTGTTATGATTTGTTTTGTAGAAGGCATGTTGATGGGAGAAGAATTGCAAAATTACGTGTTCATGTTTTTAAGGAGGACTTTCATGCCTTTATTTATTTTCTTAATGACTTTTTTGGTTGATTCCTGTTACAAAATCGTCAATTAAAGAATACAAAAGAACATAAAAAAATAGAGAAGATTGACAGACAAATTTATGTGGTTCACTAACAATGTGTTAGCTATGTCTACGGGATAGAGGAAGAACAAATTTATTAGAGAGAATGTTACAAGATTACAGAATGTCACAAAAAATGCATAATGCCTATAGGGTTGAGAGTTTATACAATGCATTTCTCTAAATTCTAGGTGGAAAAGAAAAATAAATAATTAAATATATCAAATATCAATTCTGATTAGGTTTAGGATTTAAGGCATTCTAACAAATCTCCACCTTGACTTGAATTCTCTCATAGATAACGGATGTACAGATGCAACATAAACAACATTGCCACACATATCCAAACTTCTTCCTCATGCCTCCGAATGTCCCAGAAAGAACCACTAATACTTCAAAACATTCAGCAAGTCCAAGCAATGTTGGAACTCGCCATGTGGAACCAATTTGGTGAACATATTAGCAGGATTATCTCATCCCCCATAGCAACAAACATGAGCAAACTCACTACACGAAATAGGTTCTTTGGATGGCTCATGAGGATCTACCTCTTCAACGTCTTTTAGTGCATAATTCATCATATCTTCAAAAACCACACCTCTTTAGAGGCCAAAACCAACTCTTATAGCACTATCACGAGCTAAACTTGGTTTATCTGTTTGTCAACTAGAATTCTGAAGCACAATATTTTCTGGAATTTCAGTCACCTCAGTTTCTGGCAGCATAATAGTTTTTGTAGTAATGTGTTGATGTTTGCCACCTTAGTGTTGTAATTCATTCACAATTGAAATTGAATTGCAACTCCACTTGTTTATTAATACTACTACTCTTTCCCACATCATTAGAGGTCACAATAGACTTTACATTTGAGTTAAGCATGAAATTCTCATTAAATACCACATTCATACTAAATATAACTTTACTTTCAGAAGGCGACCAAACTCCATATTCCTTTACTCATTTCCCAAAACCCACAAATATACCCTTTTTAGCTCTCAATTCTAAATTTACCCTTATCAACATAATAGTAGACAATATAACCAAAAACTCTTAATGAATAATAATTTGCAAGCTCATCAGACCAGTGTTTTACAATCAATACCTGTATGAAGTCTACGGTTGATTAGATAACATGTTGTATTTACTGCATCTGTCCAAAACCTTCTAGCTAACCTAACATTAGAGAGCATGCACCTCACCCTCTCCAACAATGTCCGATTCCTACATTCTGCAACTTTATTCTGCTTTGAAGTATCCTTGACAATATGGTTACAAAAAATTCCCTCAACGTTACAGAACTCATTGGACTCAGACCCATAAAATTGCAGACCATTATTAGTTCACAACATTTTGATCTTCTTCCCAGTTTGATTTTTAATCAAAATCTTCCATTACTTGAAATTCTTGAAAGCTTCACTTTTATGTTTCATCATAACTACCCAAGTCATTCTTGAGTAATCATTAATTATAGACATAAAATACCTATTACCTCCAAGAGACTCATCCTTAGAAGGTCCCCAACAATGTGAATGGATGTAATCAAGTGTCCTTACCATCTTGAGTTTGAAACTTCCGAATCAAATCGACAAATCTAGGATGAAAACAGAAACCCACGAAGAATGGGAAATATGAATAACTTTTAGGCTAAAGACAGGAACCTACGAAGAATGGAAGCAACAATTTCTGGGCTGAAAGCAAAGATCCTCATGAAGATATCTAAAACAAAACCTACGAAGAACGTATCAAAAACTTCTGGATTGGAAACAAAGATCCTCATAAAGAGATTTAAATCGAAACCCACGAACGACCGATTTGAAAATGTTACAAAGACTCAAAAAAGTTTGTGCAATGAAGCTTTGCTATAATTGTAAATAAACCAAATTGGACCAACTTGAACCAAACCAAACTAAGTGAACCAAAAAACCAATTGAACTGAACCAAATCAAGTCAGACCAAACCCAAACCAAACTGGTTTAATAGAATTGAACAGAACCAAATCGGTCTCATTGAACCGAACCAAATGTTCAAGTGAACCAAACTAAAGGGGTTGAACCAAACCGATTGAATACACCACGCTAAACCTCGCATCAACAAAAGAACTGAACGACAAACAGAATGAAGATGAACCACGGAGGCATGAACACAAAGGACGATAGGTGGTGGCTTCCACAACAGATCTGAGGCATTAAACCATGAATGATGCCAGCAAACACAAATGTCACGCATATTTGATTTTCATATATGTGTGAAACCATAAATAAAGCACAAATAACACAATTCACAAATGGAAGCCGAGAATCACAAACAACTAGCAAACACAAACTGGGAGCCCCAAACGGCTCCCACGAACACCCACGACAGAAAGCAAAAGTTCCATAAGTTTCAAGAACGAATCACAATGGCAACAAACCTTCAAATAGTGGCGACCACATGGACAAAACATCCTTATGCCGGCAACAAATCTACCTCCATTGACCAATCGATGGAGGCAGAGAACGGAAAAAGGGCTTGGCGGCTAGAGTTTAATGAGACAAAACCTTAATGATCTCATTAACACAGACTGAAATTGTTCTTCTCGGTGAATTTGTCAATTTTTACATTCACACCAATGATTCTTTAATTGTCGAACAAATGCGGAATTTCAAAACCTTAGTGATTAGGCTCTAGTACCAGGTTGTTACGAAATCGACAATTAAAGAATACAAAAGAACGTAAAAAAAAAAAAATCAGAGAAGATCGACACACAAATTTACATGGTTCACTAACAATGTGTTAGCTACGTCCACGAGACAAAGGGAGAACAATTTTATTAAAGAGAATGATACAAGATTACATAATGCCACTGAAAATACATAATGCCTATAGGGTTAGAGAGTTTATATATTGCATTTCTCTAAATCCTAGTGGAGAAGGAAAATATTTAAATAATTATATATATCAAATACCAATTCTAATTAGGTTTAGGATTCAAGGCACTCCAACAATTCCAAAAGGGGGAGAAGTAATAAGAAAATGACACCGGTTGTTATTCAATATATTCATTTTTTCAAGTAAATTGATACTATATGTGTGTTGATTGTGATTCAAGTTCACATTTTACATCACACACCACTTTGGGTTTCATCTTTGTAGTTTGTCATCATCAAGAAGGGAAAGATGGTTGACTTTTTGGCCCTTAATATCAAATTAATTAATGATAACTAATTAATTAATATTTTGATGATAACAAACCTGTTTTTTTATTCATTGACAATTTTAGTGTTTTGAAATGTCCATTTCGAGAGCTTGGAATAACTATTCTAATACAATTTGAACCACTCAATTTAGAATTCAAATGAAGAAGTTGTTTGACCAAAAATCCCGAGCGGATGGTGTGATAGATTTTTTCATCAAAATAGACCAATTGAAAGGTATCACTTGGAGCATGGAAGGAATAACGCAATATGGACTTTTGATTTTTGGATTGATTTTTTTAAAAAAAAAATATATATTTTGATTGATAGTTATTAAATTTCTATATCATTTTCTAATCTTATTATTGGAACAAAATAGAGTGCTCTAATAGAGTCGGAGACGGACTGCTTCCGACCCTATTTAGCTAATGGAGAGAATTCTTGTCGCACCATCCTTCATTGTTTGTGTAACCAGGGATTTCGTGCGGTGTCTGGGACGGGGCCCCACAAGGCCGGATTAAATGTCGTATCTCTAGTTATAGGCGACTGAGTAAAATATTGGAAATTAAATGAAAGAGAAGGAAAGGAAAGGACAATCAATCACTCATTACAATGCAAAATTGCAAAAGGAGGCGAAGGGAAGAGCATTGTGCTTCATTCTTATCCTGAAAGGATGCAAATTGGAGAAATGTGGTGTTCCTTTCCAACCAAGAACTCAACAAAAAGTTAATAATACAAAGAATTTGAGAAATATGTTGAATCGCTCTCCCCACAACACACAATAAGGACTCTCTTTCTAACAATATAACCCAACGATTTTCCTCCTTACCCTCTCCCTCCAGATTTGCCCCACATCCCTCCCTTTTTGTCTTTTTTTGCCTTTGTCTTCTCCTCTCTTTCTCTTGGCTTCTCTTTATTCCTTCTCTATTCCTTATTCCTTGTTTTTTCTCCCTCAAAAAACCTTCCATCAAACTCAAATTCTGACTCTGTTTAAACATATTCGAGAATCAGAGTTGGATTGTTTTGGTTGAGTTGAGAATAAAACAAAAACATTGATAATTACAAACAAGAGATCCATTTAAGGCATAATTAGCAATGGATGAAGAAGAAACCAACCGAAAAGCCTCAGCAAATTAAGAAAGGATTAGTCTTAGTAATGTAGAGTTCCCGTGGTGCTAAACAGACTTGCCTGCCGACCTTGATCGAACTTTTCATTTTTCTTAACTTCAACGAAAATACCAACGGTGTATATTCCTTTGACCAAGCCATTCAACAAAAAACAAAGATCAAGTTTTAACATCAACACACATCTCCACATATTCCAAACCACCAAACGATTCAGCTGTTGGAAAGAGAACAATAATGGAAACCTTCAACACGGGCAGGCTGAACTCAAAGACAGTTGTACAAAAATCCGGTTCAGGTTCAAGGTCATTCTATATACTATATATGCAGCAGCAGAAGAATGAACAAAATAAACAGAGAGCATCCAGAGTGCAGATGATGCAAGACTCAAGGAAGGGACTAAAGAGCGGAGAGTTGATTAACAGTTTCCAGTTAGAAACATTGAAAGAAAGTTTCAAGTGTTCCCAGGGACCAACCCTACAGAATCCACCGGTGCATCCACCATAACATCATCAGAGATAAACGACTAACAGCCTCAAAATGCCATCCATTCTATAAAAAAAAAAAAAAAAAGAGAAAGAAGAAAAGAGAAAAAAAAAAAAAGGAAAAAAAAAGGAAAGAAGAAAAAAAAAAAAAAAAAGAGAAAGAAGAAAAGAGAAAAAAAAAAAAAGGAAAAAAAAAGGAAAGAAGAAAAAAAAAAAAAAAAAGAGAAAGAAGAAAAGAGAAAAAAAAAAAAAGGAAAAAAAAAGGAAAGAAGAAAAAAAAAAAAAAAAAGAGAAAGAAGAAAAGAGAAAAAAAAAAAAAGGAAAAAAAAAGGAAAGAAGAAAAAAAAAAAAAAAAAGAGAAAGAAGAAAAGAGAAAAAAAAAAAAAGGAAAAAAAAAGGAAAGAAGAAAAAAAAAAAAAAAAAGAGAAAGAAGAAAAGAGAAAAAAAAAAAAAGGAAAAAAAAAGGAAAGAAGAAAAAAAAAAAAAAAAAGAGAAAGAAGAAAAGAGAAAAAAAAAAAAAGGAAAAAAAAAGGAAAGAAGAAAAAAAAAAAAAAAAAGAGAAAGAAGAAAAGAGAAAAAAAAAAAAAGGAAAAAAAAAGGAAAGAAGAAAAAAAAAAAAAAAAAGAGAAAGAAGAAAAGAGAAAAAAAAAAAAAGGAAAAAAAAAGGAAAGAAGAAAAAAAAAAAAAAAAAGAGAAAGAAGAAAAGAGAAAAAAAAAAAAAGGAAAAAAAAAGGAAAGAAGAAAAAAAAAAAAAAAAAGAGAAAGAAGAAAAGAGAAAAAAAAAAAAAGGAAAAAAAAAGGAAAGAAGAAAAAAAAAAAAAAAAAGAGAAAGAAGAAAAGAGAAAAAAAAAAAAAGGAAAAAAAAAGGAAAGAAGAAAAAAAAAAAAAAAAAGAGAAAGAAGAAAAGAGAAAAAAAAAAAAAGGAAAAAAAAAGGAAAGAAGAAAAAAAAAAAAAAAAAGCTAAACAAATATCTCATTCACCAACAACACCTAGTTCAAGGTACAAAAAGGTACCAACTCCACTGCAGAGGATCCATGCATCACCAAAGCCCACAATCCCTTCTGAACATATCTCTATAACCATAATATATATATATGCAATATATATAAATATATCTATCGAGCACCAGACCAACATGGGATGGATGCAGGGAGCATTCAGTTCAGCTGGGCACGAGGAGAGCGAGGACGAACTGGAGTCTTTGACGGGCTCACCCTGAAAACGAACCCATAAGAGTTAGAATTGTTATACCTTTCAGAACAAAAACACAATTTTTCAAAATACCCAATAACAGAAAAGGAAACAAGAATGAGCTATAATAACCTTATTGGCAGCGAACCCAACACCACTCCACTGCAATTAAGCGCAGCAATTGCACTCTCAGCCTGCAAATTAAAAACGAATGCACACACTTTCATGCAAAGCTATGGAGAGGTGGTTACAGCCAAACACGATAAAATTCATGGACTGCACAGGTAAACATTCGTGCAACTACATGGGTAAACACCACTGTTCTCCAAAAAGACTTTTAGGGCATAGCTAATGCTTTGTTATTCACAAACATGAAACACTAGAGACACTCAAAGGAAAATGAACATATATTAGATGATTATAGAAGATGAAGCATGCATTGCAACGGTATTTGACATTGCTCAACAGCATTGAAATGAACCTTAAAGACATCAATCAAGTGAAGTTTACTGAAAGAAAAAATACGCGAAGCAGGTACTCTAAATTCATTTTTGACACCACAATAGCAAAGATGTATTGGTCAATGGCAAATACAAGAATCAAAACAGACTGGTTGATAAGGAAAACCACATCCATTATTACTGATAGATAAGATACGTACAGCAGGAACTGTAGATGCATTCTAAACCGCAGCAACCCAGAGATATACTGGTGAGGGAGAATGGTAAGAAGAACCATAACAGACTACCACATCCACCCTTAACCCCACCCCCCCCCAAAAAAAAAAAAAAAAAAAAAGAGAGAGAGAGAGAGAGAGAGAGAGAGAGAGAGAGAGAGAGAGAGAGAGAGAGAGAGAGAGAGAGAGAGAGAGAGAGAGAGAGAGAGAGAGAGAGAGAGAGAGAGAGAGAGAGAGAGAGAGAGAGAGAGAGAGAGAGAGAGAGAGAGAGAGAGAGAGAGAGAGAGAGAGAGAGAGAGAGAGAGAGAGAGAGAGAGAGAGAGAGAGAGAGAGAGAGAGAGAGAGAGAGAGAGAGAGAGAGAGAGAGAGAGAGAGAGAGAGAGAGAGAGAGAGAGAGAGAGAGAGAGAGAGAGAGAGAGAGAGAGAGAGAGAGAGAGAGAGAGAGAGAGAGAGAGAGAGAGAGAGAGAGAGAGAGAGAGAGAGAGAGAGAGAGAGAGAAAAAAGGAGAAAAAAAAAAGGCAGGGAAAAAGAAAAAAAAAAAAAAAAAAAAAAAGAGAGAGAGAGAGAGAGAGAGAGAGATAGAGAGGTATAAACATGGCAGGAGGAAAGGTTAAAAAAAAGCAACAAAATCAATGGAAGAGAACAAGATTACCATTGTAAACTCAACAAAGGCTATACGTGTGGAATGATGATAATCTCCAAGTAGCCTAAGACGCTGAACCTACACAGGGTTAACAGATAACATGGATTAAGTCAACCAGATAATATGAAAGCACTGTAAAGAGAATCTAATAAAAGTTTGAAGAAATACGACATCTGTTGAGAAAGTGCAAACCTCTCCACATAGTGATTCAAAGAATAGCTTGACCTCTGCTTGAGTAACCTGCATGACATGGAAACAATCAATATAGCAACCGACAATATTGAAGTTCTTTCATCTTCTCCTCTTCCAAAAACACAGTTCTCAAATACATTCAGAGATTTTCCACTTCCAAACCTACCTTCTTGTCAATATTTGTACAATAGATAGTTCTTGAGCACATCTCACGTTCGTCATCCGACTAGAAACAATAAAACACAAGAAAGCTAATTTCAAGAGAAGAAGTAGAATAAATTAAAATGAGTTGATAGCATAGCTAACAACAAATTAGAATGTAGTAAAAATAGATGAATGCCATTGAGGGCAGCCAATTACCCTGGGTAAGAAGTCAGGATTGACTGGTGCTATTGCAGTTTTCGAGGGCAGCACTCTGACTGGATAGAAACCAAGCACTGTGCCTGAAAGATTCAAGGAAGCCCGTGCACCCTCTGCAAGCATGAAGTAGATTAAACATGATAGCAAGTAGGAAATGCATCTATCAATATACTGAATTGGGATGGTACCTTCATCAGTGAACTCAATGAAGGCAAAATGAAGAATGGAGTTGGGATCACCACAGATACGACAGTCAACAACCTATTGAAGAAGACAACATTAAGAGCTAGCAGTAAGATGCCAAAAATCATATCAAATGAAGAAAAAGAGAATAGCCAGTCACCTCTCCACAGCTAGCAAAGACAGTAGCAAGTAGCTCTTCAGTCACCTACAATGCATTTCCATGATCCAAAAAATGAATAAGTAAAAAAGGACAAGGCAAGGCAAGGCACATAAGCAGGAGAGTTTGGGGGTGGAGGCCTCTTACCTGCTGATCAATGTCTGATACATACACCGTCCTTCGGGTCATCTCATCTCGCTTCACCGCATTCATCTTATTATTCATCCTCCGTCTCCCTTGACTAAAACCATTCTTCTTCTAAGCAAAACGAATAGAGAAAAAGGAAAAGAAAAAAAATACAAATCACTGTGAGATTTATGCAACATAAATAAAAGAAATAGAACAGATTTCTCAAAAGCCCACTAGTACTATAATGTGCAATCAAATAATACTCTTATAGCAGGTTCACAGCACTTAAAAAGAACACCGTAAAATATATAAACTCCAACATTTTCACCCTACAAATCCATCAGGCATGTTAAGTCTGAGGGGTTTGGTTCTCCAGAAATCAAACAAAGTGCAGGGCATTCAAAGGTTAATAACAAGTGCAAACAAGCTTTCACATCTTTGAACAAAACAAACATCTCCACATACCCTTCGACTATTATTCCCTTCGTTGCTGGCAGAATTAGCTTGCAATAGAAAGTCGTTAGTATACCCAAGGCCAGCACCGCTGAAGTAACCAGAAAAGTTTTTGGCTAATGAAGGAGGGACAAATTCCTCAGCCATGGGATTCAATTTGGATAGTAACTCCTCCAGATCCCTCATATCTCTTTTAAAGTTTTCCCCTCCATCGGCTCCATTTATGACTCCATTAGGCATCTGATTCATCCCATAACCAGAAGCAGACTTCACCATCAACGACTGACCATTAGTTTCAAACCCGTTCTGCATCTGACCCATTTGGGCGTTGAAATTGGGCGAAGGAAGTGAAAAAGAAGTTGCGGCAGCAGCTCTCTCCTGAAGATGTGGCTTCTTCTGTATATTCTGATCATTGGCGTTGGGATGAAAGTCGGATTCTGCATTCATCGGAAGCGTAGAATCGTTCTTAGGCTTCTGATTTTCAACATCCTTAGGGTCATTAGAATCGGAGGAAAGCATGGTATTTTCCAGAGTTTGACTTGGAGAGCCGATTTTAGGTCCAACATTCTCAGCAACCGCCATGATGAGAGACAAGTTTATGCAAGAAGATCGTTGTTTTTGCAATCTTATTCTGAAAAATAAAATGAATCGTATGATCAAGATATCCGTCGGCGTAGAAAGAAAAAAGAAAAAGAAGGAAGTGGTTGCGTGTTACCTGAAGAGGGTGGGAAGGGCATATCAATACATTTCCATTGGTAAACGAGGAAACCCAGCAAGAGATCGTGGAGTGGAAGAAGTAAGAGAGCAGAAACAAAATTGAAGAGGATCGAAATGAAAACGAGAAACCCTCTGTGCGAATTAACAAAAGTTAGAGAGAAAGAGGCGAAGTCTCAGTTTCCTCTATTATCAAAGAAAAAAAAAAGAAAAAAAGAAAAAAAAATGCGAAGGGGCGATGATGGATTGGTAAATTAGTGTAGAGAGAGAGAGAGAGAAGGATTAGGAGTGTGTACGTTGGTTTGGCCGGCGTTGAGATCGTCGGATTGCGGTGGAGTGGCTTTGGCTTTGGGTTTCACAGCATCCCAGAAATGAGCGATGAGATGAATCTTTTCGTACGCCTCCTTCCCCTTCCTCTCAACATATTTCAGGGACACCAAACCCGCACCCAGTCATCCAACCAAATTTTTCAATAATTCCTAAAATACCCATCTTCTCCTTCCCATTACCCATTACCCATTACCCATTACCCATGCATGAATGAACAATCACCATCCATCATGCATTTCCTTCTTTTCTTTATATCTCCCCCCCCCCCCCCCCCTTTTTTTTTTTTTTTTTCCCCCCCCCCCCCCCCCTTTTTTTTTTTTTTTTTCCCCCCCCCCCCCCCCCTTTTTTTTTTTTTTTTTCCCCCCCCCCCCCCCCCTTTTTTTTTTTTTTTTTCCCCCCCCCCCCCCCCCTTTTTTTTTTTTTTTTTCCCCCCCCCCCCCCCCCTTTTTTTTTTTTTTTTTCCCCCCCCCCCCCCCCCAATTTATTATATTTCTTTTCTCTTTTTTATTTTTCCCCATTATAAATGGAAATATCATTCATCACCCACCGCTACCTTTTCTTTTTACCATTTTTTACTTTCTTTTTCCCTTTAATTTTAAATACATATTCAACTTATCATTTCTCTACTGCACTCTTCATTTTATTCAAACAAAGTATCTATTATACGCTCACATCTCAGTTTTATCTCTAATAGCTAGTGACGTAGCTTAAGTATTCTCAAAAAATAACCTTCCACGAATTAATCAAGTGCATCTTTTTCATTGAAGTGATATTAATTCTTTCATACAAGAGGGAAAGACTCATATTAGGTGGGGTAAAGATGTAATTGACCTAGAATATTACCCAATCAACTTATTCTTCTCACATCACTCTATCCCCTCAAAAAGAAAACTCGTCCGTGAGTTTTGGGAAGAAAAAAGTGAAAAAAATAAACTCGTTCAACAGAGTATGACCAAACCAATCTCCTACACCTTGAACAAAATATTATGATCAAAGAGGTAAACCCAAGGCATAAAATTTCCATCAAATTCATTCAAAGCTGCAAGTAAAGGACGAATCACAAAAAAAAATCACTTGATGAAGAGAATCCCTAAAAAATCATATATTCTCTATCATTTGCTTCAAATTCTTCGACATTTTGGTGATCAATTTCGAACACAATCAATGGTTTGTTCTTGCTCAATTTTTTTCCTTCCACCTCGAAATTTAGAGTTTTGGTGTTAGATACCTCTTTTTCATCTTTTTCATTAGATTTTTCCTCTACATTCGAGACTACTTCCAAATCAATATCTTCAAATTCTTCTTTTCTTCTACTTCATTCGCACGATTTTTGTCCTAATCACCTGCATTAACTGCATGGGCATTTCAACAAGATATTTTCCAATTTTTTATCTTAAAAATTTTCTATTTGAATTTTTTTTCCAACTGTGATTCCTTTGTTTTTTCTTTAGCATAAAAAACTAATTTGTTCTTGAACTCTCGTAAATGGTTTGGTATTTGATCTATACTTTGGATAATTTTTCCCAATGAATATTGGATATTTTTGTTATTCTCTTTTATATTCTCCAATGATTTGGTATTTGATCTATGCTTTGGATAATTTTTCCCAATGAATATTGGATTTCTTTTGTTATTCTCTTTTATATTCTCCAGTGTTGTAGGATCAAAGTAGTCACTTTATTAGGTTCTTAAGTATGTTTCCATCTCATAATAGGTATAAGATTGATTTTTTTTATTTTCTTGTATAGTAATCAACCTTTCTTGGTTGTATTTCATAATCAAGTAAGTAATTTCGAGCTTTGAACGTTTTTCTTGAAGGAATCGAATTTCCAGCGGAAACAAATGATCGTTTTGTGTCATTAAATTTGTTTTGAGGAAAACAAAAATTTAAAGAGAACAAAACAACAGGTTAAACAACAAACAATTAGCATGCTTTTGAGAAGGGTTAAGAGGAAGAAGTTTTCCTACCTTTTGAAAAGCGTCTTCAATGTAGGAATTCTCCTTTTCCAAGTCACGAACCGAAATACTTTCTCAAACAAACGTAAAACTTCTTCTTGGGAACACCACGACAATGACAACCTTGCTATTCTCTTGAAGAATCAAAGAGGAGGTGTAGGCTCTCTTAGATTGTTGGCAAAAGAAAATTTTCGTGTGAAGAAGAAGAGAGAAATTGGAGAGGGGAGTATTCTACAGAACAATTATGTGTTGTGATGAGATATTCCAACTCTGTAACTCCCCTCCCCTTTCGTAAAAACCACTTGTGAGAGAGAGAAGAAAAATAATTACCCATTATGTGGGAGTTATTTAATATAACAATATAATAATATTAATTAAAATTAAAACTAATTTAATTATATTATATTAAATCATATTTATAGAGTTTTATTACAAGTGGGGTAAAAAAGGAATTAAACTAGAATATTACCCAATTACCCAATTAACCAATTCTTCTTCCATAAGCTAATCTATTAAACTTTAAACAAAATTTGAAGTACAAAAATGTATTAGGCACCTTTCAAATTTAGATATCTATTAGACCAAAAATTGAAAGTTAAATCAATTAGAAAATTATTAAACAAAAAACTAATAGCACACAAATATATTAAATACTTTTAAAAATTCAACCATTTATTAGACCAAAAATTGGATGTTCAAATACCTTGTTGAATAATTGATAGCACCTGAATGTGATATCTTTTTTGGCTTAAATCGAACAAGTTCTTATGAATTTAATGTTTAAACATGCTTTGAGGCATTAAATTAAGCCTAAGAGGTTGTTGGGATGTTTAAGGTGCAATTCAGGCTTAAATCGAGCATTTAGAGGTCAATTGGAGCAATTGGGCTCAAAATGGTGCAAAAAGACCAAGATACCCTGAAGAACAGCGTTGCAACGCTAGATAATGTTTGCGAGCAACACTACAAAAAACTAATTTTGCCTCAAAGCGTTGCTAAATGTTGGAGGTTGGTGGTGTCATTCTAAACAGCGTCGCAACGCTCTTGTCCTGGTTTAAATAGTTCATTTTCATTTCTAGGTCATTCATCTCAAGCCTCTAGTCCCTCTCCTTGACTCTCTCTTCCATTCTCTTAGTTTTAAGCTTTTTCTTTGGTTTTTATTTGTAATTGAGCTGGACGATGGCATATTTTAGCCTCCTTGTCACCATGGAAAGGCACGGTTTGCTTATTTTTCGTTTTAGAAGTTTTGGAGGAACCCAAATGTAAATTTTGCGAGGATTTGTGCTTAATTTCATATCTTTCTTGATTGCAAGTATCTTTAGTTCATGTTTGAATTCTTTTAGCATGTGTTTATTGATTGGATTAACAACCTGTTGTGAATGCATATCTAATTACTAAACGTCTTTGCATAATTTATAATTCTTATGTGATTGGCTATCAAGTAGCAATAAATCATATCGTCGGTGTGTATCTTATGTGACACATTACTAGGGGCACATAGTTAACTTAATCAATTTAGGTCTAAAGAAAAAATCGGTTAATTAATTAGGTGTTGCCTGTTAGTCAATTGTCATGATACTTTCTTAGACCTTAATGCAAATGTTTATTAATTTAAAATGCATTAAATTCTCAGATTAATTGAAATTTTGTTTAATTAGGATACAAATCTTTATTAATGAATTAGGACGCTTAATTAAACATTTCCGCGTTGAGTAGGTCATGTATTTACAATTGTCTGAAATAGAAATCATATGATCAAAATTTGCATCGGGTGATTTGGTTCCTTTAAACTAGAACGTTAGGTTAAATTACACCTCTATCCTTTAATTTTACGCTTGTCATTTTCTCTCTCCACACTACCCCCACCCCCATTACCACTTTAATTAGCTAGTGTAAAAACTAATCTCATGCTTCCTTGCAGATCAATCCGATCTTACTGCTATTACTACCAAATTTTAATAGTGTTATAGATAGGTATTGTAAATGTATTTGATCGTTTGAAAAGCTCAACAACCTTTGGTCTTTCAATAATAAATCAAGGCTATCCACAAATTGTCACTGTTGCTGTGTTGTTGGTCGTTAATATTTTCTTTTACTTGAGTTGTTGCTTGATTTGTTTCTATCTTTATGCGTGACATATCTCCGAGTTATTTTTTCTTTTCATGGCTGCTTGTGAGTTGGGTTTGACCTTCATGATTGGTCTGGATCCCTTGCCTTGTAAAGGTTTGATTCTTTCCATCTATGTGTTGTATTTATCCGGTTCGCTTATGCCATTTAGGTTAAGCCGTTTTTTATGCTCTCTCCGAAAAGAAAAAGTTAAGCATATGTTGAAGTTTGTACTGAACTGGTCCCTTCGGCTTAAGGTTGCCAGGAAGAAAGAAGTATCGTCAATTTGACAGAAGATTGTGGTGTCTCCAAAATTGGTTTCAGTATAAGAGTGTTACTACTCAATTGAATGGTGATTCAATTGTTGAGTGAAGATAAGCAAGCGCCATCGCGTGTAACATCAGATTGAGGGGGAGCCCAATCTGTAAACTCTTCCCTAAGGAGCATGACATTTAGGGGGAGCCTAAATTGCTTACTAGTGAATGTTTGTTATATGTCTTAGTTGAGATTAAATCGTGATAAGATGTTGTAAATGTTATTTATTACTAGTGGAACTTGTCTTCATTCATGCACAAAATCTCCTAGACGTAGGTATGGTTACATTGAACTGAGTTACCAATTTTGTGTTTCATATTGTTGATTATCATTGTGTTTGTTTTTGTTCGTCTTGGTCACACTTATGTTTGTGACATCTTTCCCTATATGTGGTGCTTGTTGTGATCTGCCTAAATTTCAGTCACCTTATTAATTTAAATGTGATCAAATATATATTGATAAATTTATGACCAATTACAACTTTATCTATTTTTTATAATATAATAAAAAGACGTGATAAAATTAGAGATGTTTATTTTGTCCTCGGGGTGGGGATTTCCAGTTTAGGTGGGGAATGGGGGAGGGAGTCAAGAGAAAAAATTTCCTGTGAGGTAAATGGGGACGGGGACAGGGAATGCATTCCCCGCCCCATTATCCTCTTTTATTTATTTATTATAACATTTTAATATTATGTTATTGATATTGTATAAATATTTGCATCTAAATTTTCAAGTTTTATAGTTCAATGGTTAGTTAAGATATTGAATCTGTTTGAATTTAACCTTTAAATTTAGATTATATTTATGAATACTTTGATCGGTAATCATTTCTTTCTACTATAATTTTTTCTATTAATTTTTCTTTAAATTCAAATTATCTATGTGGAACCAATATTAAAAGATTTATCGAGAACTTTAACTATTCAATTAAATTTTGTCTATTTTAGTGATTTTAAGTTAAGTGTGATTTGTTTTACAAAACAAAAGAATCAAATGGGGAAAAATTTCCTAGGAAACCTGATCCCTGCAAATTCTCCATGGGGAATCCCTGCACCCGATCCTTGTGAAAAATTTCACAAGGATGGAGAATGAAATGGGAAACGGGGATGGGGAGCAGGGAGGCCATACCTGACCCCACCCATGGACATCTCTAGATAAAATGGGTAAGCTAAATAATCTCAAATTTCCATCAAAAGTCCATCGGACAACATAACCAAGTCTAATCAAAATGTGCCACATGGTAGCTAGACTCACTTAATTTAGTACAAGCTCAGTTTTATGTGTAAAATCATTCATACTCATATTTTTAGTATTAAGGTTCTATGAATTTTGATAGAGAAATTATTATAAATAGAAAAAATATCAAACTATTTATAAATATAGAAAAATTTCAGTGACAAATTGCAATAGGCTTTTATCGGTCTTTCTATCTCTGAGTGATAGAAGTCTATCGTGGTATATTGTTGAAATTTTTCTATATTTATAAATAATTTAGTTTATTTTGCTATATTTGAAAACAACCATTTTTTATATTTGTTATACCATTATCAAGTGAAATGTAAATTTATCTTAAAAGAAATTGTGTTTGAACATATCTTAATTTTTCTTTTCATTACTTTCTATGTAGTTTTTTTTACTTTGAAATATTTGTGTCTCTTCTTAATACTTTATTTAAACTGATTCATATTATTATGGTAACACTTTTAAAAGAACAATTCTTTTAAAAAATTAAAAGAAAAAAATGAATGATATATAAAGTTTTTCCTTGTCTTTTCCTAACCTCTAGTTTATTTTCCCAAATTCAAATTTACTCGCAACATAAACTATTCATAAAGAAAGATTAAACAATTTAAAAGGGAAAAAGGGTTGGATGACAAATGCTATGTTCCATGGGTGATTTTAACTATTATTATCAACATCAATTTTTCTCCACTATTTTCGCTTAAGAATGAATTTCATAATTTTTAATTAAAAAAGAAAAAAACATGTTTGATAATTATTTAGGGTATTCTGTTATATAAAAATAGTAAAAAAATGTTTCTATTATAAATATTAGAAAATAGATCAGCGTTCTAAAAAACTAATGTCATTTTTTCATCAAGCCAAGTATCGATCTTCAATTAGCTCATGTGTCTAATGTCAAAGCACTTTTAGTGTTCATAAAATGATACATCCTAATTGCCCATTGCCTATAAATAAGTGGTCATTTGTGGATTTTGTAGACACATATCGGGGAGAAACTAAAGGATATTGGAGAGCAATTTCATAATTTTTATATTTTCTACTTTATCGTTATTTTGTTGTTTAGTCCTTGTATTATATCATATTTATTTTAATATTATATTTTATTGGTATATATGTTCTCGTTGTGCCTAGTTTCGCTCATCAATTTTACCACAGTATCATCATTATGTTTTCTCACTTCAAAAACCAAAATAAGTTTGGATGCTTTTCTTTTTAATTTTATATTTTTTATAAAAATGAAATCAACCTGCTTTGCAAATAACTTTCCATCTAATATACATAGTTATAAAATTATATCTTTATTTTTAAATTTTTGTCTAAGAAAATTCATAAGGATAAAAACATTATCAATATTTTGGCTCATTTGTTAATATTTTGGTTCATTTCTGCTCTATTTAAAAACAATTCATTCGTAGGATACAAATTAATCACAAATCAAATGAAGTAAAATAACAAAAATAAATATATTGATAAAATACAAGAAAACAATTTCATTTGGAATGGAAAAAAATTGATATGAACCAAATGAATTTAGAATTTAGGCTGTTTCTTTAAAACAATTGTGTTTCCACTACGGTAGTCAATGTGCCATAAATAATCGTCTCTCAAAATAAGATGAATTACCAAACATTTGAATACAATACTGTCACATGACTTGACAAATACTATTTGCGTAAGGAATTATAGTAATTATATATAAAATATATGGGAATTGGGGTAGCAATCCTTTATGCTTTTGCAAGTTTTTAAGCTAAAAAAAAAATCACATATTGAAAAAACTATTAAGAGTAATTCAGTTAATAATAATAATAATAATTTTTATTTATATTTTCCAACCATTTTAATTTTGAATTTTGAAATATTTTTTTAAAAAAATATTTAAAATCTTCTTGTTAAAATAAAATAAAAAAATAGAATTGATGTGCAGATGAAGTGTATAACAAGAAAATATTTTTTAACATTAATTTCCATTCGATTTTCATACAAAAAGATGTTTTCCAACCATTTTAACTTTGAATGTTCAAATAGTTTTGAGAAAAAATATTTAAAATATTCTTGTTTAAAAGAAAGAAAGAGAATCGGTGAATGTTCAAATAGTTTTGAGAAAAAATATTTAAAATATTCTTGTTTAAAAGAAAGAAAGAGAATCGGTGTGGAAATGAAGTGTATGTCAAATCCACCATAACTCGTGACATACAAATGTGTTAGATATGTGGTTCAAATCTCCTGTTCTCAATTATATAATATATATATTATATAAAATTTAATTAAAGATGAAAAGGCCTAGTTAATTATTCTTTCCTGGTGGTGTGAGGAGGGCTGGATTGGGTTGGTTGTGTGGTGGGCGAGATGAGTGAGTGTGTGTCGCTCATCGCCTGCCGCATGTGACGGTTCAGTATGGGGATTTTGATTTTGTGTGTGTTTTTGAGAATTTCTCTTTCGGGCGGGGCGGCTTCCTTTGTGCTTCAGTGCTCTATCTCACCTATTTCTCCGGTGGGTGTGCTTTCTGGTTGACCAGCTTTATTGTTTTTTTTTTTTTATTTTTAAATGACCCCTTAATAAAATGATGATGATGTGAAAAATGAAGTATGTATTGAAATTTCAACTTCCTAACCATCCTACTTTCAACTACAAATAATAATAATAATAATAATTAAATCAACTTTTATATTAAATAATATTTTGACTAATTATATATTAACTAATTGAATCTTGTTGTAAACTTGAAAAGTAAAATGATGAAAAAACGGGAGCACGAAAATTGAGAAATTATAATATTAAAATAATAAGGCAAAATAAAGAACTGAAAATAGAATTTTATGCAAATCGAAAATCTCTCAAATCTCTCCAATCATTTCTCTTCTTTTCTCTTCCATATGTGCATCTCCAACATCCACAAAATGTCACTATTTGTAGGCAATTTGACAAGTAGGTGGTGGAACTTCATAGCCACTAAAGATGTGTCGTTATGAGACATATGACCTTTAAACACTAAGCATAGTTATATAATGGACATGTATTTCGTTATAGTATTTATAATAAGCTATGTTTTATGTTATTTAATTCATATAGCAAAAATATTTTTAAATCACACTTTACATTAAAGATAATGCATTATTCTCTAGTTAATCATAGATAAATCTACTAAGTTTTAAAGATATACGTTGTTGAGGCTGGTAGTAAGAATAATATGGAGTATCTTTATATTATATCTACTATCTTACATAAAAAACGTATACCACAAAAGTTGTACTTCTGAATTATATTATATTCATATATGAGTAATTGAAACATACACAACAATTAACCTGAAGTTCATAAATCCAGATATATTTACAATTTGGCATGATCGATTGGGTCATCCAAAGTATATAATGATGAAAAGAATTATTGAGAAATCACATTGACATCCATTGAAGAGCTAGAGCATTCTTCAATCTAATGAATTATATGTAATGTTTGCCTCAACGTAAATTAATTATTAGACTGCCATTAGCTAAAGTGGGGACTGAATCACCTTCATTTTTACAACGAATTTATGGTAATATATATGGATCTATTAACCCACCAAGTGGACCATTTAGATATTTTATGGTATTAATAGATGAATCCAGTAGATGGTCACTTATATGCTTATTATCAAGTCGAAACATTGCATTCAAGTGCTAAATTTCCTAATTATACAATAAAAACGGTTAATCTTTATACAACTAACACTTATTGACCCACTAAGTAACCCATCTTGATAATGGTGACATCACGATACGACAAATGTGTTCGAAGGATAAATTGAGAAACTTATTTATAAAGGCATTACCTACTACATGATTTGAAAAATTGGTGCACAACATTTAAATGTGGCAATTCAGAGATCTCAAGTGGTGTTTTTTCATGTGGGGTAGCAAACATATTGTATTCTTTAAGGATTATTAGATTATATGAAATATGTACTTTTTTTCTCTTCACTAGGATTATTTCCCATTGGATTTTAACTTAGTAAGGTGTTACGGAGATATATATCAAATATATAATAGACATATAAGGAGGAGTATTTTAAATATTCATTAGAATTCTTTTTCCTTTTGAGGTTCATTCTAAGTTTAATTTTCATTTATGCTACATTTATTAAACATGGATGAAAGGTAAGGAATGTGAATAAAAATCGTGGGACTCGAACTACTCTAATGATGCTTTTCAAAATCAAGAATGATAATAAGCGTGGAAACGTGGGTCATCTCAAATTTAAGAATCACATTCTGATTCCGATATTGTCTTACTTTCATTTCTTATTTCGTAGGTCTTGTACTTTTTTTTTAAAAAAAAAATTATATTTGTATTTTATCCATAAAGTTAAAAGGTTAAATATTTTTGGACAAATTCAAATAACAAAATAATGATAACAATTGTGTTGGTTTACAAGTTCATCAAATCCAAGAAAATGAAGGGGAAAAACTCTGCTAAAACTAAGTAAAAAAATTCTAACAAAGCATACAGACAGGAAAATTATTATAAATAGAAAAAGTATCAAACTATTTACAAATATAAAAAAATTCTATTGTCTATCAGCAATAGCCTACGATAGTTTTCTATCAATCCAGTCAAACGATAGAAGTCAATCGCAATTTATCGCTCAAGTGATAGATGTCTATCACGGTCTATTGTTGATAGACAGTGGAACTTTTCTATATTTGTTAATAGTTTTGTTCTTTTTGTTACATTTGAAAACAACCCAAACATAAACCACATTAACCTGTTACAAAAAAAATAAAATATATAGAATACTTGATAATTCAATTATTTTCAATTTTGCATCACATACAAATCAACTATTTTTCTTTTCAAGGAGAAATACCTTTTAATCTTCGGTTTTAAAAAATAAGTAGGTTTAGTCTTTAAATTTCTAAATTAGCCATTTCAATCCTTGAATTTTAATAAATATGTTTAAAATGTTTTTGAAACAGTAATTAAATTTGTTTTTATTATGCTACTATTTAATCATGTGCATTGCACGAGTAATAATTTGTGCAATAATTTTACTAATTTGAGTGAAATATTGTTTAATACAATTGTTTTTTTTTTTCTAATTACTTAAGATTTATATACTCGTATAATACGTTTGAATTTAGTTTGTTCAATATTTTTATGACTTCATTATATAAAGCATCTATAATGTTTGTGTTTTTATTTTCAATTTAGTTCTTTATGTTTGATATTTTTTAATTTAGTATCTCATATGGTCGGTTAAAATTGATGAATAAAAAATTTATGTGACATTATTTAGTATATCAACAAAAATTTAGATGAATAAAGAAGCTAAGCTAGGAAAAGTCCAAAATATTTTAAAAATAATAATAGAAGAAAACTTAAGATGTCTACTAATTTCTTATTTCTTGGAAAGTTAGGAGGTAAACTTAGAAAATTATTATTTTTTTCATTGGAATTGTTTTTTTAAAGTCCCCTATGCGTAGTTTTTTTTTTTCAATAATTTAGAAAGTTTTATTTTAGAATGTTTTGTGTCAAATGTTATTAATGACAATAATTTTTTATAAACAATTTTTTTACTACTAATTAAAACTAATTCTTATATTCCTTTTAGTTGGTTTTTGTTTCATTAGTTAAAAAAATAAATGTTTTTTTATTTCATTTTTTAAATTCATCCTTATTATATATACCACTTTTCATTTATCACGATTTGTGGTTGTCGTTTATCTTCAACTTTAAATAGTTTTTTTTTCTTTTCTTTCTCTCTTTCATTTTTTAACCTCGATTTTATTCTTCATTTTCGTTGTCTTGCATGTGTTTATTCAAAATCACCCACTCTGCAACAAATTGTTGTAGAATGGAATGATAAAACTCGTTATATTTTAATTCTCCATACTTCATACAAATTATTATTGATTATTAATTTCACAAAGTACTTATGAAGAACATAAGTCTGCTATAGACACACTAAGTTTTCATTTTATTAAACCAAATACAAAAAACAATACATTGATTATAAAAGTGAAAAAAAAGCCCTAGCTACAACATTTAGTTGGCAAAAACTCTTATTCAACTTTATCAAAATTGAGTTGTAACATCACAAATATAGAAATTGAGATAATAGATACCACATCATGCGTAATTCTTTGAGATAATAGATACCACATAATGCGTAATTCTTTGCAACTTGAATGTACCATCATCATCTTGAGAAGCTTTGAAGATTAAAATAACTTTGAAAATAATGAAAGAATAAAAATGAAGAAAGTATATAGTTCTAGGTGTTGGTGAAGAATGGTAATCAAGAAAAGTCATTTTTATAGTGGTAGAAAGGTGAGAGTTACAAAAACTTTTTAAATTCTATCATTTTAAATTTTGATTTTTAATTAAATTAATGAAGTGAAATCTTTAAAATAGTAGGATAGTGGGGTGTGTTGTTATTGACATTAATTTGAAAATAATAATAATAATAAGGTGTATGAAAATTATTTTAAATAACAAAATTGTTGAAAATATTTATAAATAATAGCAAAATATCACAATCTATTTGTGATAGACCACGATAGATTACTATTTGTGTTGATCATGACACAAATAGTAGATAAAAAATAAAGTTTGCTATATTTATAAATATTTTTAGTTCATTTTTCTATATTTGTAAACGACCTTAAATTGTAATTTTGGTATATCAATTGTATAACTTATATACTTTATGTTGTTGGTATATTAGTCAACTAACATACCCAATATAAAGTATATCAGATATACATGCTAATACACCAACAAAGATAAATTTGGAATAATAAATAACGAAAATCTGCTTCAATGTTTTTTTTGTTATTTTTGCAAATTTTAAAAAGTCATTGCTAAATTTGTAACTATAATATATATTTTTTTCTATTCTTGCAAGTGGCTCTTATTTTAACATACACTAGACTTATTTTTTTTATAAGTATAAAGTTGAGTAATCTAAAATATTGATTGTTCGTATTTAAATCACAATTAATTTTATAATAATTTCTTGAAAATATTTAGTACCTTAGATTATTATGTTATAGAGACATGACAAAAAAATTTAGGAAAAAAAAAAGAAAGAAAAAACTAAATTAGAAGGCCAAAAGTTTTCTTTAGAAAAAGAAATAGTTAGAGCTCTTTGTCTTGTTATAGGTAGAAAAAAGGTTGCACAATTATTAAAATTTTCAAAGCCCTAAAATCCTATAATAATTATTATTTGGTATTGCCTGATTCTTTTTTTCCCAATTTCACTAACTTTTAAGTATTACAAGTTCAAATTAGCGAATCATTAATTAATAATTAATATGATATATGAAATTTGAAAATTTAACTCATTTATATATTTATATTTTGAAAGACAATGCAAGAGTTTTATCGTATTTTACATCTAAATTATGAAAACTATAATTTTGCTAAAAGTACAAAGAAGGGGAAGAATTATGGTTTGTACAATACAACATTAAAAAAGAAAAAATTATCTCTTATAGCCAGTTTTTGAACGTTACTAAAGGATACTATTTAAAAAATTAAAATAGTTAGCAATATACTTCATTATAATTAAGAAGTTAACACAAAAATTAAATAAAAATACAAAACGAAGAGAGAAAACTAAAAATAAAGAGAAAAGAAACCTCAAAATATGTTCTTTGAAATGAGTATCGAAGAGAACCTAAAAGAAAAAGAGACCAGAAAAAAAAAATGAAGAAAAACTTCAATTGTTATTTGAAATGAAATGAATGAGATGAAGAGAAGCTATAGAATAGGAATAATTAGATTATAATTAATTTAATTGTATATTTAGACTGCACACACTTGACACTACTTCATCAACATCATCTATAGTGATTATGATATGACCAACTACGTTGATGGACAGCTAAACAACAGTACTTTTGGATGAAAATATGGTTATGAAAAGACAAGAAAAATGATAGTTTGTGAAAATGAAAGACTACTACAAACTTATAGTGACGAAAAACACAAAACTAGATATTGCAATGTTTAGAATTATTAGTGGCATGTCAGGAGATTTTTTAATGAAATTAAAGACACGAGACAACCAGGATGACAACCAAATAATTGCTTCCACATATATATATTAAGAAAGAAACAAAAGGACAACCTTGTACACCTACGAGGATCACTTGTTTTGCTTACCGGTGACTGTTCTCCGAATAGAGGAAACACTGTCTACAAATTTGGTCCGGAAAGGTACACTGGCATTGTCAAACATGCCTTCTAGTTCTTTGAGTGGAACCACGATAAACTGCAAGATTAGTGAAATGAAAAGGATAAGCTACCATAACATTGTCTGCTTTGATATAAATGAGCAGATAGTTCACACATTTACTAATATTAATCATTTGTTTCAATAATATTTCATGCTAAGTCGTCCCATCTCAAATCTCACAATTTGATTCTTTTATGACTAATTAACCTATAAGCTTTATTTCTGAAATGCAACTGTATGGTAAACATTTTTTCAAGAAAAAAAAAAAAAAAAGAAAAGAAACCTGGGAATGTGGGCTTGGATCAAGAGCTGCATCAACCTGACAATCAAGAAATGCAGTATGATGGTTGCATATCAATTTGATGAGGACTAGATGTCCTCCTTCATAGGGACAGAAGTGAGTAAAACAAACTAAACCAAAAGAGACGCAATGAATAAAAAATTCTAGCTTGCAAATATTAATAGAGGACAATTAGAACATGTTAGCACAAAAATGGGAAAAGGATTTTTCAAGAATTAGGAAGAATGTCTTATCATAAAATACGAAGAAGATTTCTCACTCAAGAAAGATCAAGCCTTAGTCAAACAACGATACAAGCTCATACATAGTCCATAAATCCTCAAGATGAACTCAATTTCATAATGATTGATTTAGAAGACCTTTAAATGGCTTCCACCATGTGAAACAACAATTAGGACATAAAAAGAAAGTACTGGAGAGTTCCACAAGGGAGATCCATGTCTGTCATTGTCAGCAGAGAAAGCAAACAGACAGGTAAACAGTCTATTTTGGCTACTTTTTTAACATAAACATGTGGATACTATCACTGAAGAAACATTAAAAGCAGTTTTCTCAGCTTCCAATTAGCCCATTGATTCAATAAAAAATCATCAAACAATATATCATCTCACTTTTCAGCTGTGCTACTAAAGAAAAAAACAATGATATTTATCACATTAGTTCCACCATGCCTTCTAATTGTCCATGGAATACTTTCCATTGATTATCTCTTTCCCTTTTTTCTTACCTTTTGAGACTTGGGAAGTGCAGCACAGTGAGATATTTAACATACGAGCACCCATTCCCAAACCCCAAGAAAAAACAGGGAATAAAAGGGAGAGCAGCCAAAAAAAATTAAAAAAAAACAAAAAAACAAAAAAAAAAGGAGGAGAGGAAAGGACAGAGAAACCAAGGGAAAATTCTAATTAGCACAAAAAAAAAAAAAAAAATAAAAAAAAACAAAAAAACAAACAAAAAAGGAGGAGAGGAAAGGACAGAGAAACCAAGGGAAAATTCTAATTAGCACAAAAAAAAAAAAAAAAATCAAGGAAAGGTACTAAACAGAGGCGTAAATCATCCAGTAAGTAAATTAGAGGAGCTACCCTCCGTCAAATTTCTAAACTAAGATCTCAAATAAAAGACATGATCTATTGATCGAATTGTAAATAATATTTTACCAAGTATAGTGAAGAAAATCGAACAAATCTCATCCAATATAAAGTGGAGCTGGTTTGAAGAGAAGCAATGCTAAAATTAGAGAAAATGCCAACAAAGATCGTTGACCTCCACTTAATTCTGATAATGACTGCCTCCAAACACCACCAAATGCAACCTTCTGGAGGCTCTAACTTAACCGTGGTCCTAGGTAGTAATGTAGAAAAGGTGGAACCAAAGTCACTGGATAAATATAATATCAAAAAGGATGCTCAGTGACAATGGGGAAAAATAGTCATGAACAAACTAATATAGGATGGCGAATGATTTACACAAAATTACTCACTTGTTAACTTTTGCTTAAGTAACTGACCTCTGTTCTTCTATTTCCAAAGTCTAATGTTTCCAAAGCATCTAATTCAGACTCTAATAAAGCCTTCTCTTGTACAACAGCTTCCATTTTCATGACCAGCTTCTCCCTTTCATTTTCATGCCCCTATAAGCAAGTAAAACCACTTGTTAAAAAGGATTGCAGGTTAGACATCAATTAACATTCTATTTCCAAAGTTAGTCTGTTAATTTCTTTTGAATCCATGAACCTTTAAATGCTTTAGATATGACCGCAGTTTAGATTTTGTTGCCTTAATCTTTTGCTCGAGGTTTTCTAGAGTTCCATCTCCATCATTGCCATGTTCTTTGATAGATTTTTCAAGCAATGAAACATCATTTACACAATTTTTATACTCAAGTTCCTTTCCTTTAGCAGCAACGTTTAATTCTTCGAGCTCCTGCTCAATCTTCCTCACCCATTCACCAAACTTAAAAGACACCAAGAGAACATAATGAAAAGACGAAACAAATTGAGTTCAAGATAAGGAGACTTGAACATCAAATTACAATCTAACCATAAGTCCTAACATTAAACTTATCTAAAGAGTTCACAAGTGATACAGCCTTATGATGAACATTTTGCTCTGCTCATAACAAAAGCTCATGCATTTTAGACTCTAATTTTGCATTAAGTCTGCAAAGTTTTTTCTGGAGTGGAAGGATCTCTGAAATATGAAATATGAAACAACAAATTAAAAACAAGTAAACATAAGAATTTTGAAATAGGTAGATGACCATAACAGCCTTCAACTTTCCAAAAGCATTTAGCCACCAAGAAGTAGTGAAATAGTTTTAAATATCCATGAGTGTTAATGAAAATTGTGCAACCTTCAACAAGTAGTAGATAGGTAAATTGGCAATAATACTAAGATAAACATCACATGATAAAGGAAGACAAATATTGGTTATTTCAACATAAGAAGAATAAATTCAAGATTACCCGTTTCAGCATTTTAGAAGTTTGAAGAAAGTTTCAACTGTATACTTAAAAAGGAGAGAGTTGAACTTATCGAAGTTTGCGCTGTTTGAAAGAATAATTTCTCTATATCTTATTTGTTAATAATACAAAATTGCCAATATTATATAATACTTCAACTTATCAACATTTCCACTATTTGAAGCTTGCCAAAACTCAACCTAGAACTTGTGTAACAGCTTAAAACATGACTTCTGGACATGCTTGCCAAACTTTTCCACCTTGCCTCCAAATTCAAAACAGCATCATCAACATACATCAATTTATCTTGACCCTATACGTCATGTCATGCAGTATGTATATGCACAGAGAGAGATTGAGAGAGAAGAAAAGGGAAAGATAGAGAGAAATCAAGCATTCTATATTTGTCTGTTTACATTAAGAAATTCCTCATTCTGTGTATCATGTTATAAAGCCAAGCATTACCTATTGACATTATTGTTTTCAGAACCAAGAAATGGTATAAAGTGCAACCAATGAACTTCAGAAAGATATTTGCAGAAATCTCCCACTAATTGGCGTGCTTATATTTCTTGCTTTTCATAAGAGTCGAGAGAAACTGTAGAGTTTACCTTTGCTTCAATGTCAGATAATTTTTTCTGATGTGTGGAAAGTTCTGCTTCCATCCCAGCCAAATCATGAAGCTGTCTCAACAATTGACAAGCTGAGTTCAAATTTTGAAAGGATCTTAGCCATGAAAACTTGAAGGCAAATATGCTATTTTCAATCAACATATACCCATGTCGAGGCATAAGGTGTTCCTTGAACCTAATCAAGAGATTTTCAGTATGAAAGAAACACATGTTTTTTATGCCGATCCAAAATCTTTAAAGCTCATACTAAATCTAGAAATATAAACGAGAGTTTAGAGGTATACCTGTAACTTCCTCCAGTCGGTAAACCACTTGGCTGAAAAGTGTCACTTTCAAATGTAACACTTTTGGTGTGAATTTCTCTATTAAAAGCAACCTGTAGATTGCAAAAGAGGTACGTTAATAGTAGAGAAAATAGTAAGTTTGCTTTTAATAGAGCACATATTCTAGTAGATAAGTATCAATTGCAACAATTATAACAAGCTACCTCTAAGGCGGCCATTGCAGAGCTATCCTTTGATAAGTTTTGCAACTATGCCTTTGACCTTTGACTGATCAAAATTTTGTATAGGGTCGTGTTACTTGAATTCAAGGCTAGATAATTGTGCTGAAAGGTTGTGTATCTCATCTTTCAACTTCCGTACTCTCTCCAATTCAAATGCATGTTCCTGCATAAAGATATAGATTAACAGGATGATCAATCAAATCAATATTGATGCATTAATTAGTTAGTACAGAAAATCAAAGAAATATCACTGACCTTTTGTAAAGCTTCTAACAGACCCTCTTTGTATGGGTGAGACTCCAACACAAGCTTTACCTGATATTGACACATGAACACATCTGTTACCTGATATTCTTTCTCATAACCTTCCATGTCCTTAGACAGCTTTTCAACTGATTTTCTTAGATCAGATGCTCCTTCTTCTGTCTTTCTACAACAGCAGAGGCTCTCTCTTCCGCAAACTTCCTTAAATCTTCTATATTGTTGACCATCTAACAAAGCCAACATCTAAAAATTAGAATAAGTTTATCTAAATAACGAGCCAAAGATGTGAAATTCTATATGAACTAAAGATAACTCTAAGAATTTCTATCAAGTTCGTGAAGTTTGATCAATATAAATCATGTTTGAGATTGTAAGCCAGAAACCTTGTCAGCATTTTCCTTTCACCCTTGAGAGTGTCTTCTTTATTATCTAATACAGCCGTTTCCCTAATCAGATCTTCAAATAGCAGGTCTACTTTCTCTGTCAAACTTTTTACTTCACCACCCATACTGGCTTCCTTTTCTGCAGTCAGAGTTGTGATTTTTGTCTCCAAATCTTTTATTTCCGATTGCATCCTTACTGTACCGTCATAAATCTTAGAAATCTTTGCCCTCATTTGTTCTACCTGACCGAATGCATTATCCGTTACATTCTCAGCCTGCAAATATTCATAAGCTGTGCATAACCTCTTAAGCCTAAGTTAGCATTGCCATTAGACCATTGCATGTATTGTATTCGTTCTTTCCTCAACTTCTCTAGAGCCGGCAGTATCTTTTGGGTAAGAAGATTATTGATCTCATCTACTTTATTTTGCTTCTTATCAAGTGTTTTTAAAGCAACCACTTTTTTCATCTCGTACATTCTTGTCCCAACAGCTTCCTCAAGCATAAATAAAATTTCCGGTGGTTTCATATTTAAGACGTTGGTGATGTGGCCTTACATAATCAAAAAAGTGTGGATTATTAACATTAAGTTGCACTGAGTGGAAAAGATGTTGAACTTGACTAGGCTGCGCAAGCTCCCCATTGATCAGATACATGTTCCTCCCTCCAACTCAATCTGTAAAATGTGCTAAATTAGCTTCAAACATCAAATTTGATAATTTGGCAAAAGAAGAGCCATTGATTGAGGGAAGGGAATAATCATGTTTTTCTCCTTACTTCTAAGTAACGCATGAAACTTAAGTTGTGTGGTGGCTGTCCTCTAATCCAAACGTGCAAATGTTAACCACACAACACACGATTATCAAAAAAGAATATGGCATGTGATAGAGTTCAAAGTAGATTCTTTAGATTCTGAACTTTTAAGTATAATGCTACCAAGGATTTTGAGTTGTTAAAGCATTGAAATATGCCTTCAAATCAAAATGCAAATGGAAAACACAAATAAATTTAACTTGGAAGAGTCTTAGATATTGTATGTGAAGCAAAGCCCCGTAAGATGAAAAGGAGATAGCAGCAGCAGCAACAACAAACTAACCCATAGACTAAAAAGAGAGACCCGACTACCGACTACTTTAAACCCACGCCTTGAGAGTGCAAGTTATATTTTAGATCTGACCAGGAATGTTTGTACATTTCTATGGATTCTGTAGGCCCAAATAATTGACCTTTAGAACTCAAGGACACAGTTGTAGAACAGATCCTGTTCAAGTAAAGTCGTCAAATCATTGACCTTTAGAACAGAAATTGGTGTCCTAGGCGAATTCTGTACAAATTACTAATATCAATAATTTTTCGCACAGCTAAGGTAGTTAGTGATAAATTCTAATGGGAAAATATGACCCGCAGCACCTGTGCAGCAAATCATTAAGAAGTTGCAGACGCTGATGGAAAGTTTGTTTAAGATCCCACAACTAGACTTAGGCAGCAACAGTAACGGAAAATCAACTTGCTGAAAATAATAAAATTCCATCAAATTGTAACAAAAAAAAAAAAAAAAAAAAAAAAACAAATGTGTTAAGGGTAGATGAAAATCAATTCAACATAAAAGGCAGCTGCGAAGTTACAAAACCTATCTCGTCACTGTAATACCTGCTTGCCCCTGCTTGCACACAAACTCTTGAAGGTTGGAAGCTCGAAACTCCTGCAAATTAGTAATTCCTAGAGCAAAGCAAATGGAATCTAGAATGTTGGACTTTCCAGAAGCGTTCAGCCCAGTAATTGNAAAAAAAAAAAAAAAAAAAAAAAAAAGACCAATGTGTTAAGGGTAGATGAAAATCAATTCAACATAAAAGGCAGCTGCGAAGTTACAAAACCTATCTCGTCACTGTAATACCTGCTTGCCCCTGCTTGCACACAAACTCTTGAAGGTTGGAAGCTCGAAACTCCTGCAAATTAGTAATTCCTAGAGCAAAGCAAATGGAATCTAGAATGTTGGACTTTCCAGAAGCGTTCAGCCCAGTAATTGCATTGAAGTGAGGATTGAAACCCGGAACAACAATCCGTCGTCGCGTAGGATTTGAACCCATCCCGAAAAAAGAAAAAAAAGAATAATCTAGTGAGTTACCAGACCACACCAAGTTTTACACAAAACCTTCTATCCAACCCTGCATTACAGAGCACGCTCCCCGCACTCACATCTGATTTATACATTTTGCATTCTCATTAAGTTTTGAACATCTATGATGATAGACATTCCCTTTAGCTTTACAAAATTATTGAACTTACACCCACATCATTCCAAACCGTTAGCAGTTTGCTTGATCGTCTTTCCAGTCTCAAGGTCTTCCACTCGAAATTTTGGAAGCTTTCACGCTTATGGTTCATCATACATACCAAAGTTATTCTTGACTAATATCAATTAAAGACATAAAGTACATGTTGCCTCTAATAGACTCAACTTTGAAAAGTCCTCGACAATTTGAATAGATGTAATTAAGTGTCCTACGATGAACACACACTCTTGGGAACTCGATGCGATGAAACTTCCCACACACCTCTCAGAACCCTTGTAAACATGCCTGATTTGACTTTTACCTTTAAAACTACTAACCCTTGCAATTAAGTGTCCTACGATGAACACCCTTGGGAACTTGATACGATGAAACTTCCCACACACCTCTCAGAACCCTTGTAAACATGCATGATTTGACTTTTACCTTTAAAACTACAACCCTTGCAATTAAACACTTTTAACATATCAAGCATTTCATTATTAATGGAACATGTCTAACCTCATCCAAGGTGTAGAAGACACCATCATATTTTTCGTATTAGGGCCGAGCCTATTCCAACTATCTTGCACATAATACTATTAGGCATACTAACATTCCCTCTTTTGATACGTTGAAAACCACTCTCTGTTCAGGCACACATGATAAGACGCTCCATAATTAAGAACCCACACATCATCATAATGAGATTGTTCGTTTACAGCAAAATGGGATGGAATGAGCCTTCTCCTCTAGAGTTTTCCATTCTTGTCATTCACGACTACCTTCTTCGACTTATCAGCCAATGGACGCCCACAGTTATTGTTGCTTCAGTAGGGATCACATCTTGATCTGCCATAGACAAAAAATTTTCCTCCCTATAAATTTCTCGATTTTCATGTTTATGACAAACATCTTTGTATGTCTAATAGATGCTGAGTTTCAAGCATTAACGATGAGGCTTTGATGCCAAATTGTTAAAAATTGATAATGAAATATAAACAAAAAATGTAAAGTTGAAGAGAATTAATACAAAAATTTACATGGTTCACTAACAATATATTAGATATGTCCACGATTAGAGAGAATAGTTTATTAGTAGAGAGAATTATTTAGATTACAGAATAGAAGCATCATTAGAGTTAAAGAGTTTATACAACACACCACACTATATTAGATTCAAGGCAATCCAACAAAACACAAGGGCATTTTTGACTTTTCAATTTCAATCATAAATTTATGTTTGCATTTCTTGTTAAAATTAAACTTTAACTTTGGGCTATGGGCCTTAATATAGATATGATTTAGTTTGATGATCGATTAACCGATGAAAATGAAAATAGAAAAAAAGAATGGGTAAATGAAGGGTAAAATAGAAAAATAAAAAATAATAGACTAAAACGATGAATAAAGAATTTTAGAGGAGTAGAGGAGAAGATGGGGAGAGAAATTTAGTTGGATGATACTCATGTTTATGCATGTCACTCTCATTGCATCGCATATATAAATAAAATATTAAAAAAAAAAAGAAAAAGAGGAGGTGAAGAGTGAAGGTAAGTATTTATGATTTATATATAGGCAATAGGATTGATGTTGGGAGGTGGGAGGGGAAGAAAAAGGAGTACTGGGGGGTTTGGTAAACAAATGGAGATCCAACTTTTGTGTTCAGAGGGACGTCACGAGAAGTTGCCGGAGAAGTATGAACGGCCTGAATCCGAGAGGCCGCGGCTGTCGGAAGTGTGCGCTTGGGACAACGTTCCAATCATCGACTTGGGATGCGACGAGAGAGAGAGGATTGTGAAGGCAGTGGGGGAGGCCTGCAAGTCATACGGCTTTTTCCAGGTAGGGAGGTAGATTAATTATAATTCGTATTTTATAATTAAGTTACTAATTAATTAATTATATTATATTACATAGGTTATCAACCATGGTGTGAGCAAGGAATTGGTGGAGAGAATGATAGAAGTTGGGAAACAGTTCTTTGGGCTGCCGCTGGAGGAGAAGTTGAAGTTTTATTCCGACGACCCTTCCAAGACCGTCAGACTCTCCACAAGTTTCAATGTCCGGAAGGAGAAATTTCACAACTGGAGGGATTATCTCAGACTCCATTGCTATCCTCTCTCCAACTACTTACCCCATTGGCCCTCTAACCCACCTTCCTTCAGGTTACTCCCTTTCTCCCCTCTCTCCCCTTTCATTTTCTCCTTTAATCTATACAACCATACACTACTCTACAAATAAAATTTTATTTCTTCCCATTCATTATTCATTTTAGTGCATGTTTTAGCTTATTTGGTAAGTTCTACTCTATTTTATTCCTTCTTCTTCTATCATCTGTCTGTCAGATTATATTCTATTCTATTCTTTTTATGATCATAAATAGTATCACATGTCTGAAAGACTATATTATATTTTTATTAAAATAAAATCCGTACGGAATGGGTTTCTAACTGAAAAAACTGCCTATGAATATATATATATATATATATATATATATTTGTTAAAAATAAAAAGTGAATAAATATTAGGTTATATAAATAAAGTCTATAGAAAAGACATTTCATAGAATTAAAGAAAACAATGGGGCTAAGTAGCATAAGTATAGGAGGCAGTCGCTCCATGAACAACACAATAGGAGATTGGAGTAATCCACAAGAAGTAGAAATTTACAAATGGTGGATATGTATGTTTGAGTTTAGAATTGAACAAAAAGATTATATGTCGTGGAAATGTTAGAGGTGGTGGAGAAGAATGGATATTAGGGAAAAAAAACAAAGAAAAGAAAAGCTATACATTTTGTTTTTGTAAAATGAGAAAAGAAAATGGTAGATATTTTTGTTGAAGATGGAAAAAAAAATCTTGAGTTGATTTGGTTTTGTGTTATGTGTGTTTTCAATGTTGTTTGTGTGTAAACCTGACTTGTGAATTGGGGGAGGAAGTGGACAACGACCATTGACTCCGATACTAGAAGTAGGGTCCACTTGGGTGGAAATTAGAAGTAGCGTGCTTCCATGTGCACCCAATTTCAAAATTACTAATTTTATTGGATCTTCTCTTTCTCTCTCCATAAAACAAATATAAAACTTGGTCTCCCTCTATTCAAATGGACGGCGGTTACGCCACCCTTCTCCCAGAAAACCCTCAAATCACTCACTTCTCTGGGCCCCATACCTTTCTCTTCCATTTTTCTTTTTTTTTAATACCTCATCTCTCACGTCATCCTCCCAACCGCGTTGACGTAATCATCTATATCATCCAACGCTCCACAATGCAACACGCCATCTTATACTTTTCTTTCTTTTGTTTTATTTTCAGCTTTTCACTTTCTTTTCTTACTTTCCATGACATCGTCATCCTATTGCCCAAAATATATATCAATGTATGAATCGTACCTAAATTATTATTTAATACCCCTCTTTTATTTTAATTCATTATTAAACCTCCTCTTTTTTTATTATTACTTTAATTCTTTTTTTTTTTTTTATAAAAAAAAGAGGTTTAAAACAAATGCACATTTAAAAATTCCAAGAAGAGATCAACATGATTCACCAATATTTTAACGTTCCAAAATAGACTCAATCTAATTTTATAGATATAGAAAGACCTGCATCATCATAAATAAAATAAAGCTTAATGTATTTGAACATTATACTTTAGGTAAAAAAATATACCTAAATTTTCAAAGTTTTAAAATACTCTTGAACTTTGCCATTAGCTTTCAATGGATACTATTTGTATTTTGTCTCAAAAATACTTTCAAACTTTCAAAAATTTCAAAAATACTTTTAAACTTAACAAAAAAAAAAATTAAAAAATACTCTTTTTTTTTTTAAATATATTAACAAAAATGGTTAATTCATCTAAACGTTCAAAAATTGCATTACTATTCATAAATTAAAAAAAAAATTCAAAATGCTTTTACCCTTTATTTACACTCCACCTTATCACCTCTCTCTTCAAATTTCTCTCTTGTCATTTACTTCTATTTATGACCTAACAATTCTTTATTTTCTTTTCTTCTTTCTTACTCCATTTTTATTAGCTGTTTGACATTTATTTTTCTGAATAAAAAATTGTCCTATTTCAATTAAGGTAGATAGATTATAATGAAAAAGAAAGAGAATGAATGGAAGTATCAAGGGACAAGACTTGAATATTTTAAAAAATTGTCCTATTTCAATTAAGGTAGATAGATTATAATGAAAAAGAAAGAGAATGAATGGAAGTATCAAGGGACAAGACTTGAATATTTTAACAATGTTGTATGTTAGTAGTCGAATATGTTCTTTTTGTATTTGACTATCTATCAGTATGGTAAGTTTTAAGGAGAAATTTTGACTTTGTAATTATGTGAGATTTTGTGGGGCTTTATGCTTTAACTTTAAGTTTTGGTTTATATTTTATTGTGAGAAAATTGATGTAAGAATAGGATAAATGAGAGAAAAATAAGAGTGTCTCATATGAAAAAATAAGAAGATATTTATATAATTGGTTCTTCTCAAACTAAAAAAAACTTCAAACAAATTGATCATTATACTAATTTTATAAAGATTTTTTAACTTCTTTTTGTTTGCAAATTCAAGAATATTTTTGAGATTAGTCTTAACCATTTGTGTTTATATATTAATAGTAAAAGAAATTTTTAAGTTTAAGGGATTTTTGAAATTTTTTAGAAAGTCTAAAAATATTTTTGAAAAAAAAAAACATTAATAGTTTTATCTAAAACTATCAATAAGTGTTATATATATTTGGAAATTTTACTAAAATGCAAAATTTAGATATATTTTATATAATTTAACCTTAAAAAAGGAAAAAGAAAAAAAGAAAAGAAAAGGGAAGGATGGGAATGAGAGTTGGGGTTTCAATATTAATGAATGGCGGAGAGGGTGGATAAGCAGCGGGTGGTTATAAATAAAAGCAGGGACATTGTTGTAAATAATTAATTGTGAATATGAAATGTAGGTATAGTTTTTCTTTATAATTGATGCATTAAATGAGAGTTGGAGGATGATGAGGGGTTGTTACTGTTAGTAGGTTATTGAAAAAATGAAGTGTAGGAAGAAGGAAGAAAAAAGTGTGTTATTTAAAATTGATTGATGGTTGTGACAGAGAAGTAGTGAGTAACTACTGCATGGAAGTACGGGAACTCGGGTACAGAATAGAGGAGCTGATATCGGAGAGCTTGGGGCTGGACAAGGAATACATAAGGAAGGTATTGGGTGAACAGGGTCAGCACATGGCTGTAAACTATTATCCCCCATGTCCACAGCCAGAGCTCACCTACGGACTCCCTGGCCACACGGATCCCAACGCCCTCACCATTCTCCTTCAAGACCTCCACGTCGCCGGCCTCCAAGTCCTCAAAGACGGCAACTGGCTCGCGGTCAATCCCCACCCCAATGCCTTTGTAATCAACATAGGCGACCAACTGCAGGTAAGCTTTTAGTTTAGTTTAGTTTGTTTTAACAAAATTAATTTCATATATATATGTGGACCACTGCAGGCATTGAGCAATGGCGTGTACAAGAGCGTGTGGCACCGAGCGGTGGTCAACGAGGACAACCCCAGGCTATCCATCGCTTCGTTTCTCTGCCCTTGTGACGACGCCCTCATTTCTCCTGCACCGCCCCTCACCCAAAATGCTTATGGGCTTCCCCTCAGCGCTCCCATTTACAGACCCTTCACCTACAAACACTACTACAATACATTTTGGAGTAGAAACTTGGATCAAAACCATTGCTTGGAACTGTTCAAAAACCACCCTCCTTAAAAATAATATATATATATATATATATATATATATATATATATATATATTATTTTTTTAATTTCCATTTTAATAAACCCTTACCACTCTTGCTTCCACATGTTAACGCAAATTTCATCGTAAAGGATGATTCTAAATAAAGCCCAGTGGGCCAAATCTTTTTCGTCGCACTTACAATAGTGGATTCGATTTTTAACTAAACTTTTTTGGCTTCCTCTCTCACGTCTCTCGTTCGGTGTAATGTTGCGTAATTTTCTCTTTTTAATTAATTAGTTAATTAGTTCATGTTTGAGAATGAAATTAAAATAGTTAGAATATTTTAAACTTATTTAAAATCAAAATGAAATATGTATTTATTAACTATTTGGAGTTTGATTTTATACTTTTAAATATGATTTTAAAATTGTTGAATGAAAGATTTCTACGAATCACAAGTTATCACGACATCACAATGAAAGTCTTAGCTCATTGTAAAAACTATAAATTAAATCAGGCCATTAATTAAAGCTGCTTGATTCTAAAATCTAACCTAGTTCAAGACCATGTGAAAATTTGGGCCAAATAAAATATTCGGTCCACGCTCAACTTTAGCCTAAGCCCAATAACAGCAATTGGACTCAAGCCCATGTAAAGGCCCATAAAAAACTTTTATAAATATGGGCCCCTCTAATTGACCTCAAGATTACAATCTTTTAAAAATTGAAAACTTGGAAGACTAAAACTCCTTTGTTTCAAAGCTTTGATCGATCTTGTGACATCTCAAATTTTCAGAAATTGGGCCAGATTTAAGAATTTGGTTGATAGTGAGAGATTTGGGTTGTTATATTGGAAGCGAAGGATTGAATATATATATATATATATATAGAATTAGGGTTTGGTAAAAAGAAAAAAAAAGTTAGAGTTTTGTTAAAAAAAAAAAGCAAATAAAGTTTATATATATATATGGGAAGAAAATATCCGTTTATTACTAAAACTCAATTTAGTATACTCAACTTGACAATTTGGGTAGTTGAACCCTTGACCTCTTCTTTACCACTTTAAATGTACATGGATTCTTCTTCTATTTTCTTCATTTTCCCGGCGTTTTTCTTTTTTTTTTTTCTTTTGAATTTTTTCTTCTTCCTTTTTTTCTTTTTTCCTTCAATTCTTTCTTCCGATTTTTCTTCTATGCATTTCTTCTTCATTTTTTTTTCTTTTACTTCTATTTTTTTTCGTTTTTTTTCTACATGTCTCTCTTTTTTTCTTTTTCCTTTTTTTTTTCCCTACATTGCATTGAACATCAAACATAGAGTATTGAGCATTAAAGTAATGATTGAATTTATGGCATAGAGGGTAGAGCATCAAGCATGAAACATGAAGTATTGAGAATCGAATAGCGAGTATATAACATAAAGCATATAATATAGAGCATAGAGCATAGAACATAGAACATCGAACATCGAGTAGGAAATATATAACACAAAGAACATATAATATCGAGTATTGAGTATGGACAAAATTTATAAATTAGCGCACGTATGGTTTTTTGGGTCGAACAAGTAAATTCAAATGGTCTTGATGTAAGCATAAAGTCATTTCTCATTAAATTTAAAAAAGTAACTATTTTTCATGGGGCATGCGTACAAAACAAATCTTATTAATGAGTACAAGGCAATTTCCATCAAGATATTCCTATAAATATGATTAAAAGGCAGAAAAAGTGGAATGTGTATGAGCACAAAAGGTGTTATTGATAGGAAAAGCAAAAGCGAGAATGGGAGAGGCGGAAGAGGTTGTGTGTGAAGTATTGAATCTAAGGTGTCTTGAGAAATTCCATGACATAAGTATTAAAAGCACAACAGTGGACCTTGAAACCATGAAATCCTGCAGCCTTAGACAAGGTTTGAAACTCCTTCTCGGTCCTTTCTTTGCCTCCGGGGTTGTGAGCCAGCATTATGAGGTCGATGTGAATGACTCCCTTGGTGGCGAGGCTGCTGTCCGGTGCTACCGGAAGAATGCATTCCGCCACAATCACCTTGCCGTGCTGCGGCAGCGCATCGTAGCAATTCTTCAAGAACTTGAGGCAGTGGTGGTCGCTCCAATCGTGGCAGATCCACTTCATGAAAATGGCATCCCCCTTTGGAACGCTGTCAAACATGTCGCCCCCAACATGTTCCACGCCTGGGTAGGCAGGGGCATCCTCAATGACATGAGGGAGGTCGAAGTTGATGCCCTTAATAGAAGGGTACTTGGAAACTATCATGTGGAGAACCGCTCCGGTGCCACCCCCAACATCCACCACTGAATTAAGCCCTTCAAACCCTTTGTAGGTCTCCAGAATCTTCTTCATGGTAATGGTGGAATGGTCGGACATTCCCTTGTTGAACACCTTGTTGAATCTTGGATCTTTTCCATGGTATTGGAACGCCCCCATTCCGTAGGCTCTGTTGAAGGGAATCCCTCCTTCAAGTACTGCATCTTTCAAATGGTACCAGCTCTCCATAAGGACTTTATCTTGATTCATGAGACAAAGAGGGGCAATAGAGACGCCGTCTTGATTGTTGATCAAGAACTTGGAGACAGGGGCGAGGCCATAGAGCCTCTCCACGGTGCCATCGGGGAGGGTATTGAGGGAGTAAGTGAGTATGGAGTAGCTGGCCAGCAGGCGCAACATGCGGTCTAGCATCACGTGGGCCTCTGGGTTTTTAACCCCTGACAGCTGGGAAGCGATTTGGGATGGGGATAACGCAGCCCCCTCCCCGCCCCTCCCAATGATTTCCAGCAAATCCAGCTCAATCGCCGCCTTCAGCACCATTGGAAGCACAGACGCGCTAGCCATTTGCATAGCAAACAGCTGGGCTTCCTCATCGCTCACCGATGATCCCATTATTCTTAATTTCTTGCTTTTTGGTTAAATTTTACCTCTTTAATTATAGTGAGTGGATTGGAGTGGGTAGTACTTACTTGCACATCCTCCGCCAACCGCACTTCCTTCCTTTTTTTCTTACACTCGTCCTGTTGCGATTGGAGGGAGCCCAATTCCGGAATTAAATTAAGTTTGAAGCTGTTGTAGTAGCGTGGTCAAAGAAGAAGGGTGGAATATCAGACGCTGCACCAATGAATACCAACCACATACCTAACCAGGTTGGTGAGTGGTCCAGCCTCATTCACCACCTCCCCTTCTAATTTTCAACACTACTCGTTTGCGTCTCATTTCCACCTCATGTATTTTCTTTTTCTTCTTTTTATTATTATTATTATTATTTTCCTTCATTTTCATCATTTCATCACCACATTTCTCCCACTCCACTTTCATTTCAATACCCATTTGGAGTTGCCTTCACGCATTCCACCCCTTCGCCCTCCATCTTTCTTTACTTCTTACCATTCATATATCCCCATTTATATCTATATTTCTATTTATGCCCATCCTATCACAAATTTTACCCAATTATGTAATCATTTTGTTTTTTTTTTTAATTTTTAAAAATTAAACCAATAGACGCTATTTCCACCTTCAAATTTATCTCTTTGTTATTTGCTTTTTACCAATGATTTTTAAAATCAAGCCAACATTTGAAAATTAAAAAATATAATAACTTTTAAAAATTTGCTTTTATTTTTAGAATTTGGCAAAAAATTCAACTATTGTACTCAGATGCAAACCAATATAATAAATGAGGAGTAAATAGGCTCAATTTTTAAAAACAAAAAACAAAAAACGAAATGGTCACCAAACGGAGTCTTTACTTTTCGTTTTCTATAAAATTTATACTTATTTTTTTTCAATATTTATATTAGGATTTTCACATTTTGTAAAACAGAAACAAATTTTTAAAAAATTATTTTTTTTGTTTTCAAAACTTAGCTTGATTTTTTAAAAACACAAGTAGAAAGTGGATTAAAAAACATAGAAAAACTTATAGGTAATAGTAGTGTTTATACGCTTAGTTTACAAAAATACAAAATCAAATGATTATCAAACATGACTACACTTTAATTTTTTATTTTAAAAATTTGGCTTAGATTTTGAAAAAAAATAGATAACTTAACCGAGAAACTCATAAGAGGTCTATTTATAAACTTAATTTTCAAAAAGTAAAAATTAAATGGTAGTTAAACAAATCATTAATTTTTTTTTAATCTCTTAGCCATGGAAGATATTTTTGGAGACTACCTATTGGTTTCAACAATGCATATAGCTCAGCAGTACAAGAAGCTCATAAATGTGTTAGTAAACAGAGTTTGGAACTTTAGTACTTTGTTATCAAAAGCTATTTTTTAAAAGAGATAAATTAGAACTTTGAAGCCAAACTAAATCTGTAATGAATGTGTTATAAAATTAATTTCAAACTTTGTTACTTTGTTTCTCCGTACTGCGCTGCCTACCGACCATTGCTGGTTACGCACCAACAATCATTAACAACTGCTTTTATTTTCTTTCCTCCTCCAATCTACCTCTTCCCTTCAGTTTCTCCTTCCATTCCCATTTTTCTTTTATTTTCACAGAAACTGATCAATAGACTAACAAAGTTTTTTTTTTTTTTTTAGGCATTAAAAAAGCTATTAAATGCAAACAACGGATGAACATGATAGACCGAAAAACCAAGCTAACCGACCAAAATCGACCGAATCGAAGGTGGTCAGTCGGAGAAGAGGAGGGACTTGGTTGGTGCCGGTTTCGAAAAATTTCAAACCGACATTGTTTTATTAAAAATTCAAAGAAGAAAACCAACTGAAGGCCAGCTTCTCCTTTCACTCTTTGATGGTCAAGATTGATTTGAACATTTATTAAACCGACCATAGTTCATTCGGTGGTAGTTTGGTCAAAAAACCGACTCCAACCGACCGCTGCATACCTCTAATGCAAACCTCAAGAGTAAAATTCATTTCATGCCAACAAAAAAGAGATAAATTTGGAATTTTAAAGAAAAACTAAATTTGTTCTAAATGTGTAAGAAAACTAAATTTCAAACTTTGCTGAGTTATCAAAAGTTAAATTTGTTATAAAAATGAGATAAATTAGAAATTTAAAGCAAAATCAAATTCTTATGAATTTGTTATAAAGTCAAATTTCACTGCTTTCTAACTTTGTTACTAAAAACTAAATTTGTTATTTAATAATTAAGAGCTTGTTTTATAACTATTTCATTTTTTGTTTTTGAAAATTAAGCCTATAGACATTGCTTCCATCTTCAAATTTCTTCTTTTGTCGTCTAGTTTTTATTAATAGTTTAAAAAACCAAGCAAAAATTTGAAAATTAAAAAAAGTAGCTTTTAATTAATTAATTAATTATTTTTTTTTTTATTTTGACTAAGAATTCAACCATTGTACTTAAAAAAAGATGCAAATCATACCAAAAAAATGAAATGGTTACCAAACATGGCCTAAATCATTGTCATTCCTACATTGTTATCTCAAAAATTAATAAAGTAAAGAAATTAATTTAAGATTATAAAAGACATAGCTAATATAAATTTCATTCTAAAATAAGTAGATTAAAGGTTTCATTTAAAATTATCATAAACATTGATCCATGGTACACAAGAGGTTATACATTTCACAAAACCACCACTAAAAAATAGAAAAAATACAAATTATCCAAGCTTCCAAATCATGCACACCAACCATAGGCTTTAGAAACCTAAACTTCTAAACCTTGTACACCAAAACACATGGATCTGTAATCCCTAGGCTTCAGAACTCCCTTAAACAACATTAGATTTTCATACTTTTGATTCCAAACCTGCACGCCAAACACTTGCTTAAGGGTTTATTTTGCTCGTGCTGTTAACACATTTTTAGACATGCTCGTGTCTATAATGTGATTCGCTGCAACATGAGCTTGCGGTTACAACATTTTTTGCTTGGCTAAATTATAAAAAAATGTCTTTGAACTTTATACTTTGGGTAAAAAATATGAACTTTCAAAAGAAAATATCCTTAAACCTTAAAAAAGAGTGAAAAAAATATCCTTACCGTTAGTTTTAGTTTTGTTTAAAAACTACCTTTTAAACATTTAAAAGTTAAAAAAATACCCCCAAATGATTAAGGGATATAGTTATGAGTAAAGTTCAGATTTGGATTTCTGATGCACCAAACAAATTACTAATTACTTGAAAACTGAGGCACACAAAAGAGGGGGGAATAGTTGTTTGAGAGATGACTCAACCATCAATTATTGGAAATGAAAATTATTGAAGGTTGAGAAAAACACCATTACATGATTTGGTAGTGGGAGAGAATCCTGAATCTAAAAATATAATTACAATATCTCATTTTGGGTGCTAAACCAACCTTTAATTTGAATATAATTTAGAAATAAATGTATGCATATTGAAAAGTGATAACGTTATATTAATATAAAGATAGGAGTGTAGAGTATGTTAGACGTATTAATTAGTGACACCTTAGCTTATTCTATATAACTAACTATATTCTTTAACTCATTGGTTGGTTTGTGGAAATATAAGTTTCTTTAAGTATGAATTTGTGGAAATATAGGTTTGGTACACTAAGGTGGCCAACCTATCTCACCTAATTACCTTACCTGTATCGGGGAAAAGGAAACAAAAGACAAAGATCTAAAATTTTTTATTCAAAAAATATATATCGACCCTTTAACTAATTAAATGAGTTAATATAAATTTAACAAAAACAGCCATTTCTACATTTTTTTTTAAAAAATAATGTGAGTTTAAAGTTTGATTGTCCCCTTAAAATTGCGATAACACAACACTATATATTTTACCTTGGTTTATACAATTTGCCCACTATTTTTTCTACAAATATATTTATATAGAGCAAAATGAATTAAATTATTATGTAGATATATTATATAGTTAACTCACTAAAAGAAAAGTATACTTTTCAACATTTTTTACAATAATATTAGGGAAATTATGTTGTATAGCTAAAATAAAGGCAGAGTTTGAGGTGAGGAGATGAGATGAGTTGAGATATGAACTTAACTCATTGTATGGGAGGCCAATTTCGTATGTCACATACATTTTATACCATGTTGACCAACAGTGTACTCATCTCTAATCACTACCAATGCCTCATTCTCAACTCTGGTGACCACTTTGACGACCAACCCTGATAGCCAACTCTGGCAATCACCTTTGATGGCCAACTCTAATGACCACTTGCAACGACCAATTTTGATAACCACTTATAACGGCTAATTCGAGCAACCACCTCAAACAACCAAACTTGCGACCACCGCCTGTGACCAACTCCAGCAACATCCAACCACCATTGTTGATGGTCAACTTCGGCAACCCCCAACGATGGCGGCCACTCCACCACCTCCAACGACTATTATTTTAAATTATGACTACAACAAATTTGGGTTTTGCTGACACACGAGTTTTTTTTGTCTTATTGATGCTCATGACATAAAATTGCTAAAAGAACCTTAATTTAAAGCTAAAAAATAACTATTAATTTAAAAATACATAAAAAACATCAACAAATGTTTATATTTAAGTTGACGTAAAAAATTGTTAATAAAAGCACCTTTGTTGACACGGGAGTATGTAAGTTCCATCAAAACGTTGAATACTCGGTTTTTTGATTAGTTCATAGTATTTTATAGTCATTTTTATATCAATTTAATATTAATAAAATGACTTTTATCATGTAAAAAATCAAACAAACTTATATGTAAAAACACTTTTGAGAAAAAATTGTCAGATGCACGATTGTTTTTATTTAAAAAAGTCTTTTTTTTCAAAAGTGTTAAAATAAAAATGATTTAGCTAGAAATGTCGCATGCACAAGTTTTTTAAAAAAATTGAAATGCATGATCCAAAAGTAAACTCAAAGTCCCATTTTCCCTAAAACTTCCAACAATATACGTGTGATAAAATAAAATGCAATCTATAGTTTATATATATATATATATATATATAAAAGTAGAAGAAATTTGTTTATTAAAAGAATCTTTGAAAAATTCATTTTTAAATCAACTATTTAAATCATTATGTTTTCCTTAAATAAAAACATGTTTTATTATTTATTTTTATTCTTTTGAAAAATTATTATAAATAAAAAAATCAAACTATTTAAAAATATAGAAATATAGAAGTCTATCATTTGAGTGATAGAATCTATCACACTAAAATTTTTCTATCCTTGTAAATAGTTTGATTAATTTTGCTATATTTAAAAGTAACCCTTATCTTTTTTTAACATTCCCTAATATAGGAGAATATATAAAAAATTATAGATATAGAATACTCTATAAAAGAAATATAAATAAAGCAAAAAAAGAAAAACATATCAATCAAACCAAGTAAATTTATTATAGATTCAACAAAGTTTTGAACATAATTATTAAGTTTAAGATAATAGAAATAATATTTAGATTCTCTATTCTAAAATTATGCAATTCTTTTAAATATGAACATTGTTATCAACTAATCAAATCTTATTGGAATAGTCAATTTTAGATTAAAATATTATTTTGGTGCTTGAATTTTGATAATTATTTCATTTAAGTTACTGTACTTTGATGAAATGTTGAATTTTAATCCTTATGATTTCTGGTGCGGGTAATTAAAGTAGGTTTAATAATTAGCCGAGTTGGCAAAGAAAAATAATAAAAATATGGCAAATAGGATAGAAATTGCAAAGTCACAGTTGGGTGATTATTTTTTATTCTTTAAATTTATCTTTCTCTTTCTCCTTCTCCAACCTCCTCATCCTCATCTACTCCGATTGCTATCTTCTTGTCTCTCTATTTATTGATTTATTTTATTTGTTCAGTTTGTTTAGAACAGTTTTAAAAATGATCAAATGAAGTAGAAAATCTTCTTGTTCATTTTTAGAATATTGGGATAGTGTCAAAGCTTCTTTCCGATTTCCTTTAAACCCGTTTTTCTAAATCTTATTCATTTCCTAGAAGAAAACTGCCCAGATCAGGACGAACCCACTTGGGGGACGACTCATTCCCACTGCAGATCAGGTTCACGACTCAGTCCTTTGGTGAAGCAGCGGACGACCCATGATTATTTAATTTGTTGTTTCTTGAATGTAATTGGTTGTCTTCATTGGGGCAGAGAGAAATTTTTGACAGAATCCTGTTTATAAATCAGAGCTTCTGTGGTAAATTGGTGATTCAATTTTTAAAAAAGTTTTGTTGGAAAAAAATTGTGAATAAAAAAAGAATTGAAATTTATGGAACAGAGAGAGAAATTCGAAGAAGGGGAGAAAAAAATAAAAGACATGCGTGGCTTACTTGGAAGCCACATAAAAGATCAAAAGGAAGGAAATTAAAGAAAGAAAAAAGAATGTTTAAGGAAGCGCCGATGAGAAGGAGAATAAAAAAATTTTTAAAAAAAAAATGGAGAAAAGGAAGAAAGAAAGGGGGTTCGATGCTTATTGGAAGGCATCGGAGAGTTGTCTCACCGGAAGTGGCCGGGAAGCTACTGGCTAAGTTCGAACACCGATTGGAGGGGTTGATTGACGAATATTTTATTCTACTACGTTCTTATCTCTTTATTATTTGAAACAACGGGTCAAATATGTTAGTTTTGGAGACTTTGATTTCGGATATATTTATTTTTGTTCTTCAAAAGTTTCTATCGCCTTTTGTTGGCTACGTTCTTGCATAAAGATTTCATGAAGGGAAATAATTGAAGTTGATCACGAAAATCGGTTTAGTTTATTGTTCTTAACTTCAATTAACAATAGAGGGAGTATGAGTTTTGTTAAAACCAGGAAATGAGTTATTTCATAGGAGAGAAAGAAGGAAAGAATAGTTAAGTTAAAGGAAATTGTACATTACTTTATAAAGAGAATTAGAGAAAGAATATAAAGACAAGTTATGGCAACGAGTTTAAGTCTGAATCCACCTAACATTAAATTGCGTTGATTCAATGCCTGTTGATCAAATTATTGAAATTTCATGTTGGACTGAAATTGGAAAAAAAATTATGACTCGAAGTGTTATCGATAATAGTAATTTGAGTGATTATTTTGTAAATGCTTTTACTATTTTAACAATTTGTGTTTCTTTAACCAACTATGATTTATGATCTTATCATTGATTTAGGTATTTGAGATTTCAAAGAACTTACACCCATTTTTAAGTTGTTTACTACTTAAAAGAACTTATATTTATAATGTCTTGATTTTGTGTAACTGAATTCCGAGAGATATATGTTTATGTGCAATTTTGACTATGATGACTTATTTCTATTATTGGAGCCTATGAGAAGTAACTTTTTATAAATCTATTGGTTTTAGCATTTAAGTATTTGTAACTCCAAGTAATGTGTTTTAATAAAGAAGAGTATGAATTTAGAATGTTTGAGAATTGTGTGGAAATATGACTTTAAAAGTGATTGAGAATGTAGGGTTTTAATTTGAAAGTGGTTTTCAAACCACTAGATTTGTTCCCATGGTGATTTTCCAGAAACACCTACTTGAATGTGTTTTCGTAATGTGGATATGATNAAATAGATCAAAATTTTCTATCGCTATATTCTATTAATCGTTATATTAATTATTATGTTCTATAATAGAACATAATTAATATTTATTTGAAATGAAATTAGATTCTATATTCATATTAATTAGGAATAGCTAAGATCCCAGTAATTTAGTAAATTACTATGCATGTAACATTTCTGTTATGTGAGCCCGCTTAGCTCAGAGGTTAGAGCATCGCATTTGTAATGCGATGGTCATCGGTTCGATTCCGATAGCCGGCTTTTCTCTATTTATTTGATTTTTAAATTATGTAAAAAATCAAATAAATAGAGAAACAACTTCTTACCCTTTTTTCAAAGGTCGCCGATCTATCATGTCGTAGGAACTTCCCTTTATGACTAAAGGAGAGGTTCTATTTCTGTAGAACAAATCAAGAAAGGAACTCTTACTTTTTTATATCATTTACATATACAATAGGATCCGGATATTGATCCAAGTCATCTAATTATTCTTTGTTTTGTAGTACAATATTTTACTGGATTTCGCTTCATTAGTTTTGGTTTTGTGGTGGTAGATGTTTTTTCTAGCTGATTTTTGAATAGGTGCCATAAGGTACTCTTGGTACTAGTGTTAATTTTAAGTGTGATTTATTGATACGCGTAGGCACACACGTCAAGTAATAATATAGTTTAAAACGACTAAGATCAAATATCGTCTTTTGGAAAATTGGTTTGGTTAACTTTTAGCTACTCAGAGATTCTTCCAATTTTATTTAGGGAACCCAACTGTGATGAAAATTAATATGTAAATTAATCCCATGAAGCAAATTAAAGATAGACACTAGAGCGAAACCAATGACATGTCCTAGGGTGATGATTTCATCGATGGAGTAACTAAGTTAATTGTTTAGACCTCAAATTTATTTTATGCTAACTATAAACCTAAGAGTTTTATGTCTAGGTATTCATTATCATGTAATCAATTAATTATCAACTCATTATCATGTAATCAATTAATTAGCCATAACACTAAGTTCCTCTATTATTGGTATCTACTAATCTTCAATCATTTACATGTATATTTGTTTAACAGTTTAACATGCGAGTTTCAATCTAATGCCCTCTCTCCCAAGCAAGACATCAAATTTAAAATCATTCAAATGTTGGCCAATTGTTTGAAAGCAATAAATATAAACATGCCAAAATAGTTCATACATTTAACAAATTCAAGAACAACCAATAAAGTCTCACAATCCAAAAACTACATCAAAACCCTAAGTACAACAAATCAATCATTAATGGCTACAATACCAATATAGACATTCATAATGCAACCAAACTCAAAGAAATAAAAAAAAAAAAAAAAAAAAGAGAAGAAGATGCAAGCCGAGTTCTTGACCATCATCCTTGAATCTGGAATCGCACTCCAAGGATCTATTCAAATCTCCACTCATTTGAAAGCTCTAAGATGTTGCCACTGCCGGAAAATTGGCTCTCAGTGGAGGCCTTGACGGCTCCTTAAAAAACTCTAAAATCAACCTCCCTCAAATCTGTTGTCTAAACTATGTATTTATAAAAACATTTGCAACATCGCAACACTAGTAAGTAGCATCACAGTGCTATGCCGATTTGTCTGCGCCGGAGAATTTGGAGTGTCATGACGCTGCCCTGTTTTTCCCTCTCGGGTTTTAGCGCTTTCCTCTCCTCCTTCCGTCTTTTTTTGCCCCTTTTGACCTGCCTTAGGTCAAAATTTGACTTTCCTTGGGAGTATTTTTGTGAAACCCAGAATTCTGACCTAGTACTTGTATGCTAAAGAGAGAAGGAATTAAGGGAGTATAAGGAAAAAATTGAGCACAAGCCTGTGGAGTTAGAAAATTTTTTAGGCAGAATATCTGGGCTTGTGGAGCTAGACAAATTTTTACTAACATAGGGTAACCATGCTTTGAGAACAAGGGTAGGGAGGAAAGTGTTTAGTAAACTTGAGTTTTGAGAAGGGGATAAGTCCTAGAAGAGTTTGGGAGAAAACCACAGTAGGTAATTTTTCAAGTGTTGGACAACAATAAGGCAAATACATTGTAAAATTTTCTAAGTGTCACAACTATGAAAAACCTGAACGCATAGTGCTTTGGGAAGAAGGGAAATTTCTAAGTGCTAAAGAAAAGTGAGTTAGTAGCATAGTTGAAAGTTAGTTTCAAGCTTGAACACATGTCTCGGTGGTGAATAAATCAAGCTTTGGACGCATAGGAGGCATGTTAAGCGCATAGAGGAGTATGTTGGGAGGAATTTGACTAAGTGTTTGACAATTAATTAATTAAAGAATTAATTTTCTTAATTTAATTTAATTTAATTTTTTTTAATTAAATTAAGTGAATTTAAACTATAGGTATATGGTAGATATTTATTTAAATATGATTAAATGAAATAAGTAATTAAATTAGATTTAATTAATTACTAATTATTATTTATTTATTTAATTTAATAAATAAATTTTAAAAAAAGTAACTCCCGTGGGAGTTACGCTTTACGTGGTTTAATTCCACGTTTCCTAATCTCTCTCCATATATGCTTGCAAAATGAAAAAATGGCATAAGAGTTATGTAATTTTTTTTTCTCCCCTTGCTCTCTAGTTTTCTCTCTGGTTTTTCCCAAATCAAGAAAATGATCCACAATCCTTTATCAAATCATCACTCAGAGAGTAGGAGAAGTTCGTGGTGGTGGTGTTTAGAGTCAACAACAAATTGAAGACTTCTAACTCTAAAGCATGCTTAACCTAGAATTAATACAATAGGTTTTCTGTATATATATATATATATATATATATATATATATATATATATATATATATTTTTACTGTGTATATATATATATATATATATATATATATATATATATATATATATATATTTTTACAGTGTATGGATATTTCAAAATTCCAATTAATTTCGAGTTTGGTTCTATATTTCTTCTGATGCGTTAAGGATTTCAACCATACTGATAACTTGTAGAAATACAAGTTATTACAGTCTTTCTCTTAGAAAAATAGAGATTAAATAGAGAATCATGCGGTAGTTTGTGTTGAATTCTATTGATAAATCTTCCTATGCGTTCTACTCTTGTAAATTGATGAAGATAATTCTTTTATAGCTTTTTGAGCCTAAAACGCATGTTTTAACGCAGGAATGCAAGCAACCTATGGATGCACTGACAACCGCTAAACACAGGATGATGCGTTAGTAACATATGGATGCGTCGACATAAGTGAACACATGAACCTAAGTTCTCCATGGACGCATAAGGACCAGAAACGCAAGACAGCAGAAAATCAGATCAGAATCTTGAAAGATTGTCGGAAAGATTGACATGCATGATCTGTGGCTAAAGTGGTAGATCTAAATTGAACTGAGAATTACGCAATTAGGCGAGATAGACGCACGACATCAATTGCGCCTCCAATCACGAAAATTTGCCACTGATTACGAACGCAACCTCTATAAAAGGGCAGACCTGCAAGCTGAAAAAGAATTGTTGATTCTCGGAAGAATTCCTACGTGACAGCAGAGTTCTCTCCAAAAGACAACCGGAGACGAATAGCTCGAGAGAAAATAGTCTTCCCTCCGCCTGATCACTTCACAGCAAAACTTCACGCTTCCATTCCAGCGACTCAAGACATTGAAATGCCTTCCTGCTTTCTATCTTTTTATAGCTTTGATTTTAGATTTGTTATCAAGACATTGAACTATCAAGATTGTATTTCGTTCATTAATTTACAATTCTTCCATGTCTATCCATTTCTCTACACTTTCTGCTTATTACTTTGAATCCATGAGTAGTTAATCTTTCAAGGTCACGGGTTGCGTTAGCATCTAAATAAGAACCATAATGTAACTATTGCATCTTGTCAATTGCAATCTAATCTGATGCTTATGTCCATCTAGCTAATTGATATAAGTAGTAATAATCAAACTGCTCGAGAGAGTAAGTGATTGTGGAACTCAATTGACAAGTCCAAGAAGTATTACCTGTCTATAGGAATAACCTTGGTACTTAACACTCTCCTATGCGACGCATAGCGGCTGACAACTGAGAGAAGAGTCGCAAGTATGAATAGACTATCACTATGCGTTTCTTATTTTAGATGTTAACAAACTCGAACCCTATTTTTATCCATTCATTTAATCCACTTAACTAACTTTGCTGTGTCGCATATCTTACCATCCACCACCTTTTAATCTAATGTAAATGTTATTGCTTTCTTTAGTTAGACGCATCTCTTGTTAAATATTTTTTGTTACCACTCAAACTCAAATAATCCAATTAATATTGACAGATCACTAACGCATAATATTAAGCATGTTAAACGCATAATATGTTAAACGCATATAGTAAGTTTAATAATAGATAAACGCAACACCTTATACACAAGTTACACATTTTTATCTTATATAAACATCCAAGATCATTGGTAGAAAGTACGACTAAAATATCCTACTATTTTCTATTATCAAGTTATTCACAAGCCTTAGACTGATTTTAGTGTCGGAGTGTGTGTGGCTTGGCACCACAATGATGCTCAATTTCTTTTGTCCTTGCAGGTACTTGAAGTATTTTCCATCATAATACAAATTTATGGTTGATTCATTTTTTTTTGGCATCTAACCTAACTCATTTAGGTAAGTATGTATATTTAGATATCCTATTTTGAAATTAGTTTCAAAACCAACATGTGAAATGAAGCAAAAAAAGGGCTTTGGTCATGCAAAACATCATGGAAATTAAGGTCCATGCCCTATAAAATTGAAGCCCATAAGTAGGAAAAGTGAGATGGAGAGTAATTTTTTTTAGATGAAATAACAATATGAAACAACCACCCGAGAGCTTAAGTCACGCTCTTCTCCAATTACACAATAAAACCAAAAAGGAGAGGTCGCAATTAATATCCATAATGCCCTTTTCAGAGGAAGAAAATAGGATTTGGATAAAAAAAATATATATATATATAAAAAATAGCAAGATTATGCATGATACCGTCACCTAGTCTCGGAAAGAAGAGACCCGCATCATAAGAATAGTATTACCATACAAATAGTATGATAGAGACTATAAAATTAACAAAATCAAATTGGTCAAGTTTTTTCTTATTCCACGCTATTGTCTGAAAGTAAAATAAAAACAAAAGCTTCCACGAGTCAAAGCACCCCACGTGTTAAACCACTGCCTTTGTCCCTCGCCTTCCTGGAAAGCCGTGATTTTATCAAATGCGCCGACGTCGTTTTCCTACGCACCCTAATTCTCCCTACGTGTGCACCCTCCTTGAAACCCGCTATTTTTTCCATTCTCTTTCCACCCATATTCCATGTTTTTCTTTATCAATCCATCTTCCCCACGTGTCCTATTTTTCAATTGTTTTCCTTCAAATAAATATTTTTCTTTTCAGAAAATATTTGTGGCCTTTGATTATCCAAACTTAGGAATTTTAATTTTGGGATGCTTCCGTCCAGCCTCACCTCACTCGTAGCTCACACGGTCTCCTTCGCACCAATTACAAACCAACAAACCTACCTTTTTTTTTCCCTCATTATTAGAGAAGAAAAATTCTCTCCAAAACATCAATTATACCATCAATTATATGGTTTCATCAATTAAAATCCTACTCCTTTAAATCTTCAACTTTGATAAGTATGTTTTTCATTACGTTTCGTTTACATAGATATTTAATTAACTTTGAATTAATTTACACTCTTATACAATATTTCTTTTGAAAATTGTCTACACGTCAATTCTAATCATCAATTTTTCCAATCTAACATTTAAAAAAATTCTACACACATGTAAGAATTTATGTATGGACAATTTTCAAAGGCAAAATCTTAATTAAAAGCCTAAACTGGTTTACAATTTATGGTAGGAGAATCAAACTTATGATCTCGAAGTTGATTCTAATTCATGAGTAAATTCATTCACTTCTGAGAACTTAGGAGTTTATTATATTTTATTTTGGAGTTTAATTGAAATATTTGTAAGTGTCACACAATATTTTTGGAATAAATTTTGAAGAAGAAATTGATACAATTATAAAAAAAATCAGAGTTTAAATTAATATAATTATCTGTTCCTAGTTTAAATTGCTACAATCCCGCAAAGTTTAGGGGCATATAATGATTTTTCATTTTTTCTTTCTTTTCTTTAATAGGAACCCTATTACAAATTATAATTAATTTAAATTATAAATTTAATCTCTAAACTTCTATTTAGTTGGCAAATATTTACTAGGTCGAACATTTGAATTATCTTATATGATTATTGATTAATATTTCAAATATGTTATCCGAATAAAGTTGAATAATTAGCAAATGTTTCGCTCTCATTTATATTTGTTTTATGGATTTCTTATATATACATGATACAAAATTTCCAATTAAGATAATAGTAAATAAAATATGTGTGAAAAAGAAATTATATACATTTCTAAATATGGAAAATATTTGTTTAACATAATAATTTATGATTATAACTTTTTTTTCTCAATTAATTAACACATTACACACTTAGAGAGTTTATGCATATTTAATTCAAAATTATGATAAGAATCAGACAATAGATATTGTAAAAGGGTTAATGTCTGTTGTTCTCACATTTTAACTTAGGTTAAGTAGGTAACTTGAGTTGGGGTGTGACCATTTGGAAGTCAAAATTGCAAAAAAAAAAAAATGTACCGTAAATCTAGGATTTGTGGTGGTTCTTTGGTTCCGCAATTGGAGAAGCCATTCTTGTCATAACAAAGCTATTCGAATTTGTGGAGTAATGCACACTGTTTGGCTGAATACAAACTCGAATTTTCTGGAAACAAATAGAGAGGGCATTTGCAAACCAAGTTGTATATTCATAGTGTATCGAATGTATCAAGGGTATCAAACATAACAAGTGTATATCAATAATATATCAAATGTATCAAGTGTCTATCAATAGTGTATCAAAGTATATATCAGTAGTGTATCAGCTGTATATCAGTAATGTATCAAGTATATGAAGTGTATATTAGTAATGTATCAAGTGTATATCAGTAGTGTATCAAATATATCAAGTCTATCAAGTATATCAAGTCTATCAAGTGTATCAATTGTGTATTAAGTGTGTATCAGTATTTTTTTTACATTTCGTGGGTTAGGCTTGTTTTTTTTGCCATTTTTGCAAAAGTAACTATGTCTCAAGTATATCAGGTGCATCAGATATATCAAGTGTATTAAGTGTGTATTAAGTATGTACCGAGTGTATTAGGTATATCATATGTATCCATACTTGTTTTGACCTTTCGTGGGCTGGACGTTTTTTTTTTTGTCATTTTTACAAAAGTAATAAATTTAGATTATGAACCTAATTTTTAAAACTTAATTTACCAAATCTGAAAAAATCGCTTGAAAAAAATAAGCGTTAATGGGTAAATACGTCCATAAAATTTATGTTCTTTTCATTTTTGTCTTTTTATTTTTGAAGTTTTAATTATTTTCTCATCAAAAATTGAAACCTATTATTTTTATATAAAAAAAAACATTAAAATGTTATTGACAATACAAAATGTTCTATGAAATTAATTAATTGAAAATAACTGTTAAGACCACGAGCATCCCAAGCAAAACACAAATCATATAGGTCAAAAGTGATATTTTAGGGTATATTTTAGGGTATGTTTGATAATTATTTAGTTTTTGAAGTTTATGATTGTTTTCTTTCAATTTTTTATTCATGTTTTTTATAATTTTTATGTAAACATTTGAATTACTAGCCAACTTTCAAAAATAAAAACTAGTTTAGGTTAGTTTTCAAATTTTGGTTTTAATTTTAGAAACATTATTAAATACAAAACATAAAAATCAATGGAAGGAAGTGATGTTTATATACTTAATTTTTAAAAACAAAAAGTCAAATAGTCACCAAACATAGTCTTAATTTGTTTAAAAAATAACTTTACTTAAAATATATTCAATTATTTTTAGTATAAAATTATTAAGAATACAAAACACAACTATTTAAATTGAAAAATACTTAGTGCATCATAAGACTACTTATCTTGATATAACTCATGCAAATTGTCCATTGTCACATGATGAACGCTTTTTTTTTTTTTTTTTTTTTAAAGTATTTTTATTGTATGATTAGAGTCACCTCAACAAATATGTGCGTTTGTGAATATGAATATAGTTTAATGACATAAATTTATAAATCAATCTTGAAGGATGAGATTCAATCTCCCCACCTATTGTAAGAAGGAAAAAAAAAACAAAAAACAAAAGTTCGCTTGAAATGTATCCAAATACAACTCGATTTGAAATTAATTTGTTGCTATTTTAATAGTTGTACAACTTACAAATTTATGCCATTGACAGAGGTTTAATTTTCCACCCATAATATTTGTAAAAAAGAATTGCACAGCTATTTTGGAGTCAAAACATTGAAACACCAATAAATGGCAACATTTAATAAGATAAATAAATTAAAAAACGAGACCGACATTAAAAAGAGAAACTATATATATTTGAGATATTTTAAGGAATATATTTAGTTATTCCAAAAGGAAAAAAGAGAATTCACATTTCACACGCACGCACGACACTCTGTCTCTGTTTCTCTCTCGTTTTTATATCCCAATTCACAACTAAAAGAAGAGGGGCAAAACAAAAAAACAAAAAGAAGAAAAAGAGGGAGAGACAGAGAGAAAAACACAAAAATTGAAGAAACATGGGGAAATCGGAATCGGCGAAAGAATGCAAGAGGCACCCAAATCACAATCTCTTACCCGGAATTTGCCCTTCCTGTCTTACAGAAAAGCTTCAACAATTCCATCAATCTTCTATTTATTCCGATTCTCATTCGACCACCTTCTCTTCTTCTTCTTCCTCTTCCCTTCCTCACTCCTCTGAATTTTTCTTCTCCGCCGATTCCTCACACCGCCGCCGCCGCCACCACCACCACCACCGTAGGAACGCCTCCGAGTTGGTCACTGGGTCGATGACCGCAGATTTGTTTGGGGACAAGCTGAAGAAGAGCGGCTCCATTAGGATCTCGGCCGATGGCAGCGCCGGGGCCAAAGGAGGAGGAAAGAAGAAACTTGGGTTTTGGTCTAGGTTGTTACTCCGCCCCAAGGCTTTCTATTTTCCTTGATTCATTATTCTGAATACCTTTTTTTTTTTTTTTTTAAAAGATTTTATTTAGTAAATAAATTAGAAGTTTTCTTTTGTTCTTCCAATCCTTTCATCACTTCATTTCATTTACAGATTTTCTTTCTTTAATTTTTTTTTCTAATTAGATTCTGGGTTGAAGAGGGAAATAAAAAAGAAGAGTTTGTTTGTCTTAAGAAAACTATTTAAATAAAGAAAAAAAGAATCAATCCTTATCGGGGAGTTATGTTAGTTCAACAAGGTTACGAAAGAGTCAAACATTTATTAATGCTAATTCACCTAATTTTGGGGAAATTTGTTCGGATAACCCAAATTGAAAACCTCCCAGATTTTCAATGAAATGTGGTACTCTACGGCATCAGCGTTGTGTGAATTTACCAAATTGTTCCAAAATCGTTATCTTGAGGCGCCCCACGAGTTTCCCTGTCAACTCTCGCTCTCGTCTCTCAGTCCCCACTATCGACACTTGGTCTCGATCCACGATGGTCAACCATAGTTGACCTTCCAAACAATATCGCTCTCGTTTCTCGACTCTCAGTAATCAATAAATTCACACGATGTTGACGCTTGCAAGAGACCATATTTCATTAAAAATCTGAGAGGAGGCCAAATTTCATTTGACCCTTCAATTTAGGTCATTCGTACAAATTTCGCTACTTGTTTTTTGGTTTAGGAAGAATCAAGAGTCAAGACTATATTAATATATTATTGAGACTTGTAAAATAAAATAAAATAAAATAAATATAACAAAACTTGAAAATGGAAAATGAGGAGTTATCTTAATAACTTGAAAGTTTGGTGTTTTTCCTCAAAATTTTATTGTTCTTTCTATTTTCAAATTTTAAGTTAGGAATGAAATGCCAAAGGATTTTTGTAGGAATTGCTTTTCTATTTTCGAATTTTAAGGTAGGGATGAAATGCCAAAGGATTTTATTGGATGAATGGATTTTGTAGGAACAGTTTGGTGTTTTTTCCTCAAAATTTTATTGAATGGGAGTACTATATTACAACTCTACTAGAATGAGCGAGTTGTGACACCTATATATGAAATGGACGAGTGTGAGTATGTCTATAAAAATATGTCGTGGTAAAAAAACATTTTGTGATGAGATAAAGGGTGGTAAAAAGCATTTTGTGATGAGACAAAGGGGATAATGCATCACCTTAATACATATGTGTATGATGAAGCCTAGGCAACCACAAGTAAGATTGGAAACGACAATACTATTGATAGTAATTGTAACAAGCTTAGTAAGAACAAGATAGAATATTAGATCACAAACCCTAGAAATTGAAATTTTGGTTTCGTTTTATAAAGAAAAGGAAGAAGGGAAGTAAATGCTTCAACTTCTGTTATTAACTTCACAGATCTTACATTACACGAGGAGAACTTCCTCCTTAAATACACAATGAATGATAAAGAAGAAGATAAAGAATCCCAACTAACCAAGGAATTAGGTACAAAGAAGATTACAATACCTACTAATAATATATGATATATAAAAAGTCAACACAAGTAAAATAAAGTACACCAGTGAACCAACACATAACAACAGTGTTTATGTCATAACAATTTTATCTAGAGATTTGATAAACAACTTTAGAGTTAGATGTAAGAAGTGTACAGTCATATTTTTTAGAATCAAAATGATAAAAAGGTAGATGCAACATTGAGTTAGAAGCTTTTGGCCTAGTGTAAAGGCAAGGGTGAGACACAATATTGGTCTATGGTCAAGGCAAACCAACTAGAATGTCGTGGAAATGCATGTAGCATTTTTTAGCAAAGTTTATATATTTGTGCACGCCTACACGTGATGAAATTTGGTTGAAGACAAAAAAGGGAAAAAAATCTCACATAAGGCCCAACAAAGTCACAAAGAGATAATTGAAACTGCAACATTCCTTCAAGCTAGCTATGATGAAATAAATGTATGACATTGCTAATTTGAATGGGCATAATTATGACACATGATAGAAATAAGTGATCTTGATTGAATCTATATCAAAGAACTATCATTCTCAATGTGCATTGTATATATTAACAATTTAGTTTGTCGTTTAAAATTTAGGAGAGGGTAGAAAGGTTTTTTTGTTTATTTTTTTAGATGAGTAAAGAACTTTTAAATCTTAGTAATTTTTAAAATTTTTAAATGTGGAATAGAACCAGTTGAAAAGGGAAAATTTATGAGGCCCTATCAAAGCACAAGTGGCCTAGCGGTTAGCCCATGGTTCAGCCTATCCCAACTATCTATTCATTTTGTGACATATAAATCATTTTTTTGGGAGGTTATGAATCTTATGATGACTCACACTCATGTGGGTGTGCGTCATACTTTAACCGACCTAAAACCTAACTTAAGAATTGGAATCCACTCAATTGCTTAATTGATCTTAGGATTTTTAGAAATTATTTCACATGAATGAATGTGCTTAGCTTACTTGCTAATTAGCCAAGACAAGTGCCCTAATTGATTAATTAATTACTTAATTAAACTAGATGCTCGATTGATTGGTAATCCATAAAAATCAAACATCCGCATTAGGTCTAGGGGATTCCACTAAGACGATTAATACCTTGGATAACCTAAGTTACTAATCAATTTTTGTTCTTGAATTGAATCAATCATGCAATGTTGTAAGCAAGTCATTCCAAACAACCAATCGACCTACACACAAGCATGCTTTGACCAGTGCTACTTAGCAATTAACACATAATTGTATGTCACATATTATGTGTTTTAATCTTTAGCCTAAAAAGAATATATGGTTGGTGATAATCTAATCATAGATTCTAAGCATAAATACTTAAATACATTAAAAAAACCACAAGCATTCAATAAGAAATCAAGGTTAAACCATATCCTTACAAATATTGGGTTTTTCCTACTCCTAAGGTAGAAAACGAATCTTAGCAATCCACTGGAGCAATATTGTCAAAACATGTCATCATTTTGCTTGATTACAGAAGAAAGATGAAAGAAAATCTAAAACGTAAATTTTAGATGTATAAAGGACGATAAAAAAGAAGTGATCATATGAACAAAATTGCTACCCAAATCAAAATGTATCCCCTAAATAGATTAATAATATAAATAATATAAATATGCCATAAATATGTTAATGATATGTGTGCATGTGTTTGCGCGCACGTGGGTACATGCATGTGTGATATTACAACATTTGAAATATTATATATATAACATCATTTGAGATATTATATATATAACAATATCATTTACACTATTGCTCATATCTACTTATCATTAAAAAAATATTTTAAATTAATATATTTTAATTTGGGAATCTAAGTAGATAATTTTTTTTTTTTTTTTTTTATGTTTTCAAATTCACTGAGTTTAGCAAATGTACATTTTGTAGGCAGTCTAGATTTTGTTTTTGAAAACTATTTCTAGATTTTGTGATCCAAATAGTGTAAATTATGAAAACAACATTTTTATATTTTCAGTGTATACAGATTTTGGATTTGAAATTTTAAAATGCAAAATTATATTAAAAATATAAATATAATGATAAATATAGTATTTTATATTATAAACTCAATTATTTTTGTTAAATTAGAATATGTATTATATAATATATTATATATTTTATGAAATTACAAAATAATAATTATACAAAAATTTTAACATAAAAAAGTTCATAAATTAATTAGTAATAAATTAGTGAGTAACTATCACTACTTTTATGGTTTATAAATATATTATTACACATTTTTAAAAATTATTTAAATTAAAATATAATTTTTAAATATGCTATTTAACTTCATTTTATTGAATTATTTATTTTAAGAATTATATTTTCAAATTATCTCTGCCAAACCCGTAAATTATTGAAATTGAATAACGAAATAATTAGTGATTGATAATGGAAGCCACCAAAATGGACCCAATCTGATAATGGATATCTTTCTTCACTTACTCCAACAACTCCCAAGTTATGAGATCTTCTTCAACAAGATGGATACATCTTCCCTTCACATGTAAGCTTTGGACTTTGGGCTCGCTTGGTTTAGTGCAAAGATTTCTTTTCACAAGAAATTTAAAAAGATGAATGTATCCCCCTTATTCATAAAAATAAATATGGTTACGTGTGCCATGGTGTTAAAATTTTCGTGAACGTGCCAACGGATGTGAAATATAATATAAACTATAAATAGTCTAATTAGTTTAGAAAAGCATAAAAATATTTATTTATTAATTTAAATATTTTTTAGAACTTTTTAAAATTTTTTTAGAATTATTCATCAACATCAACAATTTTTTCAATATTTACATTTACGTTTAAACTGAGACCTCAAAATTTATGTCAACATTAACATTTTAAACCTTGAAATTGTGAGTATATATATATATATATATATATATAAAATACTAATTTTATTTATTTTCATAATTAATTTCAAATATAATATTTAAGGCGTGTTTGATATGTCATTTAATTTAAGCACTTCTTAAATAAAAGTTTATTATTAAAAAAAATATTTCTTTAAAATGATTTTAATTTTAAAATTTGTGTTTGGTTACATCTCCTTCTTTCGATTTTAATCACAACTTTTAAAAAAGTGTTTATTATTATTTTTTACATTACCCTAAAAATTTAGGAAAAAATATACTTAATTTTCTAAAACAAAAAATAAAAGACAATATAGTTACCAAATAAGTACAATATTATATAATATTATGGTGTGAAACAAACAAAATGATTATGTTGACATCATTGTTTCCTTGCTCAACACAAACTTCATCATATTACTACTATTGTAAGAGATGAATTACATGACATTGAATATAACTTCGGTCTTCGAGTTCATGCCTTTAGACCAATCACATTTTATGCAGGGCATATGTCTTGATAATGGATCATTTTAAAGCCAAAATCACAAAACAACAACCAACAAAATTGCTTAACACCTCACTTCCTAACCATAAATGATGGGATGAATAAGATCTACAAAATATATCTATATATATTTATAGAACGGAAAGCAACTTTTGAGATCGAAAAGTCAAATCTATAAAAAACATGAGCAGATTTGTTCTCCTCTCTAAAGATGTGACAAAAAAATAACAATGTTAACAGAGTTCTTAACAAAATTAATGTTCTCAATGAGGACACCAATACTTAGGAATGTGACAAATAATGTCTTCAATAACTTCCTTTATCTAACTTTCAATAGCACATTTTATGAGCTATTTTTATACTTTAATTATTGTCTATCTCTATGATTTTTCGTTTGTTTTTGTGTATTCTTTTTGTAGGATTTGAGAGTTTCAAAATAATTTAAAGAATGAATGAGATATATCGAAGAATTTAGATATTTTAGATCATTGTAATGAAAATCGATGAATAAAGCCAAAAATTCAAAAGAGTTTCGTCTCAACACAAGTGCAACCCAAAGTTATTGGAGATATTTTGAAGTAAGAAAATGTATGAAGGTAGTGCTCAATATATACTATTTATAGCATTGTATGAAATTAAATACAACCATTTCAAGTATTCTCACCAAACCTTGATGTTGCTGCGTGGTTTCTTATTAGAAAGAGGGTTGCATCGCAAAGGGAAATTTTGGGGAGAAAGTTGGTAGTTTACGATTTTGACCAAATGGAAAAGCATGGAAACTATTAGAGAGCACAAAGAAAAAGGAAATTTTCAAGGTTTAGTATTGTGAAGATTGAACTAGGAATAAGAATAAAACATTGACTCCACGATATTTATTTCTTCTCATTCTCACATTAACTTTTTGGAACTTCAATATGGAATTTAGCATGAGACATTTCATGATTCTGTCTTCATTGCGAGTAACTAGCTAGATTTTGTTTTCTTATACATTGATTCCTTTATTCCTCTTGATTGACTTCCCTTTATGTTTTCTCTATCTTCATGCTTTTAATCATAAACTTAAAGTCAAAATTGAGATGGAAGACTAAAAAAGTTTTAAGATAGAGAGTTTTATAATACCTTTAAGGTTATTCATTAGAAGACTTGTTCATTGATGATGCTAGTTGGATAGGAAATATTGGTTTCTTGATATTTAACTAGCATTGGAGCTGCTCTTGATACTTGAGAGTTCATATAGTTAATTAGCTTAGAGTAATTGGGTAATTAATTCATAAATATAGTTGGTGAAATCAATTCTCTCATAGATTTTATTTTCTATCCTTAGTTTTGTTTGCTTGTGTATATTGATTTGTTGTCTCTACTTAATTTGATTCTCTAAATAAAATTGAGCAATTGTATTTGTGATACTCAAGTGAGTTAAAAATCTAGCATAAAGGACAATACTTGTACTCACACTTATCATTATATTAAAATTTGACCCTTACATTTAGAGTAAACAATCTATTCACAACGAAACAACAATCTCATCAACCAAACTAGCCTTTATTCTTTCAACAATCTCATCAGCAATTGTATTTGTGATACGTAGCTTGCTCCACAACTTTTTTTTCCATTTACTTTCACTATCATTTCTAATAACCCACCTCCAAAAGTGGCTCAAAACAAACACTAGTAATTGAATCTTTCTCAAGTGATTGTTTCTATTTTAGAGCCCGTCTCAAATCTCAAATAGAGCTCAAAGCAAACATCCAAATGGGCAAGCATATTGAAGGTATACCTGGGTTTTACATATCAAATCTCAAATGGGCAAGCTAAACGCCAGAAAAAAAAAGGTACACTCCAAATGGGCATGTTCAAGTGTATAGGAGGTTGTTTGTTCAACATCATCATTATTAGAGAAGGCCCTCTTCTTTTAGAGTGGACAAAAGAAAGCTTCAAATTTCACTCGTTTTTGACTCTCAAATTGGATAAAAAGAAAGATATGGGAATTGGAAGATTCTCAACCTCAAATGAGAAGGCTTCCCACTTCCCACTTTCCTCTATGAAGGGCTCATGGGATCCTTTCATTTTGGCATCTCCCATTGCTTTTTGGCTCTCTTTTCTTTTCCAAAGTTCAACTCTTTGCTCCTCTTTTTATTTCTCTTTAACAATCATTATGCCACACGTGGCTTCAACTTCAACTTCCTCCACTCCCACTTTTGTTCTTTTTTTCCTTTTTGTAACTTCTTTATTAAGCATTTGCCAAAGCAAGTTTTAAGTCATTTTCTTATCCTAATAACTCTTTTTATCTTCGTGTCCAATAATCAATATATACTTCTTTTCTTGAAGTAAAAAATTCAACTTCACATACTTCCCTAGATCTTTTAAGTTTCTGTTTGTACTAGACCAACCTTTATATGTTGTAGTAAAAAAACGATCTTTTAAGTTTTTTGTTTGTTACTAGAGCAGCTTTTATACGTTTTTTAGGTTAGTCCTCCTAATGAATTTAAATCTATGCCCAAGTCAAACTTCTTTTTTTCCTTCTTAAATTTCAAATATTTAAATATCTTCTCTAAATATTTTATAAAAAAAAAAACAAAAAATCTAAATAAAATAATTATCTTCTCCAATAAACTCAATTTTGGCTTGAACGAGTTCTTCTCTAAATATTTTATAAAAAAAACAAAAAAATAAAAAATCTAAATAAAATAATTATCTTCTCCAATAAACTCAATTTTAGCTTAAAAGAGTTCTCAAAATTATGAACTCGAGACTTGAACTTATCTCTAATCCAAAAATTTAAAAACTAAAATATCTTAGTTTAATCTATTTTAAATTTGATTTTTCCATTGTAGATTTCAAACATCTATCTGAAAGTCAAATTGAATAAAAATATCGGTCTCGTTGCTTCGCTCCCTTCGGCTTTTTGGCTTTTAATTCCGTCCAACCCACAACTTATGCCAAAATAAGTAACAAAAGGAAATCCAAAATTAAACTTAAATTGATAGAAAATAACCATTTCTAAAAAGTTGGGACGTTACATAATTAGGTAATATGATGTAGAAAACAATTATACAAAAACAATCAAAATAATAATGAAAAAAATAGACAAACCCAAACCAACCCAACCCTACAATCCCAACACAGTCATCAGAAACTGAGCAAACCAAACCATATACTCCAAACACAGTAATCAGATTTCCAATAATTCAGATTTTAAACAGCAAACCCCATTGTAATTAGATTCATAGTAATTCTGATTTCATTCTAGCTACTCAAACATCTCCTAAATGTCATCAACTTATTTTTTATATAGTTTAATTTTAAAAATAAAATAAAACCAAATACATGATCTTCTTAAAAAAAAAAAAGTGATTATATATTTATATTTAACAAGTAAATTGTAGAGTAGGAAAGTCGTAATTGGGGAAAAATTGAGGCACCACGAGAATCAAGAAATTATGATAATTTAAAAAAGTTAAAATAATGAGAAATTGCTATTTCTAATGGTCAATTGTTATTTCGAACCTAAAAAAGTTTTTGGTAGACAAAAAGTAACTAAAGTTATTTTTCTAACCTCTTTTTTACTTTTTAAGATTTAAGTGGACGCCCCACATGAAAAAAATACAAATTTGTCCCTCATTCAAGTGTTTTAAATTTCATATTTACCAATCACAACTTTTCATTCTCAACTTCAATTTTAAAATTTAAAAGTTAAGTTTTCTTTCTATTTGGCAAGTTTCACCCAATATTTGTGATAGATTTATTGTAATATTTAAATAAAAATTGAAAAAAAAAAGTTTTGTTGGGATTTCTCGTAATTGAATGGTAAATAATTTTTTTTTTAAAAAAAAAAATTAAACTATCTCCTATGGCAATTCTTGTAAGCTTAATTGCAATTAAATTGGTGTAAAGAAAAAATAAACCAATACTTATAGGAATTGAAATTGGATAACTTAAATTAACTACGTTTAAGTTTTAAAAAATGGAATTGATTTAAGTGAAAAAAAAATGGAATTGCCTAAAAAAAATAAGCTAACTTAAACTTACAAAAAATTGAAATTGGACTTGAGTAAAAAAAAAAAAAAAAAAAAAGAGTCTACTAGCAGATTTCTCCCAAGCAAGTTTACGGGAAATCTTCCCATAAGTTTTAAGTTTTTTTTTCTTTTTTTTTAATTTAAATAAAAAATATCTAACTAAATAACCTAAAGTCAGATAGAAAACAATGGGAATTAATTAAGTTTAATAAGAAAAGAAAAGAAAAGAAAAAAAGAAGTCTACGGAAAGATTTTCTCTAAGTAACTTTACCCGAAATCTTTAGATAGATTTTAAGTTTTTTTTTTATAAAAAAAAAACTTAAAATCTATCTAAAGATTTCGGGTAAAGTTACTTAGAGAAAATCTTTCCGTAGACTTCTTCTTTTCTTTTCTTTTCTTTTCTTATTAAACTTAATTAATTCCCATTGTTTTCTATCTGACTTTAGGTTATTTAGTTAGATATTTTTTATTTAAATTAAAAAAAAAGAAAAAAAAACTTAAAACTTATGGGAAGATTTCCCGTAAACTTGCTTGGGAGAAATCTGCTAGTAGACTCTTTTTTTTTTTTTTTTTTTTTACTTAAATTAATTTCAATTTTTTATTACCTAAGTTTAGGTTATTTAGTTAGATGTTTTAGTCTAAATTTAAAAAAAAAAAAAACTCTTTTTAATCCTTTCTACTAATTTTTCATATGCATAATATATATTAGCAATCCAACGTCACTATACACAAAATTTTCGAAATCATTATGTAATAGCATCATAGTTCGAAATAGGACCAAATTATTCCCTGAAATTATTTTAATAATAATAATAATAAATAAGGTAAAATTATTTTTATTAAAAAAACAAAACAAAACATGATTGAAACTTAAATGCTAAAATGAAATTAGGTATAGAATCATAATTGAATTGAAGAGGCCTTTGGTCCACCAACTTTATAAGCAGGTTAAACAATTCAATTTTAATGGTAAATATTATTAAAGTTTGTATTTTTACAAAGATTCCATCTTCTCTTTTATTTTTATTTTATATATTCATCGAGGAACACTTCATTCTACAACTCTATATTCAAACACAAACTTTCTTCCATAATTTCAACCTTATTAATTCCATGTAGTTGGTCAAACACACCGAAATGTTTATAAAAGCATAGAAGGGAATATTATTTGGGAAAAGCATGTGAAAGAGAGAATGAATATTTAATTAGGAGGGCGGTGATGATTTAATATGTCCCACAAAAAGTTTACAAAATTGGAGAGTAGAGAAAAAGCCTCCACCTAATAAAGTGCAACGAAAATGACTCCGTAAATTTCCAAAGCTCATGGACCATTTATTTTGTTTTTCTATTCAAATCTAGAAGCCAAATAGCTATTAAATTTATTAACTTTCTTGTTGATGTCTCAATATTTTCACATTATATAGATTTGACGTTCATATGTTGGATGAATTAATATTTTTAATATGTCAAACAAAAAAAATTCATGAAAGATTTAAAAAAAGGAGCAAAATGTTACTTAATATAAATATAATAATAAATAATAACATGTTTAGTTGTTTAACAATTATAAAGTGTTTATTTACTCATTTAAATATATTTTTAATTCTGTGTTATTATAACTTTTCTAGAAATATCCATCCGACGTCGACATTTTATGAACATTTTAATTGACATGTTTAGAAAATTAAGACTTCAACATTTTCGTCAACGTCGACATTTTAAATCTTGTGAAGCTAGGACTTTGTCTTTTTTTTCTGTTAATTTTTTTTTAAGAATACTATAAAAGTTATTAGGAAAATTATTATAAATAAAAAATATATCAAACTATTTATAAATATAGAAAAATTTCATTGTCTCGTGATTTCTATCATTTGAGTGATAGAAGTTTATCATAAATAGTTTGAACTCATCTTGCAATATTTGAAAACAAACCCTAATAATATGTTGAAATTTTCTAACTAATCAAATAATATACGAAAAATGATCTCATGACCTAATTAGCTTCACACCGGAAGGATGATGAACTTTGTGGGTGGTATCTTAATGGGGATCGGTGTTGTGGGGGAAAAAAATAAAGCTCTCCTTTTAGCCGACATTAAAAGTCAACCTAAGATAATAATTAGCTTTAATAATAAAAATAGCACAACTAAAAATATATTTATACTAGAGTTATTTTTAAATATAGGAAAATAAACTAAAATACTTACAAATATAGTGAAATTTCATTATTTATCTATAATAGATTGTGATAGACTACTGTCTATGTCATCGTGACATTAATAGATTATGATATTTTGTTATTATTTATAAATATTTTCAGCAGTTTTGTCATTTAAAATATTTTCCCTATATACAATACACATTAACATAGTAGTTTGGAAGCACAAAATTTGTCCCACTTTTTCAAACTTCAGAAATTTCTCTCTTGTTTACATGATCTTCAGCCAACATTATTGAAATACTCTTAATTTTCGTTTTTATCCTTCTTCCTCTTCCTTTTCCTCTTCCTAATCCTAATTTTCTCATTTCTCCATTTTATTTTCCAATTGTAGAGGTATCCAATGACCATAAGGGATCAGAGCATCAGATGTGTGGGTGAGCAATTGTAGAAGCGAGAGAGAGCAAGGAGATCGGGATGGGTGCGCGCCCAATGTGTCACAATAGGGAGGGAGGGTAACGCTCCAAGCCCAAGATTCAAATCAGGATTCAAATTTTGGATTTGGCACCTGATGGTCCCCACATTCCCCTGCATTCCTTGCGACCTGACAATGACATCCTTACTTGTCTTTAATTATTTCTAAGAGTGAAGACTATCCCCACAAACCATGTCTTGTCCTCACTCACATGCATCGTAGGAAAATTCCTAGGGGCTGATTACCCAACATAGGACTGCTCTAAGCTAAGCACGCTTAACCCCCAACATAGGATTGTTCTAAGCTAAGCATGCTTAACTGTGAAGTTTTTATGATTGAGCCACCAAAAAAAAAGTGCACCTTGTTGGTATAGATAGTAACTTCCAATTCTTTTAAGTCTTTCTTTACCATACTTTTATATATCCTCAAAATCTCTCTCATTCAGATGTAATCTTGGTTGATTTTCTCATTATTATTTGAGAGAAGTTGTGAGGAGCTCATGCTTAGGGGAGCATAAGTACGCTAGTTTGAGCGGATCTCAAAAGTCAAACATTTGCATAATGAAGAGCATTTATGGGAGTGAGGGAATCTCAAAATTTGGGAGAGCCTAAGTTGACACTAAAAGTTGACTTTTCGTAAGCCACTTTAGAGAGTCTCTTACAGATAAGTACTACGTAATATTTACTAAACTTTTTCATTAGTGAAGTTTTTTATTCTTTTTTTTTTATTGGGCTTAATGTCAGTGATATTACACCGAATTGGATTACCAAGATCTGTATTCTATCTCCTCTATAATTTACTTTATTACTCATCTTGTAATTTTATATGTTATAACATTGCGTCTAACGTATGGAAAACATATTAAGATTCACTTAACTTTTCAAACATTTTTATTGATTTCGTATAAAAAAAGAGAAACATTATTATTGATTTTTATGATTCTAATTATTTATTTGTGAAATTTCATATCAATGGGACATTTAGTGGTCATTATATTTGGTTGATTGTGAGCCCTTTTATATGTTTTTTTTTTTTTTTGATGTACCCCTTTTTATATGTTTTCATATTGTAGAGTGGCGTCAACTAGATCAAATGTTAAGACAATTAATTGGCATGTGACAAATGATACTGTTGTTGTGTAGTACAAACACGCAACTGCACCAAATTGACTTAAGAGGTAAACATGACCAAGATTGACGACGACTTAATGTAGATTACATATCATTGTGGCGTGTACATTGTGATCATTGTGCACGTGGCGATATAGTAGATAGGCCAGGTGTGTTAAATGACTACTTAATTTAGTGACTCAATCCCAAGATCAGAGTATATCATTTCGACGACGCTTATTACTATTGCATGGTAAATACTATTTTATCTAGTTTTTTCAATTATATATTTGTATATGTATATTATAAAGTTCTTTCCTTCATGTAAAATAATTTTATTCAAGATGTGCAACAATATTGATTAGTGCAAAACTTACCTAAAATAAGTTCTATGTGTGACCATTGTGTTATAAATGTAACAAATATCATTCAAAAGACTAGAAGACTAAATGTTGTGTACACTAATAAGGGACATGCTCATCATAAATGCCAACGATAATATGTTGAAGATATTCTAGAGCCACTTACGTAGACCAAGAACCTCATATAGTTAATGATGATCTCCATGGCACTCATTAGGAGTTCAAACAGATATCACATTAAGTTTTGGTCATCAACAAGAGACGTATTATGTATATGATGATTAATTATCGTTTGTTGTAAGTTTGTAACCCAATAAGATATTGATGATGTAATTTATCATCACCAATACTTTGAAGTACCTATACCTTATTGTGGGTGGCTTGATAGAAGACAACCACTATGTGACATATTAACTTTGGTTGAAATGTAATCATATTTTTAACTTTGTTGTAATTTTATTTTGAACACTAATTTGTTTAGCACGAGTCCATGATTTAATTATTAGCGAAAAATATTGTTCTTAAAAACAACATAAATAAAAAAAGCAAACCAAAAAATTTCATTATAAAAAAATAAAAATAAATAAAAAAGATGGAGAACTCGTGTACCATGTATTAAGAAATACTCATGTACATGAGTTCTTGTTAGTATACGTGAATTTTTGTTAAACTAGGGATTTATCACCAACGTGAAAGCAATTTTCAAAATTGATATGGATGGCCAAATATCGTGTACCACATACATACATGAGTTCCATTAGAACCAAAATGACCCCAAATCTGTCCTTAAGATTTCATTTTTACACTAAGTCAATTTTTTTCTCACATTATTAATTTTTTCCCTCAAACTATCCTATACTTATCATGCGCTTATAAAAACCCATTATTATTGTTGAACGAACTTTACCCCAACATGAACAGTTCATTTATCCTTTTTTCTTTTATTTCAATTATTGCATTCTCGTCAACAACTACTAAACTGTTTTGTACTATATGCCAACCAATCAGTTTATTTGTTTATTTATAATAAATAAATATAAATATTAGAAAATGGAGAATGTGCGCAACGTTTGGTGGCTGACCCTTCAAAATTAGCTTTTCAGATTTAAAATTTGCTGTCAGCCCAACAGGCCATAATCACCCACGCTCATAGCATAATAAATATATATCATAATGTATTATTTGATTGCATTTCAATATTTTGTATGTCCAAGATGCCTTTGTAGATTATTTATTGTATAAATGTATTTAATTAATATGATCCATTGATTTGGTATTTTGAAAAAATAGTTTGAAAGAAAAGATCCATTTTTCCTGCTTTAATTAGTTTATTACCTTTTTTTCCTTAGGCAAGAACCAAGATAACAATAGTGCAAACCAACTACTCCATAGCTTCTAATTCAGTAAGGGCGAGAAAAATACCATTTAAAAAGATCTGTTTTGAGATCAAAGAACAACTTTAACATCAGGATGCCAGGGTCGTAATACCGTGAGTAATTTTGTTCTTATTAGATAATATAATATTAAATTTATCTTTATCCATTAACTTAACATTTTGAGAAAACTGGTGATTCACAATGATATTAGAACTACTATTGATAACCCAAAAATCATGATAACTAAAAAGAGAATACTCAAATAAACACATTTGATATACTAAATATTGATGCACTGATAGATTAGTAAAACTCCTCAACAAAATAAATTAAATTTGATATATTAGTAAAGTTGATATACTTAATATTTGGTATATCAATTCTACAACTAATCTACTCATATACCTAATATAAAGTATATCGAACATCTATCATTGTATTTTAAGTATATTAACAACATATCTAATGTTAATCAAGTTTCAAATATATCAATATCAGGAGTATATCAGATGTCTAACAAATTTCAAGTATATCAATCGTATATTAGCTATCAAAAGCAACTTTCAATATGTATTACTAGTGCATCCGACATCTATCTGTACATCATTTGTATTTCACACATCTATTATTATATTTCAAGTATATAAACAGTATATGAGATATCAATTGTATTTAAAATTAAAACATCTATTATTATATTTCAAATATACAGGCAATATATGAGATATTAATATTATATTAAATATCCAACAACTTTCAACTATACCAATAATATATCATATATCAATCATTTTTCAAGTATATCAACACTATATCAAATATCAAATAGCTTTCAAGTATATATTCATAGTATATCGGATATCAATTCCAATGGTAAGTGAATTACATATTTTTAACTGCTTGAGGGAGTACTTTTTGAACATTTCCAAATTAGCAATTGGGTTGGTAGGTTTTGACGGATCATTCTATTTTTAAAATCAAGTTTTAATGGTATATCAAATGCATTACTAATATACCAAATTTGTAGAAGATTAGTTTTCTATTAGTTATACAATTGATATACTAAATATTAACCATATCAATTGTATAATTGATATATTAGGACTGGTAACCAGTTCTTATAATAAAAAAATCATGATAACTAGAAAGAGGTAGAATACTCAAATAACCACACTTGATATACTAAATATTGATGAACTGATAGATTAGTAACACTCCTCAACAAAATAGATTATATTTGATATATATACCTAACATAAAGTATATTAAACACCACTTGTTGCATTTTAAGTATGTTAGCAGTATATCTTATGTTGATTAAGTTTCAAATACATCAATAGTATATTAGGAGTATATCAGATGTCAAACAAATTTCAAGTATATCAATCATATATCAGATATCAAAAGAAGCTTTCAATATGTATGAGTAGTGCATCTGAAGTAGATATCAAAAGACAATGATGCAACCAAAGGCATACTCATACATTTAGGATACTACCAACCAAAAGCTCTAATATATACCACTTGTCGGGAAAATCCTCTCACTACCACTATAGAAATAATGAAAAATATAACAAAAAATAAAAAGGAAGCAATAAAATTGAGACACATGAATTAACGTAGAAAAACAAAAAATTAGATAAAAAATCATGGACTAGAAAAATTTTACCATGTAAAAGATTATTACAATTGCATAGAAATCTCTCTCCAACCCCAATTCTAATAATATTCTCTTAAAGCATTATATCATTCACACAACTGAGCTAGTATACTAAACTTAAAATACTTCAAATTGGGATGATTATAAACCAAAGTTATAATCCTTATATAGTGTTTGGAGCCCACCACTTCATTTAACGTTTCAAATGTTGGACAAGTACACTTTCTAACCCTTTAAATTAGACGAAATTTTGCAGATTAAGAAACAAACAATATTGATAAATATTTATGGAAAATTATTTTAAATGACAAAATTGTTGAAAATATTTACAAATAATAGTAAAATATCACCCTCTATATGCAATAGGTCGCGATAAACTATTATTCGTGTCTATCATGTCATAGATAATAGTCTATCACAAGATAAACAGTAAAATTTTACTATATTTGTAAATATTTTAATTTTTTTTCCATATTTAAAAAGAGTTCATGCACAATTTAATGAACTCGTCGTCAATAATTCATCTCCGCTCATTCTTCATTATTTTTTCTTTTCAATTTTTAATATTCCAACCATCTAAACTGAAATTTAATCCTTCGATCTGATACACAACTCATTATGTATGCCGCATCCGTGCGATGTACACGTATCTATGTGACACGAGTGTTATAACACACAAGCTTATAATCTGTTTTTGCGATATGTGTGCCATATGCATTTGAACGTACATGTGAGGTATATGGGGGATACAAATGTGTATAGTGGATCTCAATAAAATTCATTATTATTTAGTTTAATAAAGCATTTCTTGGATTTTCTTCTTGTTATTTATTAACTGCAATTGAATTTTTACGTTTTTCCAACTCACAGTAATGCTCTAAGGTGTATTTTTAGAAAATAGGATTGTTACAAAAGACTCATTTAATTAATTTATATTAATTAATAAACTAGCACCAAGGACATTAAAGGAACATTTGGCAAAATAAAAAATCAAAATTAAAGGATAAAATCTTGAAATCTTAGAGACTAAATTGAAATATAAAATTCAAAACACAATAGTAAAAATATAACATTTTGAAAATTAGAAACCAAATTTATTATTATTATTATTTGAAAGAAATTAAGGGACCTAATAGAACTTAAAATCAGAATTCAAGGAGAAACATGTAATATTTTGAAATCTTGAGACCTAATGATAATAGAACTTAAAATCAAATTCAAGGAGAAACATGTAATATTTTGAAATCTTGAGACCTAATGAAAATTGAAATCCGAAATTTATGAATTAAAAAATGCTTCTCCAAGAATAATAATAATAATAAATTATATATCTAAAGGATATAATTGAAAAATTAGTTCATGTTACAATTTCAGTCATGATATTGTACTTTAATGTTAGCTTTATTTAGCTTCTATACTAGCAAATTTTATCATTACCATCCTTCTGATTTAATTGAAATTTACCAAATGCCCTTTATCATTAGTTGGTTAACAAAAAAAAATTAACGAGTTTTTTAAAAAGAAGAAAAGGTATTTTAACTATAAAGAAAAAAAAAAAATTAAACAATCCATCACTATAATTTGAAATTTGTTCCATTTTATTTCATATACTTTCAATGATTTAATTTTAGTTTTTATATTTTTATTAAATCTTAAATTTAGTCCATCAAAGTTAATTTTTACCAAAATTAGTTAAATAATAATAATAATAAAAAAAACAATTAACCAGCATTGTTGATTATACACTCCCAAAGAGAAAAAAACACAGTTCCTATCTTTTTTTCAACATCTTAATCCAATTTTATTAAAAAAAAAAGGTGTAACATAAATTTATATCATTCCATTATAGGCTTGCTATGGTCCTGTGTCAAATCAATATATTAATAAGTTAATTAATTATTAACTCATTAGTTAAGTAAACGAGCATACCTCAGTGATAATTGGAAAGTACTCTTGTCTTCATCAAGATTAGAAATTTAAATCTTCCTACACAATATTTGTTGTGCTAAAAAAGTAATACATTACATAACTCCACACATAACACAATGTTAGATTATGTTTCATAAGAAAACAAAATAACTAAATTAGAAGTTTAGCACCTAAACCTTTTTTAGTTTGTAACGATTTTGTCACTGTACTTTCAATTTTATAACAATTTAGTCCTTGAACTTTTATATATAACAATTTAGTCTGTGTACTTTCAAATTTGTAACAATTTAGTCCCTAACGTAAAAAAAACTCATCAAAATTAGATATCAATTTTTATTATTTTATAATGTAGATTATGTATTTTGTTAAAATATTGAGTTTCTAATCAGTTTATTGGTTTATTTATACAAGAAATCTTATTAAATTTTAACATTAATTTCTACCATAGGGACTAAATTGTTACAAACTTTAAAGTATAAGAACTAAATTGTTACATAATAAACTTTAGAAATTAAATTGTTACAAAATTGAAGATATAAAAACCAAATCATTACAAATTAAAATTGTGTCATGCAACTATTTTATCTATTAAACATGTATGTCTATACTATACTATATATATAAAGACATTACGAGGCGGAGAAACTTGTCTTCTCATCTTTTTAATTTATTTTTATTTCACTTTTAAAATAGTTTTCCATAAACATTTTGTACCTATTTCAGGTTTTTTTTTTCAATTAAATAAATATAAATCTTTTACAAATATTCAAATTTATGTTATATAGATAGACTTTAATGTTCACACTTTTACCATTTTCTTATGCCATTCCTCCATTTTCATAAACTGGAAATGTTATATCAGTTTAAGGCTTGAATGTTAATGGAGTATATGTAATTAAAATATTTCACTATTTGAAAAAATTTTCTAACCATCCGTATTGACACGTGCTCGTGAAATTTATAGTTTTGTTTTTTACATTAAAATAAATAAAAAAGCATATTCTAAAAAAGTGTTTACATTATTTGACTCAAATAATTGTAACTACATATAAATGAAGAAAAAAAAAATTTCATAAAAATTTAAAGGGTAAAAGTTTGCACTTTCAAATATATCTCAATCATTAGATTGCAATGTTTCATATTTATTGTTTAAATCACACCTATACAAGAAAGGATGCATCATTTCATTGTGTAACCACTTTGATTTGAATAGTTGTAATGGAATAAAAGATATGATTTCCCCTTTAAACATATTTTCATCATACTTATGATCTAGATTACACTCCTATATAAAAAAAAATGTACAGCTTTGTGTCTAATTACTTCAATTAGAATAATTGTAATTGCAACAGAAAAACAAAATGTAAAGATTATTCCCTCCCTCATTTTATATACATGATAGATTATTTACCATATAAACAAACACATACATATAACATATTAATCAATTGTGATTGCTTGAGGATTCAAACACCTTACTATAAATGTATTTCAATAATTATACTTTAACTAGTCTAAAAGAAATTTTTACAAATAAAATGATTTATAAATATAATGGTCTAAATTGTGTTAGATTTACCTGTCACAAGGCTATTTCAATCAATGTAAACTTGTATTTCATTTATTAGTATTTGTTTCTTGCTTAAAAATAATATAAAATTAAATAATGTAATAATTTTATACTAAAATTTTTAGAAGGAATTAATTTTGATATCTTAATTATCCTATTTAATTAATTTAATTGAATTTTATTTTCAAATAGTGATGTAAAATTGAAAATTATCTTCGAACTAAAATTCATGAATCCAAAAGGTAAAATTAAAAGCTTAATGTCATAAATTTTTTAAAATATAAATATAAAAACTCATAAATTTATTTAACACTTCAGAGATTGATTATAGTAGACATAAAAGTTTTCGTAATTTATAATAGTAGTTAAACTTATAATTTAAAAAAAGAAAAAAAGGGAAAAAAAGGATAATATTAAAAGTATGCTTTACATTTCGATTTTAAGGAAAAATGGCATTTTAAAAAAAAAATCAAACCACTAANAAAAAAAAAAAAAAAAAAAAAAAAAAAAAAAAAAAAAACAGTGGAGAAAGAGAAAAATTGCGACCCCATGTAATGAAATTGACTCATAGAGCAAAGAAACAGCGACGTGGGAAATAGTAGGTCCAAAAGTCCGGTTCATTAAGTGACGGTTGGATCAGAACCTGCATGGCATCAATCAACGGCCAGGATTAGAGATGACATAATATAATGGCAGGTGAAAAAAACACACCTCTCCCTCCCTCTTCTTCTCATCCTTCTCCTTTCTCCGCCATAGCCGCCAAAATTCCTGCCATTTCCGGCCCTCTCCGCCGCCTCTACAACCCCCTTTCACCGGATTTCAAATCCAAATTCAGTTTCATACGACAAAGTAAAAGCGGAGGGAGATTCGAGGAAGAAGAAGAAGAAGAAGGATGAAAGAGAAAAAGTGGTTTGATTCATGACGCAACAATAGAACCAAATTCCACACGAGTCCCCAAGCAGAAAAGTCTAACAGCTTCTCTCTCTCTCTCTCTCTGTTCCTTTGAATCGTATAAGCTCGTAGACGTACTCGAGCGCGCGCACTCTCGGCTCTCTTTTTTTCCTTTTTTCTCTGATAGTTAACTTTGCGGTTTCCTCTTTTTGTTCGATGAGAGCCGGAGATTGTGACTGCCGGTCTGGGAATTGAGACCTCCGGAATGACCGACAAAGACTCTGAAGCGAAGAGCTTCCGAGCTATGGTGGAGAGCGCCAACCGGAAGTTCGCTAGGGTCCAAGACGTCCCGGCCTACGGGCGTGTGGACAACCATCACTACTTTCATAAGGTTTTCAAGGCTTATATGCGTCTCTGGAAGTACCAGCAGGAATTTCGCGCCAAGCTTGTTGAATCTGGTCTCAACCGCTGGGAAATTGGCGAGATCGCTAGCCGGATCGGTCAGCTTTACTTTGGGCATTATATGAGAACTAGTGAGGCCAGGTTTTTGATTGAAGCCTATGTCTTCTATGAAGCGATTCTTAATCGAAGTTATTTTGAGGGATCGAAGAATTCGAGAAAGGATCTGGGGGCGAGGTTCAAGGAACTGAGGTTTTACGCGAGGTTCTTGCTGGTTTCGTTGTTTTTGAATCGAACGGATACCGTTCAGGTTCTCGCGGAACGATTGAAGGCTCTTGTCGACGATAGCAAGGCCACTTTTCGGGTAATTTCCCATTTCCTCGATAATTATAACCGAATTTTCGGATTCTGTTTAATATTTCCAGTTTGCTGATGGACCTTCTTGACGGCTTGTTTATTTTTGAAGATTTTTTTTTTTTTTTTTTCCTTTTCACGATCCGTAGTATTTTTTCTTTGCTTGGCTTCTGATTGAATGCTGTCCAGACCTTTTATAACTTATGATTGTTCGGTTGTTTTTTTTGTTCTATATCATATACATGATATTTGAAAACTCGATTGTCATTCCGTTGGATTGAAGATCAAATTTTGATGTTCCCCTTTCATTTGGTTTCTTCTCAGCTGCCCAAGCCAACATAGTAGAGAAACATTTATGATATACTTAGACTATTTGTCACTTTTCCCTGAGATAATTTGTATCTGAACGGGTTGTATTAAGTACTCACATTGTTTCTTATCCAAAAAACGAAAAAAATAAAAAAGTAAAAAAAGAAAGAAAAAGAAAAGAAATTTACTCATGCTCGCAACAAATTCGAACAGTGAAGGGGTATTTTTGCTTTCACCTTTAATTATGTTGGCTGCTTTATGGTGGGTGGTGGCTTTGGAATTGAACTTAGCAATATACGGTACTTGGGAAATTTCTTTTTATGACCCCTGAGATCAATATGAGATATCCATATTATTCTTATAATTATAATTGATTTGCTGCATTTAAGATTTTTCTGGATCTCTTGCTTTTATAGAACTTTCTCGATTTAAACATGGGTTATGTTCATATTTCACAGAGTTTCATGCGTAATCTTTAAAGAATGAGAATGATTCTAGTGCCTCTTCTTGGTCCCACAATTATCACTCTCTTTTATTTTACTTTATCTTGGAAGAAAGCATCCATATCTTCTTTGCTAGAAAAGTATTAAGATTATATTAATACAGCTTTTTGCTTGTATAACTGAGGCATTTTAACTATTTCTTCTAGGCTACTGACTTTAAAGAGTGGAGGCTAGTTGTACAAGAAATTTTCTGCTTCATGAATGTAGCAACAGCCTCGATGAATGTCAGACCTTTACGCTACTCTGCTGCATTTGATTCCCATCCGTCATCCCTTCCATTTGTGGCACGTTTCCATGCAAAGAGGGTTCTTAAATTTCGAGATGCTGTTCTGACTAGCTACCACCGGAATGAAGTAAATTAATTATCTTCCATCTATTGCAATTAATCTTGAATGAGAAGAATGTCAATAATTTTGACTGACTACATGTACTATTAATTTCAGGTTAAATTTGCGGAAATCACTTTGGACACCTATAGAATGCTGCAATGTCTAGAATGGGAGCCCAGTTTCTTCTACCAAAAGCATATAGTTGAACCAAATGAAAATGGGGCTGCCATTGATCATTCTGGTGCATCTGGAATAATTGATATTAACTTAGCTACTGATATTACCGATCCATCTTTACCTCCAAATCCAAAGAAAGCTATCCTCTATCGACCTTCTGTGACTCATTTGATAGCTGTAAGTTTTAACTTATTCATGAAATTCTTTCTGCTAAAGTTGCATTGCAAGGTTTCAATTTATTCAATTTGTAGCCTTTTCTCCCTCTTTCAGTGATTTTTTTTTTAAATTATTATTATTATTATTTATTTTAAATGAGTTGGGCAATTTTGGCATATTATTCGATCTCTAGATATTGCCTTATTACTCGTTTGAATTGGTTATGAGTTATGCCTTATAGCTTGTTACATGTGATAGAATGCCCTGAAGTAATGAATAGATTCTGCTTGCACTTATTGGCTTTGATTAGCTTCACATGCGATCCAATAATGATAGGAACCGATGAATTAGCTTCACATGAATTGTTTCTGCTTGCACTTATACTACTAAAGCAAAGGAGAATACAAAGGTTGATAGCATCTAGAGAGGGATTTTTCTCCCGTAGTTCTGTTTCCAAATATTTACCTATCTGCTTGCACTTATACTTTCCTCTTCCCTTGTGTATGATTCTGACTGACAATTTAACAATCCCCTCTAAAAAACACTAAAAACTATCAACCACTATGGATTGGCCTGAGGTCAATAACTTCCTATCACTGCCCGCTGTCCAAGCATGAAGAATACAAAATTGAGATATGTTAATTTCATCATGAAGTTTGTTATGACTTCAGCTATCCAACGTCAGGGAGAGAAATCACCATTTATTTCCCATAAGATTTCCGCTTGGATGATGGTTGTGCTGCAGCCTGCAAGGGGAAATATCAACAGTTCCTTCAGTGAACACTCCACTTCTCTTTGTCATCACTTCCGGAAGGTACTCAAGCACAGTGCCCCAGCTCATGTTTCTCCTCTTATTTCCCATCCTCAATTATTGGAGTTATGGTTAACAATTATTACCTCTAATAAAGACATAGAAACTGCTTTCAGCCCCATTTCTTCTCCATAGCTATTCACATGCTAACCAAAGCCTTCACCAGAAACTCCAATGGCCATCACCACCCGCTACTTGGGTATTACCTGACCTCTAGGTGATGATCTACGATCTTAGATGGCATTCAATGATAATTGTGGCCATTTGTGACTTCAGGTATCCGTAACAAGAGAGAAAAGCACCTTCTTATATTTGAATATAGAAGTTTTTGCTAGCCATACTACTTTAGCCCTTCTGACCTCAGCGTTGTAATGCTTGACATAACAAGGTGAAATGAAAGCAATGACCTCCACATTCGTGAAGAATGATACTGCCAAAATATACACTTGAAGCCCTGTTTTTCTGTTGGCTTGGTAAAATCACTCCGGAAGTTTTGACCCAACCAATCATGTTCTACTCTCCACCACCTTCTATATATGTAAAATAGACGCTTGGTGTGGCTTTCAAAATTGTTTCATCGTAGCCTTTGTGCTACCAACACCATTGTCGGGTTTTCTGAATTGTGCCACCTGCTTAAAATGTGTTTTTTTAGTCCTTGGTCTTCAAGTTTCTTCAATTTTCTAATGTTTCTCATCCAAAAAATAGTTTCTTCAATTCTCATCCATTGTTCCAAGATGTAGATCCCCGAGAACAATTGTTATGATACCAATTTAACAGGGACCAATGTATATTATGAAAAGGAAAATATAAAGGTTGATAGTCTTTTTAGAGGACTATTCTCCTCAAAGGTCTTATTCCCAAATATTTGCCTACTTCACTTCTCTAAAACCGATGGTAATCAACATTTCCCTTTCAACTGCCCACAAAATAAGCCATATACTGATTTTACTCATCAATGACTATCAAATAATTGACACTCATTACTTACCAAGAGTGAGCTCCTTGGGATTCACGTCCCTGATTCTGAGGTGGATGAGTGGTTGAACTCTTTTGGTTGCAAGAGAGATTTTTGGCCTTCTACTTATCTTGGGCTTCCGTTGGGTGGCAACTCTTCTACAGTTACTTTTTGGCAGCTTGTGGTTGAAAGATTCCAACATAAACTACACAAATGGAAGTACGCTTATAAATTGAAAGGGGGTAGACATACGATTATTCAAGCTACTCTTACTAGCCTCTCTATTTACTATTTGTCGTTTCGGGCTCCGTCCTCTATCATAAGTTACCTTGACAAGCTGACTTGTGATTTATTTTGGGAAGGTTCTAGGGGTGATGGTGGCATGCTCAATGTTAACTAGGCTATCTCTCAGCGGCCACAATTGTCAGGCGGTATGGAGATTGGTAATTTTAAGTATCGTAATTCTGCTCTTCTTGCTAAATGGACGTGGTGTTTCATTACTGAGCATGGTTCCTTATGGAGGAAGCTTATTGTGGCGAAATTTTATTCCTCTGATCGTGTTTGGCCGTCTCCTATCTCCCGAGGATCATCTAAAGCTCCTTGGAGGTCCATTTGTCATTACATGGATTTGGTTGTGGATCGAGTCTCCCGTCGCCTTGGGGATGGTGGTTCTATATCATTTTGGCATGATCCTTGGCTTGGTTGTGGTGTTCTTGCCGCTACATATCCGCGACTCTTTCGGCTCACTCAACATTCGGAGGCTATGGTAGCCAATGTCTGGATTTCTTCCACGTCTGCTTGGAATCTTAATCTACGACGTAACCTCACTGAGTTGGAAATTTTTGAATGGGCCTCTCTTTCTGGCTATTTGGCCCCAATCAGATTACGTCCCTCCCCTGATTCTTGGTTATGGCCTCTTGACCCTTCTTCGACCTTTACTGTCAAATCATTGATGGTTGACTTGGTGGGAGATTTGGATTCGGTTCTGTTGGATCTTTATAGTGTTATTTGGAAAGATAAATATCCTAAAAGGTTAAAATCTTTCTCTGGGAGCTTAGGTGGGGAGCCATTAGCATTGTTGATCATCTATAGCGCCGATTGCCCTATATATCTCTTTCTCCATCTTGGTGCCAATTGCCCTATATGTCTCTTTTTCCATCTTGGTGCCATATATGTTAGAGGAATGTTGAATCGCCGGTTCATTTGTTCATGCACTATTCCTTTGCCACTAAATTTTGGGACATTGTCTTGTATGCTTTTGGATGGTCTTATTCTTTCCCTAATAGCATCTCGGACGTATTAGCATCTTTGTTGGTGGGTCACCTTTTTTGTGGTACTAAAAAGATTATTTGGCTGGCCATTATTCGCGCTTTCGTATGGGGCTTATGGACTGAGTGGAACAGACGACTTTTTAATGATTCTTTCTCCTCTTTTCTTTGTTTTATGGAGATTGTTTTATCTATTGCTTTTTCTTAGTGTAAAATGCAGCCCCCTTTCTCTCATTTTAGCTTTTCTTTTTTAGTCAATAATTGGCTTTTCCTCAAATAGCTCTTGTAATTTTTGGGGTTTTCTCCGCTATATATATAAATGTTTCCTTTACTAAAAAAAAAAAAAAAATTGGCACTCACTATCTAACTCACCATAGGTTGGCCTAGCCCTCAATAAAGGAAATGTGAATAATAAAGGGTTTAGAATGAATAGAACCACCTACCTAGAATTTAATACCCTACGGCAACCAAATGTAATTGGCTGAAGTGGTTGTTTCATGAGAATAGTTGAGATAAGAGAAAATTAGCTTGGACACTCACAAATATATAAAATAATTGGTACCCACTATCTTTTAGAGAATTGGAAAAGAAACTTTTTGATTCGAGACCATAACATTATTAGTTATTTAAGTTACAATAGGCCATTTCTGAATATGAACAAGGTTTTTATGCTGAGAATGCCTGCTCCGTATCATGTTTGACAGGTGGAGTGTAGTTGCTGTACCTGCCATTTTCATTTTGTTATCTTTTATACAATATGAGCTTACCATTGAGCTTCTTGGCTCGTGAGCAGGTCATGGCCACAATTTGTGAGGAGCTCCATCCAGATAGTATCATGGTGATTTATCTATCTGCAACAGGTTAATGTCCTATAATCAAATAATTCAAGTGAAAGTGATCTTATTTTGTCGTTCTCATTTTTACTATTGTTTATTGACATTCAATTGTAACTGGCGCAGGGAAATGCTGTCAAAACAGTGTCAGTCAAATGGCGAGTTGTGGGGAATCAAGAAAATCCTTGAAAAATAAAGTCATCGCTCAGAATTCACGAGAAAATTGTAATGCTCTACCCGAATCTTGTAAGAGTGAGGAGCCAGGATCGAGCGACCTTTATGATGAGTATTTGTGGTTTGGGCATAGGGGTAATGGAGGTACAGAGTCCTCTCATACTCTCTTTCAATGGTCTTTGATATTGAATAATGTGGATACTTAATCATTCCAACTCTTTGTTGTTTCCAACTTCACTGATGGCTTGGACATCATTTTCTTCTTTAATTTGCAGGTCCAAACGTTTTATACCCTGGTGATATAATACCTTTTACACGTAGACCTGTTTTCTTGATAGTTGACAGTAACAACAGCCATGCATTCAAGGCAGGTTTGTCAAAACTTTTACAAGTGTTTCCAGGTCGTAATGGTTTGCTTCACACTGCTATATTGGAAAATAAATTTCCCCTTGATAGGTGAATGTTTTTCATTTTTTGACAGTGTCTATAGGTTTCTTCTTCCCTGCAAACAGAAAAACCCAACAATAAACACTATATCCGAGAAACAGGGCAAGAACTCCCTGAATTATTTACTTCACGAAACATCTCTTTACAGTCATAATATGGAAATACCAGAAATGGAAAGTAAAAGGAAAATAATACTCTCATCACATTCTAGAGGGCCGGGAAATCCTCTCCAGAGAGCCTATGCTCATCTCAAATTCTTCATCCTCTAGCCTCATTTTCATCTGCTATTTATAACCCAAAAGACAACAAATTTAATGTCTAATTAAAAGAATACCCCTTACTACTGATCATATTAATAATCCTAAAACTTTCCCAACTAGGGATCTTACATATGTGATTATCATGGCTTTGAGCATGAGATGAGATAGATATGACCAATCCGATGCATTTGATTGATTTGTTTTCCACATACAAAACAACAGGGGTTTGAGGCAGAATATTGCATGCAATTTTCTTGTAATCCTTTCACTATGAAAGAATTTTCATTTAGACAAAAAAGCTAGTTTGGCGGTATCTTACTGACAGTTTCTTGTTGATGGACCTGTCTGGTCGATTGAAATTAATGTGGTTTTAATCTATAAACTCCTCCAAGAAGTCATTTCAATTTGTCAACGTATATATGATGCATTTTGGGTATGGCATGAAATTTTATTCCGCAAGTCTTGCAGGACTATCATAGAATTTACCTCATTGAATGTTCTTTCATATAAAGTGCAATACTCACTCATGTTGTTGGTCTCAATTCAGATCCGACTGCTCACGTGAAGACAATGTTTGATTTTCAGGTTCTACATGGGGCAGAGAGAGGAGAAACTGCCGCCATACTTCTTTCACCATTGAGGCCTGCATTCAAGAATCCCTTAAATGTTGATACAATTCAATCAGGAAGTCAGTTTACCTTTTTCTTGACTGCCCCTCTGCCGGCATTTTGCGAAATGGTTGGCCTATCCTCAGCCAATTTGGATATAGTAAGTTAATTATAAGAGTCAAAGCTTGCTCTTCCGATATGTTCGGGACTTCCGTTTGATCCACAACTTGTTCCCATTTATAGGATGTTTACAATGATGCTGAGACCATAATCTCCTCCGCATTTTCTGATTGGGAAATAATTCTCTGTACATCAACTAGCTTAAATATCGTTTGGGCCCAAGTTTTATCTGATCACTTTTTACGCCGTCTCATTCTCAGGTTTTTTCCTGTCAAGTTGCTAGTGTTACTTATACAATGTTATATCTACAGAAGCTTATGCTCTAGCCACGTTAATGTAGTAACAATTCTCTTTCTTTTGTTCCATAATCTGCAGATTTATATTCTGCCGATCCGCGCTAGCATTCTTCAACACTAAAGAAGACGACGACCTTCCTGTTTGCCTGCCTTGTCTTCCCGACTCTGTCTCTTCAAATTCTGGAGTTGTCAGCTCAGCAATTCGCCGTCTCGCAAAGCACCTTAATGTTGCTGATCTATTTAACTTCCACGAAGTGTAATCACGATCTAGGTATTGTGAAAGCCCAGACGGCAGGCTGTATTTGTGTTCAAAGTCTGCCTTCTCAAGGTCCGTCCACTATCGAAACATAACACCATTGGCCTCTTGAGAGTTACAGTAGGATCACAAATTGGTGTTGGTTTTGAAGCTAAACTTATGAAACACTGGTATTGTGATGGTGGTTGCCTTCCATTTTAATGTTTATGTGCAACCTATTGGTTTCTTAAGTTTCAAGGTGGGTTTACTGTTTAGTTAGCTGAGAGTGTGATAATTTATTGTAGATTTCTATTAAGCCTTGAAGATTCTTTTTTTCCTCTCTTTTTCTTATTCCTTTTCATTTCTCTGTAAAAAGGCAAAAAGAATAGGAATTGAAGCAGAGAAATGAAACTCATCCCTCTCCCAAACCCGTCAAAATTAGCATCTTTCATTTTACATGGAAATGCTGGCAAATCGGGAATGTATAATCACTTTCTAGGACTCTTATACAAAAGTGACGAATCTTGAGAAGTCTGACTTCGTCTTTGCAACTTGAGTTTGTTCGATATTGAATTATCAATTATTACAAGGAAGCCTTTCTAAGTTCATGAACTTGTTCTTCTCATGCTTGTTTGCTTGCTAGAATCGTTTTAACTCTCAGTGCTATGAATTCTTCTAATGATTGTCTTTGTTTTTTGATATTTGGTTTCTATTAAGGACATTTAATATCCATAGAAGAGTATCTATAGGTTCAACATGGATCAAACTTCAAAGTAGTGATTGCTATTTTATTTTATTTTATTCTTTTACAATATGAGGAGAGAATCAAACTTCTTATCTTGAGGCCAATGCATCAATTTTTTTTTAGACGTGTATATACTTCAAATGTGGGATTAACCACTTCATGATTGCTATTTCATTTGTTTCTTTTAGCTTAGAGATATAATCCAGTTGTTTGTTTGGGATTTTAAAAATATGGTATTAACACAATGCATGATTTTTAGAGGTAATCCTATTGAGTTGATTTGCTTATAACTGTTCAAATGTTTAACCAATAAAATTACAAGTCTGAAACGATGTTTATCTCAATGGAATGTAATGGAAAGATTAAGTTGATAAGACTTATGAAAGTTTGCTCAAATTGATACAATCATTAAAGACTTTTAATTGACACAATCTCGAAGAATTTAAGAGGGAGACATGTATCAATTGAGATCACATTCCAGTGAGAGGAATCTTGAAGGTATGAAGTATAGTAAAGAAAGACTTAAAAAAATAGAAAGACATGTACAAACAAGGTGCACTTTCCTTTTTCGTGGCTCAATCATAAGAATTCTAAAGTTAAGCGTGCTTAGCTTTTAGCACTTCAATGTTGGGTGAATTATGAGTTTTAAAATTTTTGGATTTATCCTTGAACAATTTCCTAACACATTAAAATCAAAGTTAAAATGTGTAGGTTGCTCTCTAGGAGAGGCTAATCGTACCCCTCATACGGATGAAAAATTGTCAATATTAACCACAAGAAGTAAAAAAAAATGGCCAAATTTTGGCATGTGTGAAAAATATTTTAAATCTAATTTTTAGTGGGTGGTTCATTTTAACAAAACTTGAAGTCTTCCAAAAGAAAAATTGAAGAATGACGATCCTGACTTAGTTTTTTTCGAGGTTTAAACATGTCGTTTTGTGATTTCTTTTATCTCTTTTGTATGCTACAAAATTTTTATTTAGGGGTTATGAGTTTAAAAATTCATTGATTTATCCCTACACGACTCCCAAACTCATTTACATAAAAGTTGAAACTCGTGGGGTGCTCTTTAGGGGTGGCCAAATATAACCCCAAAACGCAAGACAATTTGTCAATACTAACTGCAAAAAAATGACCAAATTTTGGCATGTGTGAAAAACTTCTTAAATCTCATTTTTAAAGATTAAATTGGTTCCTTTTAACAAAATTTGAAGTTTCTCAGAAGAAAAATTGAAGAATGACAACCCCGACTCAATTTTTTTTTTCTTTCTTTCAAGGTTTAAACTAGTTGTTTTGCAATTTCTTTTATTTATTTTTGGGTGCTACAAGTTAAAATTTCATGGATTATGGGTTTAAAAATTTATGGATATATCCTTGGACGACTTCCTAACACATTTACATAAAAGTTAAAGATGCGTAGGGTGCTTTTTTAGGGAGGCAAAATGTAACCTCCAAAATGACCAAATTTTGCCTCCAAGATTTGGGCAATTTCAAAAAAAAAAAAATAAAATAAAAAAAAAAAAATATAACAATAAAAAAAAAAAAATATAACAATAAAAAAAAAAAAAAAAGATAAATAAAGTCCTATTTTAGGAAAGCAAAATGTAAACTCCAAAATGACCAAATTTTGGCATGTGTTATAAACTTCTTAAATCTCATTTTTAAAGAGTAAATTGGTTCCTTTTAACAAAATTTGAAGTTTCTCAGAAGAAAAATTGAAGAATGACAACCCCGACTCAATTTTTTTTTTCTTTCTTTCAAGGTTTAAACTAGTTGTTTTGCAATTTCTTTTATTTATTTTTGGGTGCTACAAGTTAAAATTTCATGGATTATGGGTTTAAAAATTTATGGATATATCCTTGGACGACTTCCTAACACATTTATATAAAAGTTAAAGATGCGTAGGGTGCTTTTTTAGGGAGGCAAAATGTAACCTCCAAAATGACCAAATTTTGCCTCTAAGATTTGTTCAATTTTTAAATTTAAAATATAAAAAAAAAAAAAAAAATCAAATGAACCAATTCACTTTCTAAAAATGAGATTTAAGAAGTTTTTTACACGGGCCAAAATTTGGTAATTTTTTTTTATGTAGTTAGTATTGTTTTTTTATTCATGAATTATGGTTTAAAAATTTATCAATTTATACTTGAACAACTCTCTAACACATTTTACATAAAAGTTGAAATGCCCTGGGTTCTCTTTAGGGGAGGCCATATGTACCCCAAAACAGATGAGAAGTTGCCAATACTAACCACATAAAACATGACCAACTTTTAGCTTGTGTGAAAAACTTCCTAAATCTCGGTTTTAGAGAGCAAATTGGTTAATTTTAACAGAACTTGAAGTTTCCCCAAAGAAAAATTGAAGAACGGTGATCCAGACTCTATTTTTTTTTTTTCGTGGAACTTCCTAAGCCCTCCAATTTGTCACAAATGTCTTCCTTTTTTCCATTTTACTTTCAAAACAAAAGATCAAGTCTCCAACAAGTCATTCCTTGTCGGAGTTATAGCAAGGTAACCCAAGTGGTAGTGTTCAAATTACTGGAAGTGTTGTTCGTGGGATTTAGTGAAAAAAAGGAGAAACTATTTGAACACAGTCTTCAAAGGAAAGCTTTTCATCTTCTCTTTGTTTTCAATTTAAGAAAAGGCATGCTTAATTTTAGTTTACGTATATTCTTATCTATTTTTTACCGTTCTAGGGTTTTCGGGTTTCGGGGTTTTGGGGTTGGGGGTTTGGGGG
>QLSR01000170.1:1286122-1363771 GCA_031780015.1 Citrullus colocynthis | reverse complement strand
CGGTCTTACAAACTCTACCGATAGTATGGACGAATCTGTTACTTCATAGAAATGTGTAAAAGATGCTAGCCGCACTTAAAAGCCGAGTACTCTACCATTGAGTTAGCAACCTCAAAAATATCAAAAAAATTTCTGTGTAGATACAATCGGAATCAAAATAACAAAAGAAATGAAATTAGACGACGTAATCAAAATATTCCAATAAAAAAAAACTTCTTATATCACACAAAAGTATCTAATGAATTATGAGTTCAATACATCCTGTTTAGCAGAAAGACGGACATTCCTTGCTCATTATCAGACAATCACTTATTCACAAACCTCGTGTGGGGCTAATAGTTTCCATTTCCCATCTCATGGAAAACCCTTTTCGCTCCGCTTAGCCCTATCCCCCTCTAGGGATATTTTAGTGATAGGTTCTATAGGAACTGGACAATCCTATTTGGTCAAATACCTAGCGACAAACTCCTATCTTCCTTTCATTACAGTATTTCTGAACACGTTCCTGGATAACAAGCCTGAGGGTTTTCTTATTGATGATAGTGACGATATTGATGATAGTGGCGATATTGATGATAGTGACGATATCGACCGTGACCTTGATACGGAGCTGGAGCTTCTAACTATGATGAATGCGCTAACTATGGATATGATGCCGGAAATAGACCGATTTTATATCACCCTTCAATTCGAATTAGCAAAAGCAATGTCTCCTTGCATAATATGGATTCCAAACATTCATGATCTGGATGTGAATGAGTCGAATTACTTATCCCTTGGTCTATTAGTGAACTATCTCTCCAGGGATTGTGAAAGATGTTCCACTAGAAATATTCTTGTTATTGCTTCGACCCATATTCCCCAAAAAGTGGATCCCGCTCTAATAGCTCCGAATAAATTAAATACATGCATTAAAATACGAAGGCTTCTTATTCCACAACAACGAAAGCACTTTTTCACTCTTTCATATACTAGGGGATTTCACTTGGAAAAGAAAATGTTCCATACTAATGGATTCGGTTCCATAACCATGGGTTCCAATGTACGAGATCTTGTAGCACTTACCAATGAGGCCCTATCGATTAGTATTACGCAGAAGAAATCAATTATAGACACTAATATAATTAGATCTGCTCTTCATAGACAAACTTGGGATTTGCGATCCCAGGTAAGATCGGTTCAGGATCATGGGATCCTTTTCTATCAGATAGGAAGGGCTGTTGCACAAAATGTACTTCTAAGTAATTGCTCCATAGATCCTATATCTATCTATATGAAGAAGAAATCATGTAACGAAGGGGGTTCTTATTTGTACAAATGGTACTTCGAACTTGGAACGAGCATGAAGAAATTAACGATACTTCTTTATCTTTTGAGTTGTTCTGCCGGATCGGTCGTTAAGTTCCTTTTTTTTGTCATCAACTTTCTATTAATGCTATAAAAATCAAGTCAAGTTTTGAAACAAGAAGAAATAGCTTTTGTCTTTGAAATTTGACAAATAACTCATGTGTTTTCTTTAAAGCAACACGAGTGAGATATTTGGGAAGAAACAAGCATAAATTTCAAAAACAAAAAACTAAAAATATCAAATAGCCATTCATAATTTAAAATACTTGTCATCCCTAGCCATTGATCTTCGAATAGGCAAAGCCTTCTAAAAAATTAATAGGAATAGCCCTATGGGTATGGTATGAGCATAATGCAAGGATTTTGCCCCAAAGGAAGTAGTTCCTAAGACCTCCGAACTGATTCAGACGTTTGAACTCATCATTTACAGTTTTAACAATCATATAGAATATTTCTTTATTAGTCAACAATCGATGTTCCTATGTTCTATTAAAAAGGTTAAATAAATAGCAAACAAGATTAGTAATATCTATTTAAGTGCTTATTTGTTTAAGTGGCAAACAAGATTATACAACTGCCAAATTTTAGTAATATGTAATGAAGAGTTCTAAGGAAAAGGAGGGTTAATTTACAAGAGGAAAGAAGGAAGACAAATTTTATTCAGAGAGTGGTAATTAGTACATTTGAATGAACTAATACAATGATTGAGAAAACTCTAAATCATACTTTTTCTAATTACTTTTCAGTACAAAAGAATGATGAGTTAGTAAGGTACCACCAACATTATTGTGAAATTAGAGGTTACCGGTGGGAATCATCAAATGCTCAATATTATTGTAACAATCAAACTCAGCGTTCATCAGATTTGCATAATGAACCATGTAGTTGACTTCTTCTTCTTCCTCCAACACCATTTGAAGATACCTACTATTATTGAATTCATCTATCGCCACTTCTTCTTCATTAGGGTTAGCCCAACTCGGCAGTGGAGTAGTAGGATTGGAATCCCCTCTCATTTGAACTGAATTTTCCGAACACAGCTGGCCAAACAGATCTCCGTAATCGGCTTCCATCAAATCGATCATTCCATTGGCAGCTTCAATTTTCACATTCAGTCCTTCCATGAACTCTCTCAATTCGTGTTCCGACATAAGCTTCGAGCCGCTTGTCCCACTTAGGGCAAACGTCATCGACTTTCTGACGAAGCTTACACGTCTCCGATTCGATTTTCCTCTTCCGGTCCAAGAAAAAATCAGTCATACTGAAACACTTGGGGTTCTGGAAATTACAGGAGGAGGTGGTCCCGTAGGCGCGGATCATAGCTTCGAGGTCGGTGCGATTGGAAGGCCAAGAGTGAAATTCCAGCTCCGATTGGGAAGAAGGATCTTCAGTCGACGAAGAAGCAGGGCCATGGATGAGAACGCAAGTCCGAACATCGCAAAGGGTAGAGAGCTCGGAAGCCTTCTTCATCAAACTGTTCTTTCTCTTCTTGAAGGTTGAGATTCGAGATTTCCGATTTGGAATCAGATTCAGACTCAATTTTCCTCTTCCCATTGCACAAAATTTCTGGAATCGAAACAAAAATTTCCAACGAAAAACAGAGAGATGAATGAATGAATACGATCGTTATTTACTTGGCGCCCAAGAACATCGATTACCGCCGTTTATAGCCAATCGGATCGGGGAAATATTACAACGGTCAAGCTCCGATATTTTCGCACTTCTTTAATTTGATCTTTCTTTTTCCTTTTATGACTGTTTGACTATAACGTTTTTTGTGTATATTCTTTTTTCCAGTTTAATTGTTTTTTAAAATTAATAATCGGATATGGTAATTAATCCTGATCTTATTTAAGTGAAATTCCAATGGCTAGAAAAAAACAATATTTCCAAACATAATCATGATTTTTTAAAATTGCAAATATAACCCCCAAAAAAAAATTTAATCTAATTTCCAATTTTTATATTATTACGATTTTATTTTTATTTGTGCATTAGTAGGTATATCTGACATATTTTATATTTTAGTATATCAGTCAACTACTTTATATTTGGTGTATTAATCGATCAATATATTTTATTTAAAGAATATCATTTATACAATTGGTATGTCATGACTTTAACTGTGTTATGATTGACTTTCTACTTGTCACAAATAACATCTTGTTGTTGCATCAAAACATAGAAATGTTAACTATTTTGACTAATGTTGAACTTGGTAAAATGAAATGGTTTTGGCCTTGAGTGACTTGCCCTAATCAATAAGCGGGAGAGGGACAAAGAAACTCGATCGGCTACTAGAGACAAGCAAGGGATTTGTTGTTCCTGACCCTGCTTCACCTTAATTGTTATTTGAACAAGTAAAAGTTATGTCTTGGTCCTATGTTCCGGATTGTTCCAAACATAATTAAGATTTTAATTAAATCTATGTTATTCAATTATGGTAAAAAAAAAATTATTATAGACTTATTTGCATTCTATTAGTTCAATTTTGATATTGATGGTATATGTTAAATGTGTTAGTTTTGTCAAATGATATACTAAATATAAATTATATTAGTTAATCTCAAATTTGATAATATCAAATATAAATTATACTTGTTAATTTGTTTTATTTTTAAATTTTTCATATAATTTTAGTGGTATATATGTGATATTGAATTTGGTATATCAAATTATATAACAAATATTTCATATTTCGAATATTAGTTGATTGATATACATAATTTAGATAGAAAAAACATGTCCATGATATTGTTAATGTTGTGGTTGATGTCCTAAATCTCGTGGTCTTGTAGTTTGTAAGTTTTAATAAAATAAACGTTATTTTATTCGACATTTAGTTGTATTAACCCAAAACTAATAAATTAAGATCCAAGGTTATTACCTGTAACTTAAACATGTATATGGAGATATATAGGTGGATCATATTTAAGTAATAACCTAAATAGTGTGTAGTAGATGGATAAGGCTAGGTACCTTATCCTGGTGGCACTACGAATATGGCTCACTTTGTAGTTGTTACAAGTAGAGTCATGTGAGCGAGGTATTCTATATAAAGAGTTTGTATAGGATCAGACCACAAAATGTTAACTCTCTCTATAACACCGTTACTAGAAGAGACTTACATTTCATCAGGATGACCCGTAGGTAACTTGACCTGAATCCTGAGTGAGTTGTGAACTCCTGCCTATGAGGGTAGTCTTTTGATTTGCATGAGTGAGAGTGGCCAGTTTGCAAATTTAATATGCCTACCATTTTGGGGATTCATCTGATTGGGGAGCTGGAAGCACAGCTACACAAAAAGGAATTCACTTCTTCCCTACTAATAGAGAAAGTAGAGAAGTTGCTCCCTTATGGGTTGATTCCGGGACTTGAACAATGTGGTGCCACTCTATCTCTTGGCTCGAGAGGGGTTCGGTTATAATTGGACTATAACTATGGTACTTCGAGTTAAATGTAACTATATGGGTAAAACGGTAATTTTGACTCAGTTGTACTTACGAGCAATTTGTGAAGGGTCAACGCATTGTTGATTGGTTATATCCAATGAACATAGAAATACATTTATAGTGTGAAGAGTGCAATTGTCAGTTTTTAGTGGAGTGACCGGCAGTTAATGAATGAAGATTAATTTAATTAAAGAGTTTAATTAAATAACCCATATCATTGAAGCTTCAATCTATAGGTCCATAAGGTCCCCTCGTTAGCTCAATAAGGAATAATGAAAATCAAATTAATTTGAATTGTCCAAATTAATTAAAGGGATTTAATTGTATTAGATACATTTAATATAATGTATGTGATACATTATAATATAAAGTTTTTTTTGAGAAATAAATATTTGAATGTGTGTTTTTTTTTTATGCAATATTTAAATGTGATTCAAATATTAATTATATGATTGTGATTCATATATAAACTATAGGTTATATATTATATGGGATATAATAGATAATTTGAATTTAATTATATTAATTAATATAATGAAATTCAAATTTAGAAATAACTGATATAGTACTGATACACCAATAAGGTTAAATTTGGAATAATAAAAAATAGAAATCTACTTCAATTTTTTTTTTTTTTGCTATATTTACAAATTTTAAAAAGTTATTGCTAAAGTTTTAAAGTATCATCATATTTATAACAAATACGCTTCATTCACTCTCAAAATTTATTTTATTTTACTTTTTAAAAAATGACACACAATTTTCAACCATATTTTTTGTTTTTCGTTTTAAAAAAAGGAAAAAACGATAACTAAATGTATATGTTTTAAAAGAAAAACTAAAATCAAAAAATCAAAAACCAGAAAATTATTTAGCCATAATCTAATCTTTCAATTTCATATGTCAACTTTTAAGAATACATAACAACTCATATTTCATGATATTACATATACAACTTTTAAGAATAATACTTTTGACTAGGTCTAAGATCCAATTTGACATGGTAAGACACATTAAATTGATCATAGTTCAACTGACATAAAATATAGACTATTATCTTTGAAGCTTGAATTTAGAGAATTTTCATATGTTGTGTATATATATATAATCAAATTTGAAGAAACTAAAATATAGACTATGCGACTACAACATCCTAATTTTCCAAACAAAAGCATAGTATTAAATTTTCTTGGAGATGTTGATATTTCTATTGATATTTCCACGTTTCTATGAGTTTGACATTAAAAATTAGGGGTGAATCGATACTTTTATTATATTATAGAAAAATCAATGAAACATAAAAAATAAACAACAAAATGTCATTGATGTAAATATAATATAAATAATAAACCTGCTTAATTTGAAAAATTATTAAATTTTTACTTATTAGTTAATTTTTTTCTTTTTTTTTTGAGTTTTGTTTTTATAATTTTTCTATATATATCCATTTTATTGAAATTTTCGTAAAATTAAAACGTTCGAGGTCAACATTTTGAACCTTGCACGAGAGGCAAGAACTTCCTGGTTAGCAATGCATTGCATGATTACTTTGGATTCAAACATTATCCAAAACTCAGCCTACCAAGGAGAGACCTACAAAACTGAAAGAAACTTCCCTTCAAGTTGCAGTAACTTACTAAGATCATAAAATTGCAGATTGAGCGAAGGTTTGGAGACAGATTCAATATTGACTGTAGCAATATTTGAGCATCTAGACAAGGGGAGAGAAGGGGAATGTTTGGACTCTTGAATTTTCAAAAACCTACACTTGTTTAATTCATTGGTAATAATCACCATGAAGATCTTACATAGGAAGATGAAGAGGAAGGAGGTGAGTCCAGTGTCATACAGGGACTTGGGACTGTTTCTTACTGGCTACCGCGCTCCTCGTCACTTCCTTGACCACCTCGATCTCCATTCTGCAAAATCTTGTTTTCTGAAGGCCAATTCTTCTTGGCTTTCCGACTCCCTTCAACCTTCCATAGATCCCAGACTTGGGTTTTCGGTGGAAGAGTTGCTTTTGCAATTGGAGCAATAAGTCCCGGCCTTCCCATCGTCAATAACTTTCTCAATCAAACCATATTCCTTAGCTTCCCAAGGCTTCATAAAACTATCACGATCTGGGTCCAATTCAATCTGCAAATGACAAACAAATATTGAGGCTTTTTTTCTTTTCCAATACTGAAAACCAGGTAGTTAAAGTAATAATGGAGAGGCAAACCAGGTAGTTAAAGTAATAAAATTTGTTTAGCTTAATCTTGTGATACGCCATTTCTCGTATCCATATGCTCATCTCCGTTGCCTGGCATGGATTGGGGTAAACAATGAATTACATAGTGATTAGGGGAGAATTACCATTATCGGAAGCTTAAATCAACTTATAATTTCATTACATAGATCAACCGGCAATGTCGATAGGAATAAAATTGGGGGGAAATTCCTGAATTTCATTCCATGCTCTTCTATGTGTAGCACTAGAAATTCACGTCATTACAAACAAATTCCACACAAACAAGTGGGGTCATAAAAACTAGATTATGCAATGGTCAAGGATTACTTGATTGGAAGAAAACTTTGGTATTGCTTATGAATAACAAGGCAGCCGGGAGGAAAACTAATGGCTGTAGCAAAATTCCTTAGGAAAACTAAGTTGGAGCACCTTTCTTTAGTGGGGTTTCTGTAGATTTGGTTTTTAGTAGGCCCTTGTAATTCTTTCCTTCTATCTCAATGAAAGCAATTGTTTCCATCTATTATAAATAAAAAGTAATGACTATGTAACTTAAACTTGGAACAAAATCAATAATATTTTTTGAAAAGTAAGCATATTGGTATAATCATTTGGAAACAGACGCTCTTGTCCACAAGTTGACGGATTATGACCATTCTCAAACTACTTTCTCAAATGCTTCAATGATGATTCTACAATTTTATGAAATGTGCTTATCTTGGATTGAGAGCTATTTAAAGAGAACTTTTGTTCTATTCTCTGCACTTTGATCAACACAGAAGGCACTTGAACTCACTTGTCTACAAAATATTAAATTATGTAATTTACTTTACACTCTCAAACACAAGCAGTTTGGAGCAACAAGGAGCTCGCTTCAGGCCAAAACTAAAAGAATGAAGGGAATGAATACTGTGGGAAGCAATATAGATTATAAGAGAGCATCCTTTCAATCCAACAACTTCACATAAGAAGTAAAATTTATCAGTCTGAAAAAAAATGTAATAATGATGATGAGCAATTTAATATCTTAGGTTGGCTTATGATGAAATCTGCCGTCATGTGTCATCAACCTGCCAGTAGCAAATACAGAAACCCCTTTCTTCTTATTCTTCTAACTCAAACAACTCCCAGACCATCCAAACAAATATTCCAAACCAACAAAACCAAAACATTCATAATTAAAAGTTAAAAAAAGCTAAACAGAATTCAACACTTCACTGAAAGGAACCAACAAATTCAGAAATAAATGTGAAGAAATAGTTGGAGAGATTGGGTAAGAACCCGAGAAGATGATTCGCTGGCTGGTTGGTAGTGTCAAGCTCTTCATGCGAGTAGTTGTCCAAAACGTTAGGTTCAATTTAGAGTTTAGGTTGAAAAACGTTTTAATTTTACCTTTCAAACTGGAGTTTTATCTTAATTTTGAAACGTTGGTTTCAAAATGTTGAATTTTTAGTTAAGTTTTAGTTTTAATTTCGGGTTATTTTCAAATATATGAAAATGAACTAAAATATTGACTAGTATAGTAAAATTTCACGGTCTATCACATATATACCAACATTTTTACTATTATTTGTAAATATTTTTAACAATTTTGTGATTTAAAATAATTTTTCTTAGATATAAAGTTAGTTTCTAAGTTTGGAAATGTTACAATTTTACTCTTCAAATTTGAGTTTTGTCTCAATTGAGGCTATTTCAAAATTTATATTTAACCTTGTTTTTCATCAAATACTCATTTTTATTATTTAGATTAATCAATTTAATAGGATTAAAAGAATGGGACACTTGCAAGAATAGAAAAAAAAATATTAAAATTACAAATTTAGCAATGATTTTTTAAAATTTGCAAATCTATATTATCTAAAACAGGCTATGGGGGAGAAACATTCGTTTTTCCCATTTGCCTCTTTTAGTGATATAAGGTTATATAATGTAATTTCACATTAAGATTATTAAAAAAAAATATCAAGTTTAAATCTCTTTCATATAGATTTTTAAAAAATATATATCAATTTTATTGGTTTAAAGTTTCATTAAATAAGTATATAAATCTAATAGAGGGAATTATATTATTTCAGGCTGAGAAGAGGTAGGGAAGGCTTGTAACCCATTAGGGGCTCGGGACAAGTAATAAGTGACAAATTTTATTTAAAATAAGCTTTATGTTATGCAAAGTTTTCATGATGCTAAACTAAGTTTGTAAGCATGCTTGATTTGTACTTGAGTTTGAAATTGGAAGCATGTTGTTTGAATTACATTGAGTTTAGTAAGCATGATGCTTGATGATTGAATTGGAAACGCTGAAATTTCATAAGCTTTTGTTTAATAGTAATTTATTCTCAAAAGTATGTTAGTTTTTTTTTTCAAAGTAATATGAAAGGTCCCTAATGCCGAAGGACTCAGAGAAGGTATATGGGTAGCTTGAATATAAAAATGATCCCCAATGTCGAAGGACACGGAGAAGGCATGTGGGCAGCCTAAAAATTGTATATAGGACCCGATACTGAAGGACTTGAGAAGGTATATGGGCAACCTAGGTTATAATTCCCTATGTGCACATAGAGGTATATTTGACGTTGTTGTGATGAGATTACTTCACACAACTAAGGTTATTTAACATTGGGCGTGTCAAGATTACTCCACTCCAAATAAGTTTGTTTTTGACGTTGAGTAGCGTTGAGCTCCACTCCGCTTAACCTAAGGAAAATCTTTTAGACTTATAAACAACTTTATGGTTTTTGATGATGAAATGTATACGATTTTAATTCCGTTAATTGAGCATGTTTTGCTGAGAGTTTGATAAAGAGGTATTTACTGTTTTATTATTTCTTTTCGAGCATGGTTTTGTTGTATTTTTTGAACTCGTCCCTCACTGGGCAACCTACCTCATGTTTTATATTGTTTTCTATTTTCCAAGTAGCGAGTGAAACTAGGATGCCTAGCCTACACAACAACTTGTCTGGGTCTGCTACTAGTGTGAGTACATTGTAAATATTTGTGCTTAAGACTTGTGTTGTACATGTAGAGGTTAAGGAGTGAGAGCTTGTATGCATTTGTTATATTAAGTTTTGAAGATTGGAAGTCTATATCTATATGCTAGCTTGTTCAAAGTTTGAGACTAATGTACAATTATGATTTATAAACTATATATTAGGTGCTTAGTCAGGTTTTGAGGTTTGAACAGGTTGATAGTAGATGTTGTAAGAGGGCCGATGTTTGCTATCCTCACACCTTTTCTTAAGTTAAGAGGGTACTTAGGAGAGGGTGTGACTCTAACCTTGTGTTGAATTGGGAGAAGTGCCAATTCATGATCAAGGAAGGCATCATTCTAGGGCATAATCTAAGAGAGAGGATTGGAGATGGACAGGGCTAAAATGGCCGTCATTGAACAATTGCCACCTCCCATTAATGTCAAGGGTGTTAGAAGCTTCCTAGGGCATGTAGGGTTTTACAGGAGATTCATTAAAGATTTTTCTAAAAGTGCAAAGCTCTTAAGTAACTTGTTAGAAAAGAAGCTACATTTGTATTTGTGATGCATGTGTACTAGCTTTCAATACCTTTAAAGAAAGATTGATTTCTATGTCTATCACTATATCAAGTGAAAGATAGTTTACCTTGATTTGCTGACATAGTTAACTATCTTGTAGGAGGACATTTGTCACCTGGCATGAACACTCAACAAAGGAAGAGATTTCTACATAATGTCAAGTCTTACCATTGGGAGGACTCACTATTATATAAGGTTTGTGCTGATAATATGTTAAGGAAGTGTGTGCCTCAAGAAGAGGTGGTAAGTATTCTAAACTCATGCCATGCCTCCCCTTATGGGGGTCACTTTGGACCCACTAGAACTGCATCTAAGGTACTTCACTTAGGCTTTTATTGGCCTTCCCTTTTTAAGGACTGTTATACTTTTGTAAAATCATGTGATAGGTGCCAACGTACTGGCAATATTTCTAGACAACATGCGCTTCCCATGAAATCTATCTTGGAGGTGGAGCCCTTTGATGTCTGGGGTATTGACTTTATGGGGTCTTTTCCGGTATCTTCTGATGGCTACCTATGTCACACCCCCTCCCAGGTACCCTCTTAACCTAGGAGAAAATGTGAGGACAACAGACAACGACCCTCTTACGGCATCTACTGTCAACCTGTTCAACCTTAAACCATGACCAAATACCTAATAAGCAGATATAAACCATGATAGGACATCAATCTTATACCAGGGTTAAGCTATCATACTAATACTGGCCTACATTCAAAGTTAAAAGTTACATGAGTTCACTAACTCCCGCTCCTTAACCCTCTATATGTATAACATGTTTAAGATCAAATATTTACAATGTTCAAAGTTCACAGATACTAGTGGTAGGCCCAGTTGAGTTGTTGTGGATTCGCTTGCTATTCCATGCATTTGTAACCATCTAAGCACCCCAAATTCGCTCGCTACCTGAAAAACAGAAAAACAAGGAAAACATGAGCTAGGTTGATGATGTAATAATCGAGGACTTGGATCTAACAACCTTGCTGACGAACAAGACCTTTAGATCTCAAACTCAAACACCCCAAATCAAGATGATCTTAGCCCCTAAGAATGGCAAGACGACGGATTACTTAGACGATCGAAAAAACCATGATTCTGGACATGCAACCTAAACACCATAGAATTGCAAAAGAAACATAGCAAAAGGTTAAAAGAAAGCTCAAAGGCTCTTTTACTACATTTTCAAGTCTCTTCCAACTCTCATTTTTGAACAATTACATGGGATTATATAGGCCTCAAAATCTAACCTAAACATTCTGTAAGGCATTCAAAGAGTTGTAACACCCATAACTAATGACCATTATAAGCCATGATCTAATTGTAAGATAAAAATACATAAAATGGCTCAAAATTGAGAAATACATTTAATAAATAAAATAAATCCGAAATTAGTATTTTTCATCCATATTCCGTGCATTTGTAACCATCTAAGAGTAAATGACATCTCATTTGAAGTAGCTTGAAGTCTTTGTTCATTCAATGAAGCTTGATTCTTCATAAATTTCACTTGACTTCACATAATTCTTCTTCTTTGGTTAGTGTAAACTTGGACAGCATGTATGGCTCATTCTTGATGTTCATAGTGCATGTTTAAGGTTCCTCCGTTCATATCAGAAGACTTGTCCACCACATCTTACAATTGGCCACGTGAAAGATCTTTTACAACTATTCCAAAAGCCGCTGGATTGTATGAGGTGGGTGAGGTAAATTCTCTTAAAGCATAAATGGCTTCCCTTACTAATGCTCTATCTAAATTGACTGCAAGGGGTTGAGCTCAAGTAAGTCCACCATCTATATCATCTCTTGCCACCATGGCTTTAGAGATGTCCTTTGTAAGGAATTGGAACAAGGAGACAATGAAACGACCAATTATGTTGATAGAGGACATTATAGAGGCCACCACCAACAACAACTTCCAACTCATTATCATCCAAATTTGAGGAATCATGAAAACTTTTCTTATGCTAACAATAGAATGTTTTGTAAGGTTCTCCTGGTTTTCTAATGCAGGTCCATCCCGCACTGAGAAGAAGTCCAACCTAGAAGATTTGATGGTAAGTTCATCCAGAGTCTAGAGGAAAGACCACCGCATTAGAGAACATGGTGCAAAGTCATGGCAAAGCTATTCATAATATTGAGGTACAAATTAGTCAAATAGTCACTTCTCTTCCAACAATGCAAAAGGGCAAATTTCCTAGTTGCTCTAAAAAGAATCCAAAGGAGGAGTGCAAGGCCTTAACTTTTAGGATTAGAAAAAGTTACCCATTCCTTTGATTGATGACGATGATGAGGAGCAAGAGGTAAATGAGACCATCTCTGAGCATATCATAGAAGATAAACCCAAGGAGGTCATAGAAGAGGTAAAGGAGTCGGCATCTTCAAGCAAGTCATCTAACCCTTTACCATTTGTACCTAACACTTTGCCTTATCCTCAACGCTTTAGAAAGAAAGAAATAGACTCCCAATTTTCCAAATTCTTAAAATTATTCAAGAAGCTTCACATTAATATCCCATTTGCTGAGGCTTTAAAGAAAATGTCCAACTATGCTAAATTCATGAAAGATGTCTTATCTAAGAAAAAGAGATTTAGTCAATATAAGATGATTAGCATGACAAAAAAGTGTAGTGCTATGCTGCAAAAGAAGCTACCACAAAAACTTAAAGATCTATGGAGTTTTACTATACCTTGTATTATTTGGTCTTTACATGTTACTAGAGCTCTTTGTAATCTTGGTGCTTCTATTAATTTAATGCAACCTACCACTATCACCTTGCTTCTATTAATTTATTTGTCTACAGGAAGCATGACATTGGAGAATTTCAACCTACCACTATCACCTTGCAGTTAGCTGATAGATCTTTGGCCTATCCTAGAGGTATTGTTGAGGATGTGTTGATTAAAGTTGACAAGTTTATCTTCCCTACAGATTTTGTAATCTTGGACATGGAGGAGGAGTTTGAGATTCCTATCATCCTTGGACGTCCATTCCTAGCAATTGGGAAGGCCATCATTGATGTCTAACAAGGGAAGTTGACTCTAAGGGTGAATGATGATAATGTTGTTTTTAATACTTACAAATCCTTGAGTCATCATGATGAGGGTAGTACTTGCCATACAATTGACATAATTGATCAAACTATTTCTGAGCATGTTGAGGTTGTGCTTGTTACTAATCATTTAGAACAAAGAATAGTGGATTTTAATTTTGATAATTTGGATATTAAATTTGATGAAATTACTTTGTATGTTAAGTGGTTAGACAACATGCCGGTATACACTAAAATGTATAAACCAGTGCCTCTAGCTCCTTGCATGTTATAAACAATGTTAATGTTGAGAAGCCTATTTTAGAATTAAAAGTTTTGCCTCATTTGAATATGCATTTTTGGATGATTATTCTTCTTTTCCTGTTATTATATCTTCTTATTTGAATTCGGTGGAAGAAGAAAAGTTGTTGAGAGTGTTAAGGGAACATAAGTCTGCTATTGGTTGGTCTATTGAGGATCTTAAAGGTATTAGTCCATCAGTCTATATGCACAGAATTTTGATGGAAGATACCTTTACTCCTTTAGGGGAACACCAAAGGAGACTTAATCTTGCCATGAAGGAGGTAGTTAAGAAAGCAGTGTTCAAGCTTTTGAATGCAGGTATTGTTTATGCCATCTCTGACAGTTCATGGGTATGCCCTGTTCAGGTTGTACCTAAGAAAGGTGGTATGACAATTGTTAAAAATGAAAAAGATAAGATGATTGCCACTAGAAACAGTGACAGGATGGCGTGTGTATATTGAGATTATAGGAAGTTGAATAAGGCTACTAGAAAAGATCATTTTCCTCTTCCTTTTGTAGATCAAATGCTTGATAAACTTGTAGGTTATTCTCACTATTGCTTTTTAGATGGATATTCTAGTTACAATCAAATTGTCATTGCTCTTGAAGATCAAGAAAAGACCACATTCACTTGTCCCTATGAGACATTTTGCTTTTAGGAGAATGTCTTTTGGTTTGTGGAATGCACCTGCTACTTTCCAATGTTGTATGATGTCTATTTTTCAGGGGCTCATTGAAGACATAATGGAGGTTTTCTTGGATGATTTTTCTGTTTTTGAATCTTCATTTGATTCTTGTCTTGCTAATCTTACACGTGTTTTGTAGAGGTGCCAAGATGCTAACCTTGCGTTGAATTGGGAGAAGTGTCACTTCATGGTCAAGGAAGACATTAGTCTAGGGCACAAAGTCTCAGTAAGAGGATTGACGGTGGATAGGATTAAAATCGCCGCCATTGAACAATTGCCATCTCCCACTAATGTCAAGGGAGTTAGAGGCTTCCTAGGGTTTTACAGGAGATTCATTAATTCGAAAATTGCAAAGTCCTTGAGTAACTTGTTAGAAAAGGAAACTAAATTTGTATTTGATGACTCATGTCTACTAGCTTTTAATATGATGAAAGAAAGATTGATTTCTACACCAATCATTGTTGTACCTGAATGGACTTAGTCTTTTGAGATCATGTGTGATGCTAGTGATTATGCCTTAGGAGTTGTTTTAGGCCAACGTAAGATAACATGTTTAGGGCAATTTACTATGCTAGTAGGACTCTTGATAGTACTCAACAGAAATATACTACTGGTTAGTTTTGCCTAGTATCGGTAGTCTCGCTGGTCTCACTAATGCATATCTTGCTAATTTTTGCTTAGTCTTGCTAGTCTTGCTAGAGCAAATCTCATTGGTTTGAACAAGTCTCACTAGTTCTATAATTTTGCCAGTAGTTTAGTCTTGCTAGTGAGCTTTACCTTAATGCTTAAGGCATATTTGTTACACTTTAATGGGAATTCTAAGGAATCTAACAAAGGAAATTATGATCAAAAGCATGTTTTTAATGTTTCTGCTTTCTACGAGTTTTAATGTGCCACAGTGACTATTCTTTTGAAAGTAAGCATGTGTTTTCATGTAAGTGTATATTATGTGTTTTGCATTGGAATTATTCGAAGCATGCTAGTTGTTAAACAAGGTTTACAAAAGACATGCTGATATGAATGGAGGAACCTCAATCATGCAATATGAACATCAAGAATGAGCTATACATGCTGTCCAAGTTTACACTAAGCAAAGAAGAAGAATTATGTGAAGTCAAGTGAAATTTATCAAGCTTCATTTAATGAACAAAGACTTCAATCTACTTCAAATGAGATGTCATTTACTCTTGGATGGTTATAAATGCATGGAATATGGATGAAAAATACTAATCTCGGATTTATTTTATTTATTAAATGTATTTTTCAGTTTTGAGTAATATGTTTTTTTATGTTACAATTAGATCATGGCTTATAATGGTCATTAATTATGAGTGTTACAACTTTTTGAATGCCTTATAGAATGCCTAGGGTTAGATTTTGAGGCATATATAATGCCATCTAATTGTTCATAAAAAGAGACATTGGAAAGGGACTTAGAAAATGTAGAAAAAAGAGCCTTTGAGCTTTCTTTTAGCCTTCTGCTATGTTTATTTTGCAATTCTATGGTGTGTAGGTTACATGTCCAGAATCATTGAAGCTTGACTTGATCAATTGTGCTTGTGGAGTGATTCGAAGATCAAGGTTTAATGGGAGCCGCAAGCTTTGTTCGTGCCATGATTTTATTGATCGTCTAAGTAATCTGTCATCTAGTCATTCTTAGGGGCTGAGATCATCTTGATTTGAGGTGTTTTAGTTTGAGATCTAAAGGTCTTGTGTCAACAAAGTTGTTAGGTCCAAATCCTTAAGTGTTACTTATCAAATTATGTTTCCAATGCCAAAAGAGCTTGCGAAGGCATTGATGATGACGGACATGGTAGGGACCAGGATTTGTCACCACACAGGATGGTTAGAGGGTCGGAAGGACCTAGTTTTTTGAGCCTATAGCGGGGATTTTCTCGTGGAATAGTAAGGGGGTAACCGATGCCTAGTTCCTTAGCCTACGAGAAGTACCAAGAGGATGGTCAGGGGCCAACGGGCCTAGCTTCTAAGCCTCGAAGGTTAGACTATGTGCACATAAAAGACCGATGGATACAGAAAAGATGAGAATAGCTGAGCCGGGTTTGTCAGTGGGAAAAACCAGACAGGAATGTTGAGCCATGTGAGCTAGTAGGACAAGTAAAGGTTTTGCTGGGCTGGAGGTGCCAGCAGGAGAAGTAGATTCTGGAAATTACCCTACGAGAGAGGTTTGAATATAAAGCTCGATATAACTAGAGATATACTTGCTTATAATTCGTATTATGAATATTATTAATATAACGGGTTGGTAATCACTCACTAGGTTTCATAAAAGCTCATTCTTTTCTTATGTTTTTCTTTCTAGGTAGCAGCCGAGTTTCCTTTGTTGTGTGAAGTCAAGGTCTGCCGAAAAATTAGATGCACTTAGCTGTAGGCGATAGTTAGAATAAGATACTAGAAACATGCCTTCTATAAACAAATGTGTTAAATAGTTATAATAATATGAATTTAAGCATGTTTTATATGAATTAATTTCTTTCTCTCTATATCTAAGTTGCACATGTCAGGGTTGGAAAGGGGTAAAGGTTTGACGGTAGATGTCGTAAGAGGGTCGACATTTGCTGTCTTGACGCCCCATCTCAGGCTACAGAGAGGGATGGCTTGGAGCGGGGTGTGACATACAGTATGTACTATGCATGGTGCGCAAGGTCAGCTGTCATGGGAAGAAGAAGAGGCCAAGCAGATTTCTGAACTTAGAAGCATGCTTGGTGATCTTGCTTCATCCATTCGACTTTTAGCTGAATGGCGACTGCAAAATGGCTCGATACTGACGAGCCATGCCTTGGAGAGTCAATATAGCTATTGGGAACTCGAGCTTTACACCCATCCTGGATGGACCGCTCACTCCTATGGCTATGGTAATTCCCATGCACAACCACAGTACTACTACTACCACGTCGTGCCGAAGCCGTCCGAGTTTGCTCAGGAGGCCAACCAAGGTATTTCTTTAGAGGATATAGTTAGGGAATTGACTAATCGTCAATTTCCTATGCAGCGGAAATGTTCCCATATTTGGGAGGATTTTCTTCATTGTTATTTAATGGTTTTTTTTTTCTTTTGGATATTTGTAATAGATAGCAAAATAAGGGGAAAAATCTGAAAACATAGCACATTTTAAAAATATTTGTAAATATGGTAAATATTGACTAGTCAACTTTTGAATTTTGGAGATTTCCAATTTTTCCCTCCCTTGTCTTGCACAATTTTTTTTTCTTCTTCTTTTTTTTTTTCATTTACTTTTTTCAGCTTTTGCTTCCATCTCCCCAATTTTCTCATATTTTCTTCTTTTTTTTTTTCCCTTTTCTTTTCCTAATTTTTCTTCAATCTTACCATTCTCCTCATATTTTATTCTTCCCTTCTTTTTTTTCTTTTTTTTTCTAATTTTTTTTTCCATTTCCCCAATCTTTTCATATTTTCTTTTGCTCTTTCTTTTTTTTTTTCCCCTTTTCTTTTTCCATTTTTTCTTCCATCCCTCCAATCTTCTCATATTTTCTTCTTCTTCTTCTTCTTCTTTTTTTTTTTCTTTTCTTTTTCCTATTTTTGTTACATCTCCCTAATCTCCTCATAATAATATAATCAATCAGTGATAGCCACTAATATAATTATAACTTAGTCACTCAAAGAATTCTATCATTGATTGAAGAATTCATTGGCTATCACTCATGTTTTTAAATGTTAGAAAATAATTCACTAAATATTTGTGTATCGATAATATCAATTATTAGTGTTATTAGTGATAGAGCTTAGATAGATATCAGTCATGTTTATGTATCGGTGATATCGAACTTAGGTAGATATTAGTGATAGAAGTCTATTATTGATAATCATGATAAAAGTTTCTCAATAATAACCATTGATAGCTTTGAGTGTTAATATTTCAAAACTGATAGGTACTAATAAAAGTCTTTCAGAAATAACCACAAATATTTGCTATCATTGATTGCTTAATCTTTGATGATTTTCTTCCATGGTTAATAGCCACTTATAGAAGTCTATCATTGGCAGCCAAGTTAGTGGAATTAATTAATAAAGTTGAATCTCGAACTAAAGTGTAAGTGACATGCCTAGAAGTTATCACTTATAGCATGTTATCAGTGATAGAAGCTATCAACGATAGCATGTTATTTGATGGTGAAAATGAATGACAAAAGTTATCTTTAATAGCATGTTATCAGTGATAGAAGCTATCATCGATAACCACGATAGAAGTGATATCAATGATAGAACTTAGGTGATATCCATATATTGATGATATCAACGATATAAAAGTCGATTCCATTTGATGAAAGTCTATCATTGATAGCCACTGTTAAAAGCTATCGGTGATAGCCACTAATAGGAGCTATCAATGATATGACTTAGGTAGATATCAGTGATAGTCACTTATAAACCTCTCATTAATAGACTTCTATCACTTTTAGCTTTAAAATGTTAATCTTTGAAAGTTGATAGTTTTCTAACAAAGTTGATAACTACTTATAAAAATCTACCATTGATAACCACTTATGGTCTTAAGTGTTAATATTTTAAACTTGATTCCAATTGATGAAAGTGTATCAATGATAGCCACTAATAAATGACAGCAAATTGAAAGCTAATATTTCAAGTATTACTATTTCAAGGTCGAATTAATATTTCTCAAATTGAAAGCTATCATTGATAGCAGCTATCAGTGATAGCCACTGATAGCTATCACAACTATCAGTGATAACTTTCAATTTGAGAAAATCGGAAGAAAGAAGCGTGAAATGGCGGGCTGAGCATGAGCTTTTTAGTCATTTACCAATATGACTACCATTTCTTATCTATTTCTTATTTTTCTTTCCCAAAATTTAATTCTATTTTTTTTCTTATTGCTCTATTTTTTTGTTTTTTTTTTTTTTTGTGTCTTTGTCCTGAAACAGTGTTACACCAAGCAACTCCAATGTTGAGGTAATCATATAATTAAGTAATACACTTTTTTAACCTAAAGATTTCGAAAATTATTATAAATAAAAAAATATCAAATTATTTATCAATATAGAAAATTTTCACTGTTTATCAACGATGTAATAGATTTCTATCACTGAGGGATAGAAGTCTATCATAATCCTTCGCTCAGTTATAGAAGTCTATTGCGGTCTATCAGGGATAGATAGTGAAAATTTTCTACTATATTTATAAATAATTGGTGCATTTTGCTATGTCTGAAAACAGTTCATTTTTGGAAAATTATTTTAAATGACAAAACTGTTGAAAATATTTACAAATAATAGTAAAATATCATAGTTTATTTGTGATAGACCTCGATATACTACTATATGATAGACATAGATAGTAGTCTATCGCGGTCTATCATGATCTATCGCAGATAAATAGTGAAATTTAATTACTATGCTTATAAATATTTTAGTTCATTTTTCTATATTTGAAAACAACCCACAATTTTTACATATAGGTGATATATATGTAATTTATGGATAGAGCTTAAACAAGAGGTTGGCATATTGAGAGACATGAGCTTCAACCTGAGCAGCAACTCAAGTATTTTGTTTTTATTTTTTTAGCCTAAAAAATCTTCCTAGTTTTGCTTGGTCTCGCTAGTAAGCTAAACTTCAATGCTTAAGATCTATTTGACATGCATTAATGGGAATCTTAAGTAACCTAACAAAAAGAATTAAATTATTTCAGGCCTAGAAGAGCTAGGAGAAGCTTATAATTCATTAAGAGCCCGGGACAATTAGTGAGTGACAAAATTGTATTTAAAATGATTTATTTTCTAAATATTTCTTGTATGGTCGATTTATTCTAAAAGTATGAGTTTTTCTAGCATGAGTTGAGCATGGAAACCATGAGTTATTTAATATGAGTTTGAGCATGATTTTACATGGCTTTAATGATTAAGCATAATATTACTTGGTGATAATGTTTATTACAAAGCATGTTGTTTGTTAAACGCACTGAAACCCTGAGGTTTTGTGTTAATTGTATTTATGAACGTTTTATTTATTATTAATATCAAAGCATGTGTTATTTACAAAAGGATTATAAAAGGTTCCCAATGCCGAAGGACATGTAGAAGGCATATTGGCAGCTTGAATATTAAATATGGTCCCCAATGCCGAAGGACTCAGAGAAGGCATATGGGCAGCCTTAATATTGTAGTATGGGACCCTGGTATTGAAGGACTCAATAAGGTACTTGGGCAGCCAAGGTTATGATTCCTATGTGCACATTGAGGTGTATTTGACGTTATTGTGTTGAGATTACTCCACATAGCTAAGGTTATTCGACGTTGGGTGTGTCGAGATTACTCTAGTCCAACTAAGGTTGTTTTCGAGGTTGAGTAGCGTTGAGCTCTGCTCTGCCTCAACTAAGGAAAATTTTTCAGGTATATGCATAATTTTATAAGTTTTCGATGACAAGTAAACTCTACTTTCATTTCTAAGCACTTAACTTAATGTGTAATGTTGTTGTGGACTTATACACATTTTTTTTTTAGATTGAAAGGAGAAGTGGAGGAAAATTGAGGAAGATTGGCTTGTGGATCAAGCCGAGAGATTTTTGGTAAGTCTAATTTTAAATCCTTATGAGATATACCAAGTTTGGAATTTATTTTGACATGTCAACTAGAATGTAAAAGATTTAAGAAGGATACTACCATGTAGACCAAGGTTCAAAGATGTTATCATGGATGATGATTAATGTTATTATTATTATTAGTGTTATTATTATTATTTTGTTAATTAAATAGAAGAATTGCAATTTGGAATTAAGTTGTGAATTAATAAATTATAAAAAATGAAATAAGGGAATAAAAAGAAAAAAAGAGGAAGTGAAGAGTGAGTCGGTGGGATAAAAAAGGAAGGAATGGAACTTATCTTAATCTCATTTTGCCGACTTCCAATCTTCTCCAAACCTGAAACTAGTGTGTGGTTCTGCAGCAAGGCATCAAAAGGGAGAGGTAGAAGAAGATTTCGGCCGACTCAAGTAGAATTTTGAGGAGAAACTTGGTGAAATTCGAAGAAGAACTGAAGCTGGTCTAGAACTAATGCAATCTAAACAAGGTATATTGTTTGAAGGATAGCAAGCTGCAGAGATCTAGTTTGGAGCTAAAAATTTGAGGTTAATAAGGTAACTCATTTCTTAATAACCTTGGTGAAGGATGTTTGAGCTGAATGTGAAGAGAAATAGGTGAAATTGTAGGTAGAAGTGACCGATTTGATGTTTCAAGTAATCTGGATTAGGGTGGAGAAAGTTTGAGTTATCTGTCGAAAAAAGGTGAGTTAGACCTGAAATTTGGAGGTAAGCTAGTATACTCACTTATCTACAAGTTTGTAAGAGGAAGTAAATTCTAATTCAAGTTGGAAATACTATTGTTAGTAGTTGGAAGTGAAGATAGTAAGATTGGGTGCCACCAATCTCAATAGTGAGCGGACAGCGACACTGAGGGCGTGAAGGTGAGCAGCGAGACAAGTCTCATTAAGTATCGCTAGCTATTTTTGTGTCACAAATCTCATTGGTCTCATTGGTCAAGTAAGTCTCGCTAGTTTTGCTTCGTTTTGCTAGTATAGATCTCGCTGGTTTGATTAAGTTTTGCTAGCTGATTGGTTGCTAGTAGTTTGGGCTCGCTAGTGAGCTAAACTTTAAGGTTAAGACCTATTTGTTATACATTAATGGGAATCCTAAGGAGTCTAACAGAGGAAATTATATTATTTTAGGTAGAGAAGAGCTAAGAAAGACTTATAACCCATTAAGGGACAAGTAGTGAGTGATAATTTTTATTTAAAATAAGCTTTACGTTATACAAAGTTTTCATTATGCTCAAGTATGTTTGTAAGCATGCTTTTAAGTTTATATCTTACAAGTTTTATTGTGCAATTATGACTTTCCAAGCATGAGTTTAGAATTTGATTTGTACTTGAGTTTGATATTGAAGGCATGTTGTTTGAATTATCTTGAGTTTTATAAGCATGATGATTGATGCTTGAATTGAGAACTCTGAAATTTCACAAGCTCTTGCTTATTAGCAATTTATTTTCAAAAGTATGTTTAGTCTTTAAGTCAATATAACAGGTCCCCAATGGCAAAGGACACGGAGAAGGCATATGGGTAGCCTGAATATAGAATGGTCCCTAATGCCGAAGGATAAGAAGAAGACATGTGCATAGCCTAAATATTATATATGGGACCTAGTACTGAAGGACTTGAGAAGGTATACGAGTAACCCAGGTTAAAATTCCTATGTGCTCATAGAGGTATATTTGACGTTGTTGTGTTGAGATTACTCCACATAACTAAGGTTATTTGTCGTTAGGTGTTTCGAGACTACTCCACCCCAACTAAGGTTGTTTTCAACGTTGAGTAGCTTTGAGCTCCGCTCCGTTTCAACTAAGGAAAATCTTTCAGACTTATGTTGAACTTTTTGGTTTACGATGATGAAATGTATATGATTTTAATACCGTTTATCGAACATGTTTTGCTGAGTTTGGTGATAAGCTATTTTATGTTTTATCACTGATTTTCGAGTATGATTTTGTTGTATTCTTGAATTAAGAATTTTCTGAACTTGTCACTCACTGGACAACCTAACTCATGTTTTCTATCATTTTTCTAGTTTTCAGGTAGCAAGTGAACCGGGGGTGCTTAACCTACACGATAACTCGTCTGAGTTTCCTACTAGTATGTATACATTGTAAATATTTGTGCATAAGACTTGTGTTGTACATGTAGAGGTTTAAGGAGTGGGAGCTTGTAATCATATGTTGGTTTTAAGTTGAGGAATGAAAGCTTGTACTTGTATGCTAGCTTATATGGAGTTTTGAGATTAATGTTCGTCTATGAATTATAAACTATATTAGGTGCTTGGTCCAGTTTTGAGGATTGTATAGGTTGACAGTAGATGTCGTAAGAGGGTTGATGTATGCTATCCTCACATCTTTTCCTAGGTTAAGAGGGTACTTGGGAGGGGGTGTGACAATTTAAAGCTAAGTATAGTTTTTGAATTTGTCCCTCATTGGGCAACCTTGCTCATGGTTTCCATTATTTTTTTTTTCTAATTTTCAAGTAGCAAGCGAAATTGGAGTGCTTAACCTACACAACGAACTCGTCCAGGCCTGCTACTAGTTTGTATATTATGCAAATATTAGTTCTTAAGACTCAGCATTGTACATAAGGGATTTTGAGATGTGAGAGTCTGTGAACATGTGTTTATGTTGCTTTTAAGTTGATGAATGAAAGTCCGTGAAGGTATGCTTGCTTATCTTGAGTAATGAGATTGATGTTTGACTGAGAATTACAAACTGTCTATTAGGTGCTATGTATTGATTTGAGAATTGTATAGGTTGACAGTAAATATCGTAAGAAAGTCGATGTCTACTGTCCTCACACATTTTTCTAGGTTAAGAGGGTAACTTGGGAGGGGGTGTGACATGCAAGATGGATAGCTTACTGATATGAACAGATGAACCTCAATCATGCAATATGAACAACAAGAAGGAACCATCTATACTATCCAAGTTTACACTAACAAAAGAAGAAAAATTATGTGAAATCAAGTGAAATTTAGGAAGAATCAAACTTCATTTATGGAACAAAGAGTTCACGTGGGGGTTCATAACTCAAAAATGATTACAAAATGATGGGTTGTTGATTAAAAAGAAATATTTTTGAATTTATTGTATTAATTAAATGTAATTTTAGTCTTTTAGTCTTTTTTTTTTTTTTTTGTTTTATGTTACATTTAGATCATGGTTGATAATGATAATTAATTATGAGTGTTACAACTCTTTGAATGCCTAATAGAATGCCTAGGGTTAGATTTTAAGGCCTATATAATGCCATGTAATTATTCACAAAAGGAGACATAGAAGAGACTTGGAAAATGTAGGAAAAAAGCCTTTAAGCTTTCTTTTAGCGTTCTGCTATGTTTCTTTTGCAATTCTATGGTGTTTAGGTTGCATGTTCAGAATTATTCAAGCTTGACTTGATCGATCTTGCTTGTGGAGTGGTTCGAAGATCAAGGGTCGACGGGAGCATCAAGCTTTGTCCGATCATGAGAGTTTAAAGCATTTGAAAGGACAAAATAAAATCAATCAGCGACATGCCAAGTGACTGGAGTTTATCGAAACATTCCCTTATGTGATTAAGTACAAATAGGGTAAGGAGAACATTGTTGCACGAAGGTATGCTTTACTCAATGCTTTAAATACTAAGTTGTTAGGTTTTGATCAAATAAAGATTTTGTATCATCATGATGTGTTCTTTGCTCCTTTTATTGAACCTTGTGAAAAAGGACTTGTTGTGAATTGATGCGCACTTTGAGTGTTAACCGCAAGTGTACGGGTCAAGTTATAATATAAGACGGTGAAGTCCGAATATCATTCCACTGGAAATCTAATTGTGAAGGTTTATGTTACTTAGCTATTCTAAAATCGAATCAATTTTATTTGAGGATTGGAATGGAAGTTGTTAATTATGGAAAATATAAACCAAATAAGGAAAGTATTAAAGTGAGAAACACAAAGTCAAAGAGAGTTCTAGGGTAATGAATCCTTGTTTATTTGATCATGCAATATTATAGATTTCATGGATTTTATTGTCATTCATATGCCTAAGTCTAGATACTTAATTCCAAGTTATTTTCTCTCAAAAGCAACTTTTTCTCATACAACTCAATTGATTATTAATCTCTTAAAACCAATACAAAATTACATGGCGTTAAAAATAGTCTTTAACAACTTTTATTGTCAACCTAACTACTCTCGTGATAGATTAACAACAATTCATTGTTATAGATCAAGTTAAACATACAATCTTTCAATCATACATCTAACCTAACATGTGAAGATGGCCAATCCACAAGAATTAAACACAATAACAATGAAAAGCATAATCATTCCAACGAAACCATGAAAATCTACAAGATCAACATAAATTCATAAATAATTCATCAACACCCTAAAACTAAAGAGTTTAGCCACTCATAGCTTGGAGCAACATGTTTAAGCAAAATAAACAAAGAAAGAGTGTAAAGAAAAGGAAACTCTACTGAAAAGAGAGTCTTGATTGAGGTAGTACCGTTGCGATCTCCTTGGCTCTCACGTCGGAATTCAAATGGCACCACGACTATCTCGAACTCTTTTCCTCTTCCTTGCAACTAACTCACTCTTTAAACTCTTTTATGAACTCTCACTCAATTCTCTCCTTTTTGTGCCTCTTTTTAGGTCTGTAAATTGATGGTTGATTTCCTCCTTTTTTTCGATCCTTAATGCTGCTGGAAACCCCCAAATTTATAGAGTTGGCCGCCCAAAAACTTACCAAAAATATCAATTTTACATTTATGGAAAACTGGCGCCGTGGCGCTGGTCCATAGCGCCGCGGTGCTATTGAGATTTTTGGAACGGCGCCGCGGCGCTGTTGAAGAGCGCAGCTGCGCTAGGGCAGCATGCACAATATCTTGCTCTCGGGTTTTAGCGCTGCAGCGCTGCCCTAATTTTTGCCATTTTGAGTTTTTCATCTCTTTTTTGCCGTATTCTTGCTCGGTTTTGATCTTTTGGGTCTTTTCTTCTAATTTTTCTCATTTTAACCAGAAAACCACTAGCAAATAAGTAAAATCTAATATAAACTCCCTTAATTTGAGAGGATAGAAAGCACTTTTCAAGTGCTTATCAACACCCCAAACTTAGAGATTTGCTAGTCCCGAGCAAAGAATAAAATCAAATAATAGGGAGTTTAGATGAAGAAGTGTGCAATTGGCTCATGTCTCAGAGAATAGCATTTAAAGCTTAAGTAAAAACATGCAAGCATATCTATATTGTTATAATCATTCAGGGCCAAATCTTGCTATCTCCCATGTGTGTGTGTGCAAGCCTCCTTCAATTTAAAATGCTTGAACTCAAATTAGGACTTGAGAGAGTTTCTTTAGTTTTCTCCCTACTCTAGCTCATGCACCAATCTTCAAGCTTTCATACATTTCAAGTGAGCAATATGTCCACTAAGGTGCCTTTCAATCATATATATATATATATTTTCATGGGCCCAAACTTGCATTCTTTTACTTAGAGACATGATGTTCATAAAGTGTGTGCTCGATGCATAATATGTAAACAAGCTAAATCTAGGCTTCAACCTCGTGGTTGTATTCTCCTTTACCTATTCCTACTAGTCCTTGGATTGACATATCAATGGATTTTGTTTTAGGCTTACCTAGGGAACTCAAGAAGGTAGGGATAGTATCTTTGTTGTGGTTGATAGATTTAGTAAAATGACTCATTCTATTTCTTGTCACAAAACTGATGATGCAAAACATATTGTTGACTTGTTCTTTCAGGAGGTTGTGAGATGACATGGCATTCCTAAAGTTAGTGATTGTGATGTTAATTTTTTAAGCCACTTTTGGCGTGTTTTGTGGGGTAAATCGAGAAAGTGCTTGTGTACTCAACTACTTGTCATCCTCAAATGGATGGAAAAACTGAGGTTGTTAATAGAACCAAGACTTCTATGCTTAGGACTGTTATTGATAAGATCTAAAGACTTGGGAGGATTGTTTGCAATTCATAGAATTTGCATATAATAGGGCTGTTCATAGCACTACTAAATGCACTTCTTTTGAAATCGTTTATGGTTTTAATCCTTTAACTCCTATGGATTTATTACCTATGTCTCCTAATGAGTTTGTGAATATTGATGTGAATGCAAAGGTTGAGTTTGGTCATGAGCTGCATAAGCAAGTTAAAGAGCCAAATTCAAAAGAAAAGATTAGGTTTGGTCTTCAAACTGGGAGATTGGGTTTGGGTGCATTTTCGAAAGAAAAGATTTCCAAATCAACGAAAATCCAAACTTTTGCCACATGGAGATGGACCTTTCCAAGTTATAGAGCGCATTAATGACAATTCTTATAAAATTGATTTACCGGGTAAGTATGGTGTTAGTGCTACCTTCAATGTTGCTGATTTGAGTCCTTATGTTGTAGGTGATGACTATGATCCGAGGACGAATCCTTCTCAAAAGGGGGAGGATGATGTGAACCAAGAAGCTACAACAAGCTCACTCATATCCAAGCTATGGTGACCTCAACAAAGGAGATTGTAGAAGATGTTGGAGTTCTTCCATACATGCTATGCAAAGTTGAGATTCAAGATGAAGATGCATCAAATGCATTCTAACTTGCATTTAATGATATGAACATAGGAACCTCAACCATGCCATGTGAACATCATGAAAGACAAGAATGCATAAAATATTCTATTAAGATTCACAATAAAAAGAAGTTGCAATTATGTGAAGTCAGTGGAATTTATGAAGAATCAAGCTTCATTTTATGAACAAAGAATTTAAGCTACTTTAAATGAGTTGTCATTTACTCTTGGATGGTTACAAATGCATGGAATATGGATGAAAAATACTAATCTCGGATTTATTTTATCTATTAAATGTATTTTTTAGTTTTGAGTCATTTTATGTATTTTTCTGTTACAATTAGATCATGACTTATAATGGTCATTAATTATGAGTGTTACAACTCTTTGAATGCCTCATAGAATGTCTAGGATTAGATTTTGAGGCCTATATAATCTCATGTAATTGTTCAAAAAGGAGACTTGGAAGAGATTTTAAAATGTAGTACAAGAACCTTTGAGCTTTCTTTTAGCCTTATGCTATGTTTCTTTTGCAATTCTATGGTGTTTAGATTGCATACTCAGAATCATTCAAGCTTTTCCCGATTCATAGTTTTTTCGATCGTCTAAGTAATCGATCGTCTAGCGATTCTTAGAGGCTGAGATCATCTTGATTTGGGGTGTTTTAGTTTGTGATCTAAAGGTCTTGTTTATCGACAAGGTTGTTAGATCCAAGTTCTCAATTGTTACTTATTATTTTGGTATCAGAGCTTCGGCTCTAGATTGAATATATGTTTCCGTTGTTATCTTTTTGGTTTTTTTCTTATTCATCTCATCACATTCTGTCTATTTCATGAAACTCGAAAAAAAGTCTCATATGCAGTCATGTTTTCATAATTTCGTAAACTTCAAAGTTTTGGATCAAAGTTTATCTACAACACTTTTTCTTTGCGGTCTTGAAATTCGACTTTTTTTTAGTGTCAAATGTTTGTGTTTTGAAAATCAGTCAAGAGAAGAAAAAATTGGTATCCCCAAGAGCATTTGTTCTTACGTTGTTTTTTCATTCTCAAAACCATGTTAGTAGATCGTATGTATTACAGTTTGATCGATCTCATATTGTAGTCATTAATTTCATCATTTGGTATTAAATCTTATAGGTTACACTTTGAAATTTTGCAAAAGTTGGCTTTTCTACATTAAATATGGTAGTTACATCATGTATGCACATTAAATTTTCTAGTCAATACTTAAGAATGTTACTTAAAAGTTTCAAGCTCCAGCCTATAGATTAAGACTTGAGAGTGTAAATGTCTGCACCAAACTTCGATGTTCCTTCCAAGCAATATTTTAGTCTTGAAGAAGGGGAGAATGATATGAACAGAAGAACCTTAAACATGCAATATGAACATGAAGAACGGGCCACACATGCTGTCCAAGTTTACACTAAGCAAAGAAGATAAATTATGTGAAGTCAAGTGGTATTTATGAAGAATCAAGCTTCATTTAATGAACAAAGACTAATGTCAGATTTATTTTATTTATTAAATGTATTTTTTAGTTTTGAGTCATTTTATGTGTTTTTATGTTACAATTTGATCATGGCTGATCATGGTCATTAATTATGAGTCTTACAACATTTTAGATGCCTCATAGAATGTTTAGGGTTATATTTTGAGACCTATATCAGTCATGTAATTGTTCAAACAAAGAGACATGGAAGAGTTGTAAAATATAGTAAAAAGAGCTTGTGAGCTTTCTTTTAGTCTTGTACTATGTTTCTTATGACATTTAGATTGCATGTTCAGAATCATTCAAGCTTGATATGATCGATCTTGCTCGTGGATTGATGCAAAGATCAAGGGCGATGGGAGCCACAAGTTTTGTCCAATCCTTGTCGATCGTCTAAGTAAACTGTCGTCTAGCCATTCTTAGGGGTTGAGATCATCTTGATTTGAGGTGTTTGAGTTTGAGATCTAAAGGTCTTGTTCGTCAACAAGGTTGTTAAATCCAAATCCTTGAGCGTTTCTTATCATTAATGATTTGAACGTAGGAACCTCAATCATGAAATATCAACATCAAGAACGGGCCATACATGTTGTCCAAGTTTACATTAAGCAAAGAAGAAGAATTATGTGAAGTCAAGTGGTATTTATTAAATGTATTTTTCAGTTTTGAGTCATTTTATGTATTTTTTATGTTACAATTAGATCATGGTTTATAATATTCATTACTTATGAGTGTTATAACTCTTTGTATGTCTCATAGAATGTCTAGGGTTATATTTTGAGGCCTATATAATTTCATGTAATTGTCCAAACAAGGAGACATGGAAGAGATTTGAGCTTTCTTTTAGCCTTGTGCTATGTTTCTTTTGCAATTCTATTGTGTTTAGATTGCATGTTTAGAATCATTCAAGCTTAACTTGATCAATCTTGCTTGTGGAGTAATTCGAAGAACAAGGGTCGATGGGAGCATCAAGCTTTGTGCGATTCATGGTTTAGCCGATCATCTTAGTAATCCGTCATCTAGTCATTCTTAGGGGCTAGATCATCTTGATTTGGTGTGTTTGAGTTTGAGATCTAAAGATCTTGTTCAATAACAAGGTTTTTAGATCGAAATTCTCGAATGTTACTTATCAGGAGAAGTGCCACTTCATGGTCAAGAGGGCATCGTTCTTGGGCACAAAGTCTCAGATAGAGGATTGGAGGTTGATAGGGCTAAAATTGCAGCCATTGAGTATTACCACCTCCCACTAATGTGAAAGGAGGTAGAAGCTTCCTAGGGCATGCAGGGCTTTACAAGAGATTCATTAAAGATTTTTCTAAAATTGCAAAGCCCTTGAATTTAATCTTGAAATCAAAGACAGAAAAGGATGCAAAAATGTGGTTGTAGACAACGTCTAGGATTGAGAATGGGAATGCTAACACATGCCCCCCCATTGTTAAGATGTTCACTAATGAACAACTGTATCAGGTGAAAGATAGTTTACCTTGGTTTGCCGACATAGTTAACTATCTTGCAGGAAGACATTTACCACCTGACATGAACACTCTACAAAGGAAGCAATTTCTACATAATGTCGAGTCTTACTATTGGGAGGACCCACTTCTATATAAGGTTTGTGCTGATAGTATAAGAAGGAAGAGTATGCCTCAAGAAGAGGTGGTAAGTATTCTAAACTCATGCATGTATCCCGTTATGAAGGTCACTTTGGACTTACTAGAATTGCATCTAAGGTATTTCGGTTAGGTTTTTATTGGCCTTTTGTTTTTATGGACTGCTATACTTTTGTCAAATTATGTGATAGCTGTCAACGAACTGGCAATATTTCTAGACATCATGGACCTACCGTACAACTTTCAAAACCCCAATAGGTACTTCACCGTATAGGTTGGTGTTTGGAAAAGTTTGTAACTTACCAGTAGAGCTCGAACATAGAGCTTATTGGGCCATCAAGAAGCTGAACATGGATTTGAGAAAGCCGGTGAGAAGTGCCTCTAGAACTCAATGAAATGAAGGAGTTTCGTGCTCAAGCTTATGAGAATACCAAACTATACATGAGCGCACTGCTCGATTACATGAAAAAAAGATCACCCCACAGACCTTTCTTCTTGGACAAAGAGTTTTACTTTTCAATTCACGTTTACATTTGGTTCCAGGTAAGCTTAGGACACGTTGGTCAGGAACCTTTGTCATTGTGAAGGTGTCCCTATATGGGGGCGTGGAGTTACAAAGCAATGATGGAACAATCTTCAAAGTGAATGGTCAACGTTGAAGCACTACATCGGTGATGAAGAACGCCGAATTGAGAAGCTTGCTTTCATTGAATGATCAATTGGTTCGATCTAGCTAAGAGACTTTAAAGCAAGCGCTTATTGGGAGGCAACCCAATTTTATTGCTTTCTTTATTCCTCTTCTTTATTTCATTTTCAAAAATCATAGTCACTCATATGCTTTCTTCTTTTTCAAGATCATGGTTCATCACAAAAAGTACTCTTTCCACCAAGCCTGTTTGGTGGCTTCTCGCTTCCTCCCAGGCTTGTTCTTTCTTTGTTCGATGTTTTCTTCATTGAGGACAATGCATGATTCTAAATTTGGGTGGGAGGTGTCACTCATACTTTTTTATGTCTTTTCTTATCCTGTTATGCATATTTGTAAGGTTTCAATGAATGCATGTGAATGAAATTATGAAAAAAATGTAAAAATTTTGGAGCTTTTAAAGATAATGGGAATGTTTTTACGGTTGTGTGCTTATGATATTGATTGCCCATGATGAGATTCGAATTTGCATAGATGACTTATTGTGGAAATAGGATAGCACTATCTTGAGTTAAATTCATTTAAGTTCCTATTAAAATCTCCCATATTCTTGAGCACGTAGCAACTTTAATTTAGAATCTTTAACTGAAAAAAGGATTAAGTTGGGTCTATTTGGTTGTCACTTCGAAAGGCCCTATCAGATAGAGAGTAGAAATGCATGATGGTTTATAATCTTAGATTAAGGAAAAGTGTAATCAAAATATATGAGCTTTACATGCCTATCCTTTTAAATGTTAAAGATGTTAAGAGTATGCATGGATGGGGGTAAAAAGAGCTGCCTTTGCTGTGATCAGTAAGGATGCTTGGAATTGACTAGGTACGAGTCCCTAAAGTGAATGCGTGAAAGCTAGTACCCCTAGGTAAAAGAATTCAAGTTTAGGGCCGATGAGAAGAAGTTAATGACACCTTAATGGACATATTACTCGCTTGAAAATTTGTGCATGAGCTAGAGTAAGGGGGAAAACTAGAGAAGCTCTTTTAAGTCCCAATTTGAGTTTTAACATTTTGAATTAAATGAGGCTTGCACACATACACATGGGAGATAGCAAGATTTGGCCTTGAATGATTATACCAATATAAATATGCTTGTATGTTTCTACTTGAGCTCTTAAATGCTACTCTTTGAGACTTGAGTCGTTAACACTCTTTTTGTTTAAACTCCCTTTATTTGATTCTACACTTTACTCGAGACTAGAAAATCTCTAAGTTTGAGGTGGTGAAAAGCACTTGAAAAGTGTTTTTCATGCTTGTAAATTAAGGGAGTTTATATTAGATTTCATTTGTTTGCTAGTGGTTTTCAGGTCAATATAAAGAAAACAAGAATCAAAAGCCAAAGAAACAAAACTAAGCCAAAATCAAGTAAAAAAAAGAAAAGAATCGCAAAATTCCCAAAAACAAGGCAGCACTGCATCGACAGCTAAGCGTTGTCACGATGCATTTTCTTGAGAGCATCAGTTAAACAAGCATAGCAGCATTGGCATGGTGTTGTGGCTCGACGTTGAGGGTAGGATTCAATGACTCACAATGTCGCAACACCATCACACAGCGCGGCGACACCACCCTTTTATTCGATCAGTATAGTGGCGCCAGCTTTCCCTTTTTGAAAAAATCTACAATTTTGGAAAGCGGTCAAGTTTATAAATTGAAGGGCTTCTAGCAACCCCTAGGCAGAGAGAACAACACAATATAGAGCCTAAAAGAGTGAGTTGGTTGCAAAGAAGAGAGAAGAGAGTTTGAGCGAGAGTTGGTATTGTTCGAGTTCCCAACGTGAAGACTAAAGACATCTTGGCGGTTCCTTCTCAATCAAGAACTTCTTTACAGTAGAGTTTTCCTTTCTTTACACTCTTTCTATGAAGAAATTGGTTTTGAATATGTTGCCTAAAGTTATGAGTGGCTAGACTCTTTAGTTTCAGGGTATTGATGATTCTTCTATGAAGTTATGTTGATATTGTAGGCACTTCATGGTTTTGTTGTAATGAATATGCTTTTCATTGTAATTGTGCTTACCTCTTGTTGATTGGCAATGATTGAATGTTAGATTAGATGTATGATTGAAATAATTTTATGTCTAATTGGATCTATAACAATGAATTGTTGTTAATCTATCATGTTAATGGTTAGGTTAACAATGAAAGTTGCTAAAGACTATTGTTAATGCCATGTAATTTATATTGGTTTCAAGATGTTAGTAAGCAATTAAGTTGTATGAGAAAAGGTTTTTTTTGATAGAAAATAACCCGGATTTATGTTTCTAGACTTAAGCATATGAATTGCAATAAAATCCATGAATTCTACAATGTATAATGACTTAAACAATGATTCAATACCCTAAAGCTCTATTTGATTCTTGTATTTCAACTTTACTTGCTTTTCTTATTAGTTTTTCTTAAAACACAACTTGAAGTTGAATCCTCAAATAAAAGTGACTCAATTCTAGAAGTGCTAAGTAGTTTAAACCTTCACAATTGGATCATCAGTAGAACGATATTCGGAACTTAACTGTCTTATATTATAACTTGACCCTTACACTTGTGGTAACACGGAAAGTGCGCATCAACGAGGTAGAAGATTAACCCAAGGAGGTCATAGAAAATGAGGAAAGGGTAAAGGAATCGACATCTTCAAGTAAGTCATCTAACGCTCTACTTTTGTACCTAACACCTTGCCCTATCCTTAACATTTTTGGAAGAAAGAAATAAACTCCCAATTTGCCAAATATTTTGAGATATTCAAAAAGCTTCACGTTAATATCTCATTTGCTGAGGCTTTAGAGCAAATGCCCAACTATGCAAAATTCATGAAAGATGTCTTGTCTAAAAAGAAGAAGTTTGGGCAATATGAGATGATTAGCATGACAAAGGGGTACAGTGTTGTGCTGAAAAAGAAGCTACCACAAAAATTAAAAGACCCAGGGAGTTTTACTATACCTAACAATATTGGTTCTTTGAATGACACTAGAGCTTTATGTGATCTTGGTGCTTTTATTAGCTTAATGCCTTTATCTGTCTACATGAAGCTTGACGCTAAGGAAGTATAACCCACTACAATTACCTTGCAGTTAGCTGATAGATACTTAGCCTATCCTAGAGGTATTGTTGAGGATGTGTTAGTTAGAGTTGACAAGTTTATTTTTCCTGCAGATTTTGTAGTCTTGGACGTGGAGGAGGATTCTAAGATACCCATCATTCTTGGGCAACCATTCTTAGCAACTGGAAGCACCATCATTGATGTCCAACAAAAGAAGTGGATTCGAAGGATAAATGATGAGAATGTTATCTTTAATATTTACAAGTCATTGAGTCATCATGATGATGGTAGTACTTGACATGCAATTGATATAATTGATAAGTATGCTGCAGTTGTGCTTGCTACTAATTATTTTGAAGAATGCATAGCTGATTTTAATTTTGATGATGTGGATACTATAATTGATGACATTGCTTTGTATGCTAAATGGTTAGACAGTATGAAAGTATGTACTAAAATGTATAAACCTATGCCTTTAGCTCCTTTGCATGCTGTAAATGATGTCAATAGTGAGAAACCTGCTTTAAAATTGAAAGTGTTGCCTTCTTATTGGAAATATGCATTTTTGGATGAGTCTTCTTCTTCTCCTGTTATTATTTCTTCTGAATTGAATGTTGTGGAGGAAGAACAGTTGTTGAGAGCGTTGAGGGAGCATAGTCTGCTATTTGTTGGGCTATTGATGATCTTAAAGGTATTAGTCTATCAGTCTGTATGCACAGAATTTTGATGGAAGACACTTTTACACCTTCAGTGAAACACCAAAGGAGACTTAACCCCACTAAGAAAGAGGTAGTCAAGAAAGAAGTGCTTAAGTTTTCGAATGTAGGTATTATTTATGCCATCTTCAACAGTTCATGGGTAAGTCCTATTCAAGTAGTACCCAAGAAAGGTGGCATCGCAATTGTCAAGAATGAGAAAGATGAGTTAATTACCAATAAAATTGTGACAGGATAGCGTGTGTGCATTGATTACAGTAAGTTAAATAAGGCTACAAGACATGATCATTTTCCTCTTCCTTTTGTAGATCAAATGCTTGAAAGGTTAGTAAACTATTCTCACTATTGCTTCTTGAATGGATATAACCAAATTGTCATTGCTCCTAAGGATCAAGAATAGACCATGTTCACTTATCCCTATGGAACATTTGTGATAAGAAATGCTCGAGGACTTGGATCTAACAACCTTGTTGATGAACAAGACCTTTAGATCTCAAACTCAAAAACCCCAAATAAAGATGATCTCAGCCCTTAAGAATGCCTAAACGACGGATTACTTAGACGATAGGCAAACCCATGGATCGGACAAAGCTTGCAGCTCCAATTGATCCTTGACCTTCGAACCACTCTATAAGCCATGATCTAATTGTAACACAAAAATATATAAAATGACTCAAAACTGAAAAATACATTTAATAAATACAATAAATTCGAGATTAGTATTTTTCATCCATATTCCATGCATTTGTAACCATCCAAGAGTAAATAACAACACATTTGAAGTAGCTTGAACTCTTTGTTCATTAAATGAAACTTGATTCTTCATAAATTTCACTGACTTCACATAATTGCAACTTCTTCTCGTTGCGAATCTTGATAGCATATTTTGTGCATTCTTGGTGTCTTTCATGATGTCCATATGGCATGGTAGAGGTTCCTTCGTTCATATCAATTTGTTTTTAGGAGAACGCCTTTTGGTTTGTGTAATGCCCCTGCTACATTCCAACGTTGTATGATGTCTACTTTTCAGGGGCTTATTTGAGGACATAATGGAGGTTTTCATTGATGATTTTTCTATTTTGGGTCCTTTTTTGATTCTTCTTTTGCTAATTTGAAACTTGTTTTGGAGAGGTGCCAAGATGCTAACCTTGTGTTGAATTGGGAAAAATACCACTTAATCGTAAAGGAGAGCGTCGTTCTAGGACAAAATGTCTCATAGAAAGGATTGGAGGAGAATAAGGCCACCTTCACTTCTTCCTTCAATATATGCACGCAACCCCCTTGGCAAACTTTGACACCTAGCTTGGACGCATAGCACCATGTGTCAGCCCCATAGACTGTCTTGGACGCATAGCTCCCAATGGATCCCCCTTACTAACCTCAACCAACGCATAGCCACTTGCCCAATGCACCAGCCATCACCCATGCTCACCCTTATGGACGCATGTCTCACCAAGCCAATGCATCAACCCTCATGCTTGGGGCTTGGCTACCCAAAGTCTTCACCAAGCCCACCTTCTTGCCGACCACACACACCACTCATGCCAAAGGCTCTTGGCCACCTCTCTCTTAACCACCCACCTACTTTGCTTGCCATCTTTGCTTGGCTCTAAAATTATAGTGCATATTGACCATGCTGCCTTGAAGTATTTTTTTGAAAAGAAAGATTCAAAACCTAGATTGATAAGATGGATTCTGTTATTGCAGGAATTTTATCTTGAAATCAAAGATATTAAAGGATGTGAAAATGTTCATTAAATAAAGCTTGGTTCTTCATAAACTCCACTTGATTTCACATAATTCTTCTTCTTTGTTTAGTGTAAACTTGGACAGCATGTATGGCTCATTCTTCATGTTCATATTGTATGAATAAGGTTCCTCCGTTCATATCATTCTCCCCTTCTTCAAGAAGATTCATCCTCAAATCTAAAAATATTGCTCGGAAGGAACATCAAAGTATTGGTGTAGACATTTTTGCACTCTAAAAAATTAATCTATAGGCTGGAAGGAACATCGAAGTATTGGTGTAGACATCTTTGGCTACATTCTCAAGTAATGGCTAGAAAATTCAATGTGCATAAATGTTCTAACTACTATATTTAATGTATTACAACCAACCTTTTCAATTTTTCAAAGTGTAACATACGGGACTGATACTTATGACATTTAAAGAAAAAAAATAGGGTCAAATAGTAATGTTTCATATCTAACATGGTCTATGTTTCTTCTCCTGACTGATTTTCACAACAAACATATTTGATATCGAAGATAAATTTGAAGATCTTCAAGAAGGTGATATTGTAGATAATACTCAGATTTAAAACCTTGAAGTTTACAGAAACATGAAAATATGATTGGATATGAGACTTTTCCTTCGAGTTTCATAAAATAGATAGAATGTGACAAGATGAATAGAAAAAACAAGAAAACAACAACAACATATATCCGATCTAGAGCCTTGTTCTGATACCAAATGATAAGTAAAATTCGAGGATTTGGATCTAAAACCCTTGTTGTTGAACAAGACCTTTAGATCTCAAACTCAAACACCTCAAATCAAGGTGATCTCAACCCCTAAGAATGGCTAGAAGATAGATTACATAGACGATCAGCTAAACCATGGATCGGACAAAGCTTAATGCTCCCATCGACCCTTGATCTTCCAATCACTTCACAAGCAAGCTTGAATGATTCAGTTCATGCAACCTAAACACCATAGAATTGCAAAAGAAACATAGTACAAGGCTATAAAAAAGCTCAATGGCTCTTTTATTACATTTTCAAATCTCTTCCAAGTCTCTTTGTTTGAACAATTACATGACATTATATAAGCCTCAAAATATAACACTAGACATTCTATGAGGCATCTAAAATGTTGTAAGACTCATAATTAATGACCATGATCAGTGATGATCAAATTGTAACATAAAAACACAAAAAATGACTCAAATCTGAAAACTACATTTAATAAATACAATAAATCGGAGATTAGTATTTTTCATCCATATTCCATGCATTTGTAACCATCCAAGAGTAAATGACATCCCATCTAAAGTAGCTTGAAGTCTTTGCTCATTAAATGAAGCTTGTTCTTCTTAAATTCCACTTGACTTCACATAATTCTTCTTCTTTGCTTAGTTTAAATGTGGACGACATGTATGCCTCATTCTTGATGTTCATATTGCATGAATGAGGTTCCTCCATTCATATCAAGTTGCAAACCATCTATCTAGGATTGAGAATAGGAATTCTAACTCATGTCTCCCCATTGTTGAGATGTTCCCTGATGAACAATTGTATTAGGTGAAAGATAGTTTACTTTGGTTTGTTGACATAGTTAACTATCTTGTAGGAGGACATTTGCCACCTGACATGAACACTCAACAAAGGAAGAGATTTCTCCATGATACCAAGTCTTACCATTGGGAGAATCCACTTCTATATAAGGTTTGTGCTGATAGTATAATAAGGAAGTGTGTGCCTCAAGAAGAGGTGGTAAGTATTGTAAACTCATGCCATGCCCCCCTATTATGGAGATCATTTTGGACTAGAACTGCATCTAAGGTACTTCAGTCAGGTTTTTATTGGACTTATCTTTTTAAGGATCGTTATACTTTTGTAAAATCATGTGATAGGTGCCAACGTACTGGTAATATTTCTAGACAATATGAGCTTCCCATGAAATCTATCGTGGAGATGGAGCTTTTTGATGTCTACGGTATTGATTTTATGGGGCCTTTTCCTATGTCTGCTGATGGCTACCTATATATTTTAGTTGCAGTTCATTATGTATCGAAGTGGGTGGAAGCCGTAGCTACTAGGACCAATGATGCTCGCACTACTTTGAAATTCTTGTATAAGAACATGTTTACACGTTTTGGCACACCTAAAGCTATTATTTGTGATGAGGGTTCTCACTTTTGTAATAAATTGTTTGAATCCATGATGCAAAAGTATGGTATTAATCATAAAATTGCCACAGCTTGTCATCCTCAAACTAATCGTCTTGCTGAGCTATCTAATAGGAAAATCAAGCAGGTTTTGGAAAATATCGTCAAGATTAATAGGAAGGATTGGGCTCTTAAGCTCCATGATGCACTATGGGCCTACCGTACAGCTTTCAAAACCCCAATAGGTATTTCACCGTACAGGTTGGTGTTTGGAAAAACTTGTCACTTACCAGTAGAACTCGAGCATAGAGCATATTGGGCCATCAAGAATATGAACATGGACTTTGAGAAAGTCGATGAGAAGCGCCTTTTGCAACTCAATGAGATGGAGGAGTTCTGTGCTCAAGCTTATGAGAATGCCAAACTCTACAAGGAGTGCATTGTTAGATGGCATGACACGATCACTCCATAGACCTTTCTTCCTGGATAAAGAGTCAACTCACGTTTACGTTTATTTCTAGGAAAGCTTAGGACACGTTGATCGGGACACTTTATCATTGTAAAGGTGTCCCCACATGGAGCAGTGGAGTTACAAGGCAATGATGAAACAACCTTCAAATTGAATGGTCAACGATTAAAGTACTACATTGGTGACGAAGAACGTCGAATTGAGAACCTTGCATTCATTGAATGATCAATTGTTCTGTCTACCTAAGAGACCTTAAAGCAAACGCTTATTGGGAGGCAACCCAATTTTATTGCTTTCTTTGTTATTTTAACTTCTTCATTTTATTTTCAAAAATCATAGAGTCACTTATATGCTTTCATTTTTAGGATCATGGTTCATCACAAAAAGTACTTTTTTCACCAAGCCTATTTGGTGGCCTCCCGCTTGCTCCCAGGCTTGTTCTTTCTTAATTCGACTCTCTTATGCATTGAGGACAATTCATGATTCTAAGTTTGTGGTGGGAGGTGTCACTCGTACTTTTGTGTGTGCTTTTTTATCCTTTTATGCATGTTTGTGAGGTTTCAATGATCATATGCATGTTAATGAAATTTTGAAAAAAATTAAAAAATTTGCAGCTTTTAAAGATAACAGGAATGTTTTTTATGGTTGTGTGCTTATGATGTTGATTGCCCATGATGAGATTCGAATTTCAATGGTAGATGATTTATTGTGGAAATAGGATAGCATTATCTTGAGTTAAATTCATTTAAGTTCCTCTTAAAATCTCCCATATTCTTGAGCATATAACCACTTTAGTTTAGAATCTTTAACTGAAAAAAAAAAAAGGATTAAGCCGAGTGTATTTGGCTGTCACTCTAAAAGGCCCCATCGGTTAGAGAGTTAAAATGCATGATGGTTTGTAATCTTAGACTAAGGAAAAAGAAAAGAGTATACATGCGTTTGAGAAAAAGTATACACAAAATATATGAGCTTTAGATGCCTATCATTTTAAATGTTAATCGTGTAATGAGTATGCATTAATGAGGGTAAAAAGAGCTGTATTTGTTGTGATTAGTAAGGAAGCATGGGAACTGACTAGGTACGAGTCCTTATAGTGAATGTGCAAAAGCTAGTACCCCTAGGTAAAAGAATGCAAGTTTAGGGCCCATGAAAATGTGAATGAATGGCACCATAGTGGACGTATCACGTGAAATGTGTGAATGCTTGAAAATTGATGCATGAGCTAAAGTAGGGTTACTAAGGAAGCTCTCTTAAGTCTCAATTTGAGTTTTAAAATTTTGAATTAAATGAGGCTTGCACACATACACATGGGAGATAACAAGATTTGGTCTTGAATGTTTATACCGATATAGATATACTTGCATGTTTCTACTTGAGCTCTTAAATTCTATTATCTGAGACATGAGTCTTTAACACACTTTTCTTTTAAATTCCCTATGTTTGATTCTATTCTTTGCTCGGGACTATCAAATTTCTAAGTTTGGGGTGGTGAAAAGCGCTTATTTTAGCATTTTAAATCAAGAGAGATTCTAATAGATTTCACTTGTTTGCTAGTGGTTTTCAAGTCAATATAAAAAAATAAGAATTGAAAGCCAAAAGAACCAAACCGAGCCAAGATCAATTGAAAAAGAGAAGAAAATCATAAAATCCCTAAAACCAGGGCAGCGTTGCGTCGCCAGTTCGACATTGTCACAGTACTTTTTCTCGAGAGCAGCCATACAAGAAGCGCAGCAGCGATGTTCGACGGTGCGACATGGCACTGAGGTAGGAATCGATGACACATAGCGAAGCGGCGCCATCTTATAGTGATGCAACACTGCTTTATAGAGCCTCAAAGAGTGAATTGGCTGCAAGGAAGAGAGAAAAGAGTTAAGAGAGAGTTTAGTGCCGTATCCTAGACTAGCAAGCCGACAGGGAAGTGCTGATCATATTGGGACGATCTTTTCTAGTAACTAGGCGTGCCTTGATAGATGTACAAGAAGGGGAGCTAGCAATCAGAGTTGATGACCAATGGGTCAAATTTAATGTCTTTAATGCATTAAAGTATCCCGATGAGCTAGAATCGTGCCAGTTTGTTGAAGACATCAACTATGTTAGTTGGATGCATTGCCGTTCAATGACAGTTTGGTGGCATTTGTTGATGAGAAAGAGAATGATAAAGAGAAGATAAACCTGATATACGACTTTGATAGAACCTTTAATGATTAGATTTAAGTAATTGTGAGATCGCCAAAACAAAGTCGTCTCAGAAAAACTGCCCTCTCTAAAATTAAAGGCCCTTCCTGCGCACCTCAAGTATGCTTACTTGGGGGATGATAACACTCTGCCGGTGATTATCTCCTATGCGTTAAGCCTGGAAGATGAAGAGCTGTTAATGCAAGTACTCAAGAAGTATATTAGAGCTATTGGATGGACGCTTGCAGATATCCGAGGAATTAGCCCCTCGTATTGCAAGAACAAGATTAGACTAGAAGAAGGGAAAGAGGATTCCATTGAACAATAATGCAGGCTTAACCTAACCATAAAGGAAGTGGTTAAGAAGAAGATTATCAAATGGCTCGATGCAGGAGTCAAATATCCAATCTCCGATAGTAGCTTGGTGAGCCCTATGCAGTATGTACCAAAGAAGGGTGGAATGACCTTAGTTGTGAACAACAAAAAGAACTGATCCCCACAAGGATGGTAACTAGATGGCGTATCTGCATGGACTACCGAAAACTAAACCTCGCCACCAAGAAGGATCACTTTCCCCTGCCCTTCATTGATCAAATGCTCGACAGACTTGCAAGGAATGAATTCTTCTATTTTCTTGATGGTTACTTTGGATATAACTAAATCATGATCACACCAGAAGACCAAGAGAAAACTACTTTCACTTGTCCCTTTTGGTACATTCACCTTCAGATGCATGCTGTTTGGGCTGTGTAACACACCGAGGATGTTCTAGAGGTGTATGATGGCCATATTCTCAAATTTCCTAGAACAGTCAGTGGAAGTATTCATGGACAACTTTTCGGTTTTCAATAACTCCTATGACACATGCTTGTCAAACCTAAAATGCGTACTAAAAATATGTGAGGAAACCAACCTGGTCCTAAACTGGGAAAAGTGCCACTTCATGGTCGCTGAGGGCATAGTGTTGGGTCACAAGATTTTCAAGGTTGCACTAGAAGTAGATCAAGCAAAGATATACATGATTACAAAGCTGCCTGTCCCCACCAACATGAAAATGCTGCGAAGTTTCCTCAACCACGCTGGATTTTACAGACGCTATATACGAGGATTCTCGAAAATTGCCAGACCACGAAGTGCATTGCTGGAAGCTAATAGAGAATACAATTTAGATGAATCATGCCAGCAAGCATTTGAGTCATTGAGGCAAGTGTTAATCATTGCCTCGATTTTAGTTGCTTTGAATTGGTCACATCCATTCGAATTAATGTGTGATGCAAGCAACTATGCAGTAGCCGCAGTGTTGGGGTAGCATAAGGATAAGTTTCGTGCTTATCTAGTAGGGTCAACAGTAACAGTTTATACTAATCATTCTGCAATCAAATATCTGATGCCAAGAAGGATGCTAAACCTAGACTCATCCGGTGGATTTTGTTGCTTCAAGAGTTTGACATGGAGATTAAAGATAAAAGAGGAATGGAGAATCAGGTTGCGGTTGTAAGCCCCATACCTGGCGTTGGGAGAAGGCAAGTTAAGAAGAAAACTAAGAGATGGGCATTGAGTAGAGAAAGGTGGCCGAGTTGTGGGGGAGTAAAAATAGCTAAGTGTTGACCATGCGTTGGTGTGGCTATGTGTTGAGAGTATAGCCGAGGCCTGACGGGAGTTGTCACTAATAGCTATGCATTGAAGAAGGTAGCTCGGCTTGGACGCATATGTGAAGGAGGGGGGTGCGATAGGCGTTGAGGGTAGCATGCATTGAAGGTTACTGTGCGTTAGTTGGTAAGCACAGCCATGCATTGAAGGTTACTGTGCGTTAGTTGGTCAGCACAGCCATGCGTTGAAGGCTACTGTGCGTTAGTTGTTCAGCACAGCCATGCGTTAAAGGCTACTGTGCGTTAGTTGGTCAGCACATCCATGCGTTGAAGGCTACTGTGTGTTAGTTGGTTAGCACAGCTATGCGTTGAAGAGAAGGTATGCGCCGATTAGTTAAATATATAGAGATGAAGTGGAGATTAAGTCGGTGGTATATATATATATATATAAGTGGACTGAGTGTTTAATCATTTTAACCACATTTCAGAGCTCGAGTTGTTCTATTTCGAAGTTGCACAATGATGACAGGTAGAAGAATGTGTTTATGCTGGTTTAGAGTGGAATTCTCATTGTTTTTGTGGAGGAACTAAAGCTGGAACGGAGAGTTCGGTTGGTGTCGCTTAATCTGAGCATCGTTCAGTGTTTGGAAAAGAACAAATTGTGGAAGCTGTGGCTAGGGTTGAAATTTTAAGGTTAGTAAGTTAACTTGATTTCTAGCAATTTTCATGAAGGATGCTTGAGCCAAATTTGAGCAGAAATGTGTTAAACTCCAGGTAGAAAAGATCGAAGCTGAATTGCCAGACGATTTGGAGCAATTCGGGGTTGTTTGGGAATATCTCTCAAATGAAGAGGACTTTCATTTTAATACCTTGAGGTAAGATAGAGGACTTATTTCTCTACAAGTTTGTAGAAGGAAAAAAGTTCTAAATCTGGCTGGAAATATGACTTTTAACAGATAGAAGTGAGAACTAAAGGAGGAAACTCTGCTGTTGGGTGTTGCCGAGAAATTAAAGTGTGATTAGCGAGACGAGTGTCGCTGGGTGCAGAGGAGTTTTTTTTTGTCTCACAAATCTCGCTGGCTCCCGCTAGGTTTCGCTCCTCAGGTAATCTCGCTAGTGTCGTGTCCTACTGTGTGGTTTTGCTTGTAATCTGGCTAGAAAAGTGGAATGTCGCTGGTAATCTTGCTAGTGACATAAAATCTCGTAATTATGATTTTTTTTGGAAAAATGAGAGTTGGGTGAAGAAACGTGATTAGAGTTTAATTATGCACACTTAATGATCATGGAAAGGAAGTTTAAGGGAAACTTAACGTGAGAAATGTGTATTTACAAGCCTAGAAGAGCTCGAAAAGGCATATAATCTGCTCGGGGCCTAGGACAAATCGTAAGTGACCTTCTATTTCATACAATGACTATTTTTAGCAATATATGAGTGGAAACTATCATGTCATATGGAATCTTGTATACGTATTATCTAAATGTAACGCACGGCCGAGGGACCACATGTGAAGGCCTATGGGGAATACGATATATGATACACAGTGCTGAGGGACCATGTGTGAAGGCACTTGAGAAATTGATTGAAATGGATTCCAATGCCGAGGGACCTTGTGAGAAGGCATATGGAAACCTAGTACATGGTAGCTCAGTACTGAGGGACCACGAGTGAGGGCACTTGAGCAGTGGATTGATATGAAACTCAGTGCCAAGGGACAATATGAGAAGGCACTTAAGGGTTTGAAATGCCGAGGGACGATATGTGGAGGCATTTGTGCCGAGGGACCCGTGTGAAGGCATTTGTGTAAGACCCTAACTCAGAATTCTTAAAATGGCCTTTTGGCTAGTAAAAAAAGAAGTAAGAAAAGAAGTAAGACTAATTGAACGCATAATATTAGGAAAAGAATCGATATTCCATTAAGAGTGAGAATGAAGGATTGAAGGCATAGTTTGGGAATTAGTTAAAAATTTAGATGTATTTTTTAGCGTAGTCCGGTTAATGCATAGATGGTAAAGTGTTAAAGTGTGGTACTTTAATTTGGAGGGAATTTGATATTGAATTTTGAAAAGGAAACAAGAATTAGGGAAAAAGAGGAAACACATGGCTTACACTTAGTCTAGGAAATTAACAAGTTATGGGATTGGTTTTGGAGGGTGTTAAGCTAGACAAAAAAGAGAAGCTAAAGAACCTTAGGGCATGAGCAGCATGCGTTGAAGGTTTATTATAAGTTAGTAAGGATTTTGGTGTTGATTAAGAAGTCTATGCTCAAAGACAAGGACGTTTAGTGTTTAAGGTAACCAAAGGTCGTTAAGGCTATGCGTTAAGGAGCGAAATTCCATGGTAAATGGAAATATAACTTTGATTTCGGGTAAACGCAGGTTGTGACTCAAGAGCTTGAAGGGAAGAAAGTTGGACACATGGTACGATGCGGTAAGGTTGTAGTGTGCGTTTGGGACATTGACGCTTAGTAGTAAGCGGTGGAGAAACGGGTTCAAAGGTATTATGGCGAAGAGTAAAGAAAGTAAATAATGAAGCTAAAACCTTAAAGGAAATTCAATGGACGCATAGGGGCAGTATGATTGGATGAATAGTTTGTATATTGGAATATGTTGGACGCATAAGATAAGCTTATAAAGGCTAGGTGGCTTCATATAAATTTGACACCTTATAAGTAGGAGGTGTTAGAAGGCATGTTAAGTATTGCATGCAAGGTGACGCTTGGATAAATACATGGTTGGTTAAGTTGCAGCGTGACATGTGGAAACAAGTGGCAAAAAGAGAGGAGAAGTAGTATGACCAGCCCTCTACTCCAAAGTTATAAATAGGACCTTGAGAGAAAAAGAGTGACTGATAATGCTGAAGTAAGAATTCTTGAGAGAAAGGAGGAATCATTGTGTCCGTAATAGAAGTCTACGGCCAAGGAAGAAGATATTCTTGACAACTTAGCTATATCTTGCGTTAAAGAAGTTGTCTTGCGTCTAAAAGGGTCAGCTTTGCGTTTAAGTTTCAAGGTGAACGATGTGTCCAAGTTGGACCTTGCGCGGCTGACGCATCCAAAAAAAGAAGTAAAGAAGAGTTGGGATGCACCTCGCGTTAGTTATCAACCTTGCTCCTAGGGCAGGGCTGCGACCAACCGAGCTGCCAGAGGAATATAAAGCCTTGCATTCCAGGGTTAGAATGCTGCGTCCAAGAAGCTCGGGAAAGAGGAAATAGCGGAAAAGAGGAGAAACTATCCTTAAAGTATTTTATGAGTGACACCTTTCTTTCTTTGAAAATGTTTTATTGGAAATGTTATTCTGATTTTATTGTGAGCTATGATTTGATGAAATGTGTTTACTTGAAAAGCATGATGCTTGAATATATAGTTCACAAAGCATGTCTTATCTGTTTTCAATAAGTTGTTGAAAAGCATGTTGTGAGATGTAGTTTACTGAGAAATATCTTAATTTTCATGAAAGGTTTCATATGAACTAATTATGTGAAATGTTGGTTTCTAAAATGTTTTAGAGGAGACTCAATGCTGAAGGACATTAGAAGGCATGTGAGTTTTCCCAGGACCCAGTACTGAGGGACATGTAGAAGGTACTTGGGCAACCCGCCATATTCCTATGTGCACATAGAAATTGATATTACTGGTGCGTTGAGTTCTGCTTCGCATCGAGCCAGGGATGATTTTGACATTGGGTGTGTTGAGTCTTGCTCCACCCCAACTAAGGATGTTTTCAACGTTGAGAGTGTTGAGTTTTGCTCTGCCTCAACTAAGGGAAATTTTAATGAACGAATTGATTTCATGTACAACTATTCTGGAATGTACTTATGTTATTTGATTAAGAAGTTGGAAAGTACGATTGTGCGGTAATGATGATTTGAATCCATGTTTTGTGATTATGGTGTACAATAATTTGAACATGCCTCTTTCGAACTAAAGATAGTTTTACAAAATCTGTCACTCATTCGACTTTTAGCTCACCCTTTAATATGTTTTCCATTTTTCAGGTAGCATGACAGTTCCCGTTACCGATCGAAGTCGAGGTTTGTCAAGAGTTAATGGTATTGCCGTCCTAGAAAGTGTGGTTAAACGGGCATAAGGGAAGTTCGACAGTGGAAGTTGATAATAGGGTCGATGACTGCTGTCCTCACGCTCCATCTTGGACTACGGAAGGGTAGTTCGGGAAGGGGTGTGACAATTTGAATATGTGAATGATGAGTATTGATACACGAGGATGAGCGCGTTGAGCTTTGCTCCGCCCCAGCTAAAAAAAAAGGATAATTGTATCACTTATGCTCTTATGGTATTGTTGATTTAGGAATTTTTGTATATATATATATATATATATATATATATATATATATATATGTGGTAGTTTTATGATGTTCCATGTTAACTCAAGGAAGTCTATTAGTAATTAGTTAAATTCAGTCACTCACTAGGCATTAGGCTCACGCTTTCTTGCTTGTTTGTTTTATTGTTTTAGGTAGCGAGCGTGTTTGGGACGCCTAGCCTACTAAAGATTCTCGTCTAGGCCTGCTTCGGATCAGTTCTTTGGGATATTTGTAAATACACAGTTTATGTACATATTTTTGTCATGCATGTTCCTTGGAGTATAGTGAAAGAGGGTTTTGTGGTGTTTAGAACGAATACTTATTATGATGATTTATGATTTAAGTATCTGGCTTGAGCGGTTATGTTTAACTTATGGTGTTCAACTGGCATATAGCTAGAAATAAATGATCTGGTGTTGATTAATGTTATAAGTTATGCGGGAACGGGTGTGTACAGGTTTGCACTCACTTCTAGGTTAGGAAGGGAAATCTGAGAGGGGGTGTGACAACGGTCACCTGAAGAATAAAGAGGTTCAAAAGAGTTGGGAAGAGATTGAAAAAAGGTTCCCTGATGAACAGATACTGAACGCAGAGGCAAAGAAACTTTAATATATGGACATAGTGAATTATTTAGTGTGCAGACAATGGCCTGATGACTACCATACCTAGTAGAGGAAAAGGTTGGTACATGAAAGTAAGTTTTACTGTTGGGATGAGCCCTTTTTCTATAGACTGGGTTCGGACCACGTCCTGTGTTAGTGTGTGCCAGAGTACGAAAGTGTTGTGAGTGAGTACTTCTAGCCAACGCTCTTCAAAGACGCAAGGGCGTATGCAGTGGCTTGTGACCGATGTCAAATAACATAGAACATCTCCAACAAAAACGAGATGCCACTGAATTCGATCTTAGAAGCTGAGCAAGGGCATCGACTTCATGGGACCCTTTCCTCCATCCTGTGGTCATCAGTATATATTCGTAATGGTGGACCATGTGTCTAAATGGGTTGAGGCTATATTTTATGCAAAGAATGATGCAATTACAATTTTAAAATTTTTGAAAAAAAATATCTTCGAACTCCGAGGGCACTAATTAGAGACGAAGGTACTCATTTTATTAATCGCGTCATTTCTAACTTGTTGATTACATTTAATGTGAAGCATAGGGTTGCGACTACATATCATCTGCAGACTAATGGCCAAGCTGAAGTTTCAAATAGGGAGATCAAGTCCATTCTCGAGAAGGTCGTAAGTACCTCGAGGAAGAATTGGACGTAGAGGTTGGATGAAGCCTTCTAGTCTTACCGATTAGCATTCAAGACAGCAATAGGCATGTCCCCTTACTCCCTAGTGTTTGGGAAAGCATGCCATCTCCCATTGGAATTAGAGCACAAGGTTATGTGTAACACCCTCACCTTTGACCTAGTTGCTTAAGAAACATAATGAAGCGAAACTATGATAAAGGGTGGAAACTTGGACTACAAGCCTGTGGAGTTAGAAAAATTTTGAATCAAAAAAATCTAGGCTTGTAGAGTTAGCCAAATTTTGGCTAGTAAAGAGGGCACTAGGCATTGAGATGGTGAGGAAGAACAAAATTGTTTGTGCCAACTTGAGTTTTCGGTTGAGAATAAGTGGTAGGTGAGTTTTAGAGAAACCACATTAAGCGATTTTCGAGTCTTGGACGACAAGGTGGCTTATGAGCTAAGGAAATCTTTTAACTATCGCAACTATGCTTGGAGAACTTAACTATGAGAAGTCTAGACTTGGACGCATAGCCTAGGAAAAAGAGAGGAAATTTCACTAAGTGTTGAAGAAGGAAAAGTTGGAACCATAGTTGGGAGCTAGTTTTAAGTTGGACCCATCCTTGGGGGAAAGACAACCATGTTGAATGCATGGTTGGTGAGTTGAACGCATGATGACCCTAGTTTTGGGAGAAAGTTTGGTTAAGTGTTGAAGTGTTGGAAGGAAACCTAGGTCTTGGGAAGAACGATGATCACATGGTGCAAAATTGAAGAAGAAATCTCATCCTACCTAGGGTTGGACACATAGGCTGTCACACCCCCTCCCAGATTCCCTTCCTAACTTAGAAGTGGGTGCGACCTACACGCATTCGTTTCCATTATATCTTTAGACATAAATCAATACCAGAAAAATTATACAAAGCTTTATGCTAGTGAAATATCATAAGTTAAATATAATTTCTTAATTCAGTTTTCTTAACTCATAATTTTTCATAGCAGGTATTTGTTCTACACACTGTACAAATCCCACTCTCACTATACTACAAGGATCATGTATGACATGAACATGTACATAAATTGAGCATTTACAACTATCCCAGAGAACTGATGCAAAGTAAGCCCAGACGAGGATCTTCTGTAGGCTAGGCGTCTCGGACACGCTCGCTACCTGAAACGAACAAACAATAAACAAGAAAGCGTGAGCCTAAAGCCCAGTGAGTGACTGAGTTATCCAATTACAATTAAATCCTTGAATTAATACTGATCATAATAACTACTATATATTTTATAAGTACAGATTTTTAGGTCACCCATGCTGTTAAACAAAAGTAACACAATTATCTTTCCAAAGAGGTAGCGGAGCAAAGCTCAACGCACTTAACCTCATGAACCAATTCCCATTATTCATATATTCAAACTCCTTCACACTTCGTCCCTCAGCGTTTCAACCTTCAAGTGTTTTCTCATGTTGTCCCTCAGCACTGAGTTCCATATCAATCCACTGCTCAAGTGCCTTCACTTGTGGTCCCTCAGCACCAAGCTATCATGTACTGGTTTTCCATATGCCTTCTCACAAGGTCTCTCAGCATTGGAATCCATTTTAATTAATCTCTCAAGTGCCTTCACCCATAGTCCTTCAGCACTGTGTATTATAAATCGTATCCCCATAGGCCTTCACACATGGTCCCTCGGTCGTGGGTTGCATTTAGATAACACGCATACAGGATTTCATATGACATACTAGTTTTTACTCGCACAATGTTAAAAATAATCCTTGTATGAAATAGAAGGTCACTCACGATTTGTCTTAGGCCCCGAGCGGATTATATGCCTTTCCGAGCTCTTCTTGGCTTGTAAAAACACATTTCTCACATTAGGTTTTCTTTGAACTCCCTTTTCATAATTATTAAGTATGCATATTTATATACCATTCTCACTTCATCACCGAGACTCTCTTTTCCAAATTATTCATCACTAGCGATACTCTATGTCACTAGTGAGACTACCAGCGAAAACACACCACTGGATACTGTACTAGCGAAACCGGAGTGAACAAGACTAGCGAGATTACCTTAAGGAGCGATACCCAGCGAGACTTTAGCAAAAGTTATGAGACGCAAAGCCTTTTGCGTTACCAGTGACACTTGTTCCGCTGCTCACTCTCTAGCTCTTTAGCGATACCATTGTCTTAAGGAAACTGATGACTACTGCTTCCTTCCTTCCCTTTTAACTCTTTCTTTATCCTGCTAAAAACCACCTTACAGCCAAATTCAGAACTTCCTCTCTTCTACAATCTTGTAAAGAAGTGAGCTTTCTAACTTACCTCAAAATTTCAGACCATAACTCATCCTCGTTTGAGAACTATTCTCAAATGACTTTGACGGCTTTGAATCGTCTAGCAATTCAACTCTGATTACTTCCTCCTAAAAATTAACATATTTTTGCTCGAATTTAGCTTAAACATCCTTTATGGAAGTTGCTAAGAATTAAATTAACTTATTAACCTCAAAATTCCAGTCCTTGCTTCAACCTCCACAGCGCACTCCTCTTCAAATATCGAATAATGTCCAGATTTATCAGCAACAATCGAGCTTCTGGTTCCAGCTTCAATATCACCATGAAAATGATCTGGTTTCTACTTGAATTCGATATAAACACCTTCTTCCACCTCTCCTAGTTGTTCGTCTGTGAAATGGAATCAATCTGAATTCGAAAATATGTCCAAAAGGGTTTAATTATTTGATGCACACACTTATATATCAATATAAATCATCGACTCACCAGCTCTACAATCATCATCCTTCTTAGATTAGCCAACGCAACCCTTCCGCGCATGGCTTCGGCAGCGCATATCCTCTACTAGTCGACTACTGCATGGCCCTCTCCGCCCCTTTTCTATGCACCAACGCATATCAACCTTCAACGCATAGGCCATCGCACGCATAGCAATGCCAACCTTCTAACGCATAGTAGCCTTCAACGCATACCTCTACTAACGCCAATTGCACCCTCCTTCCTTCACATCTACGTCCATGCCGAGTTGCCCTCTTCAACGCATGGCTACCAGCGGCAACTCTCGTCAAGCTTCAGACATACTCTCAATGCATAATCACCCCCATCACATGGCCAACACTTAGCCATTTTTGCTCCCACGCAACTCGGCCAATTTCTTTACTCAATACCCGTCCCATAGTTTCTTCTTACTTACCTTCTCCCAATGACAGGTACGGGGCTCACAAAGGCCAATCTTCTACTAAGAATTGGCTAAGTGTTGGACGATTTGGAGAGTTCGGAAGCAACCCTAAGGAAGGAAAAGGATGGGTTGGATGCATGCTCAGGAAGTTGATTGGAAAATGGCTAAGTATGGCCCATAGAGGAAAGTTGGAAGCATGAACTTGGAAGCCACACCATGGACGCATAGGTGAGAAATCAAGGAGTCTGTGGGACCATGTTGGAAGTCTTGGATGCATGGATCAAGGATGTGGAGGTGATGGACGCATAACTAAGAGATTTGGAGGAAACCACACTAATAAGTAGCTAACCAACCAAGAGGAAAATAAGGCTCAACAAGCTCAAACTAGCTCAAGTGAAGAGGAAAATGAAGCACAACAAGCTCAACCTAGCTCAAATGAGCCTCATGCTGAAAATCAAATAGAGAACTTTCCAAGTCAACCCAATCATGAGGCAATCATTATGCCATAAGGACCAATGACAAAAGCTAGAGGTAAAAGTTTTCAAGAAGGATTAAATGGTTGCTTCCAAGTTAAGTATTCAACAAATGAAGAAAAGTTGCAACTTTTGAAGCTCCAAGAGTCATTTGGACACCCAAGAGTCATCATGAATCTTAAAATCCAGATTCATTCACATATTTAATGTCCTATGTATCTCATTTAATTTCATGCTTTTATATTTATTAGCGTAGTTGAAAGGGTGTAAATGAATTTAGACAATTAGTTTAAACAGGGCTGAACTTTCCACATTTTGAAACACTACTTTGAATTTGAATGAAATACCCATAGAGTTTTATTTCTCAAGCTTTATGCTTTCTTTGTATTCTTATGTATAGAATGCATGTTTAGAGCTTTCAATCTAGTTTGATTAATTAGATTGTGGAGAGTTCGAAATCTTGAAGCTAGGAACAAGTTCTCCTTTCTTCTTGATCTTTGATCAATTCTTTCCAAGCCAAATCTGTTTAGCTTTCTTGGGGTTGTCTATCAAATTTGTTTATTGGGGGTTATTCTTATTATCGTTGTAAGGGTTCACTTGAATTTCATGGATCTATTTTATTTACTAAAATTGATCTTAAGTCTGGACACCATCAAATTAGGATGAAAGTTGGTATGAATGGAAAACTGCATTTAAGACCAAGCATGGATTGTATGAGTGGTTAGTTATGCCTTTTGGTCTTACCAATGCACCTAGTACTTTTATGTGTCTCATGAATCATGTTTTGCGTGAATATTTAGGAAAATGTGTAGTAGTTTACTTCAATGAGATTCTGATTTATTCCAGGTCTTTAGAAGAACATGTGGAGCATGTTAGGAATGTTTTGATTGCATTAAGGAAAGCTCAGTTGTTTGCCAATATGAAAAAGTGTGCTTTTTGTCTAAATAAGATTAATTTTCTTGGATTTGTTATTTATGCCAATGGTATTAAAGTTGATAGTGAGAAAGTTAATGTCACACCCCCTCCCGGATTATCCTTTCTCAATCCGAGAAGAGGTGTGAAGACAGTAACCTTGACTCTTCTGTAAGGTTCACCGTCCAACCATTTCCGTCAAGAACAGCCCAGACGAGGTTTCCGTGTAGGCAAAGCATCCCGAACTCACTTGCTACCTGAAAAATAAAATAAAATAGGAAAACGTGAGCTACAAGCTCCGTGAGTGACTGGCTTTGTAAAAACTATCTTTAGTTCGAACAGAGGCATGTCAAAACAGTATTCATAAAACAAGGATTAAGCAAAATAGCTTTTCCGCAAAACCTTGTCAATCTTGGGAATCCATTCTAAAACATATAGAATCGTTATCAAATAAATAATTCTGAAAGATCATTTGGCATTTCAATCTTTCCCTTAGTTGAAGTGGAGCAAAACTCAACACCCCAACGTCGAAAACATATAAGGCTCGATGCGGAGCAAGACTCAAAGCACCGACAAATAACCTCTATGTGCACATAGGAATATGGCGGGTTGCCCATGTACCTTCTCATGTCCTTGAGTACTGGGTCCCGGGGAAGTTCACATGCGTTATTAGCATTGATCCTCCTTTTAAACATTTATAGGCGGGTTGCCCAAGTGCTGGGTCCCAGGGAAGTTCACATGCTTATTAGCATTGATCCTCCTCTTAAACATTTTCTCCATCAATTTACATAAATAGTTCATCAAAGACTTTTTAGGAAACAGGGTGTTCCTCGATAAATATATTTTGCAACATGCCTTTCATTACCATAAAGCATTCAAGTAAATCATGCCTTTTAAACCATAAATTCAAGCATTACGCTTTTCACAGAAACAGTCATCTCAAAACCATATCACATAACAACATTTTTAATAAAATTCATTTTCGAAGAAAGGAAAGAGTCACTCACAAATCTCTTAAGGAATTTCCCCTTTTTCCTTTCAAATTTCCGTTTCCCGAGCCCTTAACGCAAGGCTTCAGCTTCTACTCCACTAGTTGGCTATTTTCACTCTCGGTAGCTTAGTTGGTCACAACGTTTTAACTTTGGAACGCAAGACTGGCCTCCCTCTATCAGTTTGGCTGGTCACAATCCTGCCCTCCAACACAAGGTTGATGGCTACTGTAAAGTACAGCCTAACTCCTCTTATTTCTTTTCTGATGCGTCAACTTCTCTTGAACGCAAGGTCACCTTGAACGCATCGTCACCTTGAACGCATCATCTCTTTTCAACACCATGTTCTCCTTAAATGTTGGATTTGTTTCCAACGCAAGGTCAACCCCTCTTCAACGCAAGATAACTTCTTTAACACCAGATGATTAAGTTGTCAAAATGTCTTCTTTCTTGGCCGCAAACCTCCTTTTACAACGCAAGGGGGTTCCTCCTTTCTATCTTTGTTCTCCTTCTTCTCTCAAGGATTTTTACTTCAGAATCATCAGTCGTTACCCTTCCCCCAGGGTCCTATTTAAAGAGATCTTATCACCCTACTCCTCTTTTACTACTTGATTGCCATATGTCGCTCTGCATGTCTGACTAACCATGCATTTGTCCAAGTGTTACCTTGCATGCAACACTTAACATGCCTTTTTAACACATCCTTGTTTTAAGGTGTCAAGTTTATATGGAGCCACCTGGCCTTTATAACTTATCTTATTCGTCCATTATTTCCAAATAGACAGCCATTCCATCCATACAGCGCCCTCAAGCGTTCCTTGAGTTTCCTCCGAGGTTTGAGCTTCCCTACTCACTTGTCTAACTTTTAACTAACTACACCATCGTCTTTGACGCGTAGAGATAACCGTCTCAACGCATAGGGACCTCAATGCATAACATCCTCACAAACGCATGGTTAGCTAAATACATTTCTTCTCCCGTCGACGCGACGACTACTTCAACACACAGCAACCATTCGTGATCACCTTCAATGTATAGTTGCCATATTACAACCCAGTGTTTACACAATATCGCTAAGCGTCAACGACAACAAATCCTTCCCATGCTCTACCTTTATGCATTGGTCCTATTGCGTTTACCTCCATCCTGCGTCCATGACCTTCTACCTATCCTTATATTACTATTCCCTTTTAGATAAATTAGCATGCGTCCAACACATGTTCTGTTTCGTATGCCTACTTCACCACCTTCTATTTCCATCACTTAGAAATATCTTATAATTGAAGTCTATGCTTCTTACGTCTTTCCCTTTAGGTGCTTGAGTACTTCCTATACGTCCACTTTTACTATGCGTTACTTCAGTCTTGACCATGCGTCCAACATGGTCTTTTATTCCTTTCCCTCAGACTTTTCAACGCATTGGTTGCTAAAAGTTGGGTTGTCACAGTTAAAGTAATCAAAGAATGGCCACAACCTAAAAATGCTAGTGAAGTTAGGTCCTTTCATGACCTAGCTAGTTTTTATAGGAGGTTCATTAAGGATTTTAGTACCATTGCTGCACCACTAAATGAGATGGTCAGAAAGCATGTTGTTTTCAAATGGGGAGAATCACAAGAACGGGCATTTAATGATTTGAAAGAAAAATTAAGTTCTGCACCTTTGTTGTCTTTGCCTAATTTTGAAAATATATTTCAAATTGAGTGTGATGCTAGTGGAATAGGAGTGGAAAATGCAGGAACAAAAGCTCATTATGTATTTCAGCGTGAAATTGAATGGTGTTGCTTTGAACTATCCAACTTATGGCAAAGAGTTGTATGCTCTGGTAAAGAGCATTACAAACTTGGCAACATTACTTATGGCCAAAGGAATTTGTCATCAGTATTGACCATGAAAGTTTGAAGCACCTCAAGGGACAAGACAAGTTAAATCGTTGTCATGCTAAGTGGGTTGAATTCATAGAATCATTTCCCTATGTGATAAGGTATAAAAGTGGTAAGGAAAAATATTGTTGCTGATGCATTATCTAGGAGATATAGCTTGTTACCAACTTTATCTTCTAAATTAATGAGATTTAAGTTTTTGAAAGAAATTTATGAAAATGATGGTGATTTTGGTAAATTATTTTTTCAATGTATGAATGGAATCATGGTAAATAATTTTTATGTTTTTGATGGGTTCTTGTATAGGAAAGATAAACTTTGCATTCCTTAAGGTTCATATTGAGAATTACTTGTTAAAGAAGCACATGGGGGTGGTCTGATGGGTCATTTTTCTAAATTGAAAACATATGATGAACTCAAGAGTCATTTTTATTGGCCACACATGCAACATGATGTTCACAAAGTTAGTAGTACATGCATTACATGTCGAGAAGCTAAATCTAAGTCTACACCACATGGATTGTACATACCTTTGCCTGTTCCTAATGCTCCTTGGACTAGTTTGTCTATGGATTTTATTCTTGGTCTACATTGGACTAAGAGAGGGCATGATAGCATTTTCGTTGTTGTTGATTGTTTTAGCAAAATGTCACATTTCATTGCTTGTCATAAAATTGATGATGCTAAGAAATTGTTGATTTATTCTTTAGGGAAGTTGTGAGATTACATGGCATTCCAAGTTTGATTATTAGTGGTAAGATGTCAAGTTCATAAGTCATTTTTGGAAAGTTTTGTGGGGCAAGTTGGGAACTAAGTTATTGTTTTCTACCACATGGTCAAACTGAAGTTGTCAATAGAACATTAATAACTTTGTTTAGAGCAATCCTTAAAAAGAATCTTTGTATGTGGGAAGCAATCCCGATTTGTTGTTAGAGATAGGTTTCTTCCCAAAGAAAGCGCCCCTGCCAGCCTACATCTTGGACTTAATCGATCACCACGGCTGGCTTGAGTTTTGTGGCTGTCCAACCATGATGTAGCGTCAATTATTCCTGAGTTCTATGATGGGCAAATTGATGAAGAAGAAGACATGGTGAGGGTTCATGGATATGAAGTCCCTTTCAACACAAGAGAGATAAATGTAATATTCAAGTTGAGGACAACCAAAACGTAGAGGCCAATCAGCTAATTGCGTCAACACGCACAACCAAATGCAAGATGTTGTTCGAGTTATGGCCAAGCCAGGGTCAAATTCACACACGAGCATCAAGACGTTGCCTGCCAACTACCTTTTACCAAAGGCCAACCTGTGGGTGTATTTTGTGAAGAAGTGGCTCATCCCAACCACCTACGACAAAACAGTCTATAAAGATAGGGTGATAGCAGTGTACTGTATTATGCAAAGAATCCCCATGGATGTCAGACGCATAATAACAGCCCATATTTGAAGTGTGTTTAGTAAGTCGAGGGGTCAGCTATTCTTCCCTTGGTTGATAATGGGGTTATGTGCAAATGCTGCCATTGGGAGTGGAACTGAGTTGTTAGACGCAAAGCATATGTTCTTAGTGAATGGGATCATAAACAACAAGACACTATGTCAATTGATGAGGGGATCCCAGCACCAGCTGAGCCTTATAAAGGCACCTAAAGGGCCCCGAAACCACCACCTGAACCAGTAGCCCGCCTCCCAAGCCAAAAAAGAAAAGAAGGGTGCCCGTGCCAAGCCCATCATAGAAACCGATGCAAGTTCTGATCACCATGACGCAGACGCAACCCTCCCTTCCACAAGATCCTGACCATTTCCACCCGTCCCAAGAGTGCAAACCCTGCCTTGTCCTCCAGAAACACCTCCTTCAAGTCCAAAAATTTTTCCAACTACTAAATCTTCTAAAAACAAACCTTCTTCTCTTCCTACCTCGCTTCCAACTGTTGATGACTCACACTATAGGGATCATGGTGCAAGTTCATCGCATCCATTATCTTTTGCGTCTAATGAGACGCCTTTTATCCCAACCCCTCCGCCAACCACTTAATGTAAACCCTACTTTCGTTTCTAAGCACCTAACTTAAGTGTTGTATTATTGTTGTGGACTTAGACAAATTTTATTGTTTAGATTGAAGGAGGTGTGGAGAAGAAGTCAAGGAAAGTAGGCTTGTGGACTTAGCTGAGAGTCCTTTTGGTAAGCCCTAATCTTTAACCCTTTATGTGATATACCGAGCTTGAGATTTATTTTAACATGCCATTTAGCATATAAAGGACTTAAAAGGGTTATCACCATTTAGATCAAGGGTAAAAGAAGCTATTAAGGATTATGATTATCATTAGTAATATCAACATTAGTACTATTAAATTATTATTTTTGTTGTTATTAATTAAATGGAAAAGTTATAAATTGAAACTAAGTTTGTGGATTGAGTAAAAAAAAGAAAATAAAGAAAAAACAGAGAAAGTGGAGAGTGAGGCAGTGGAGGAGATGAATTTGAAGGGAAATCATTTTCCCCATTTTCATTGCCGACTTTCATTTTCCTCTAAAGCCAAAAACATCATGGTTCTTCAGCTAGGCGTCAAAAGGGATAAGAAGGAGAAGATTTAGGGTGATTGGAGTTGAATTTTGAAGAGAAACTTGGTGAAACTCAGAAAGAAATTGAAGCTGGTCTAGAATTCACACAATCTAGACAAGTTATGATGTTCGAAGGATATCAAGCTGTAAAGATCGAATCGGGAGATGAACTTTTGAGCTTAGCATGTTAACTCGTTTCATAATAACTTTTGTGAAGAATGTATGAGCTAAATGTAAAGGGCAACAGGTGAAATTATAGGTAGAAGCAACTAGTTTGGTGTTTCGGGTAGTCTGAAGCATGGTGGAAGAATTTTGAATTATCTGTCAGGCGTAGAGGTGTTAGACCCTGAAATTTGGAGGTAAGCTAGTTCACTCAATTAGCTACAAGTTTGTAAGAGGAAATAAAATCTAATTTGGGCTAGAAATCCTATTTTGGCAGCTGGAAGTAAGACAGTATCCTTGACGTTGATGGGTGAAGTTTGGGCAAGACAAGTCTCGCTAGTAAGCGAACAGCGACATTGCAGCCGTGCAAGTGTGGAATGAGACAAGTCTCGCTAGTCTTGCTAAGTCTCGCTAGCTACATTAGTCTCACATATATCACCAGTCTCGCTAGTCTCACTAGTCTCGGTAATCTTGGTAGTCCCTTTAGTTGCATTAGTCTAACAGATCTTGCTAGTCACGCAAGTCTCACTAGTAAGCTAAATTTCAATATTAAGATCTATTTGACATACATTGAAGGGAATCTTAAGGAGTCTAACAAAAGGAATTAAATTATTTCAAACCGAGAGGACCTAGGAGAAGCTTATAATCCATTAAGAGCCTACAATATGTTGTGAGCGACCGAATTTTATTCATAATGATTTATTCTCTCAATGTGTTTTATGTTCGATTATTCTTCAAACATGAGTTTTCTAGTATGAATTGAGCATGATAAAGTATGAGTTTCTTGAAATGACTTTGAGCATATTTTTACATGATTTTGATGATAAAGCATGTTGTTTTATTGTGCCAAATTTATGAAAAGTGTGTTGTTTGTTAAATAGTTTGAATTTCTGAGGATTTTTTAAAGTTGTGTTTATGAATGAATTATTTATTATCAAAGCATGCTTTTTTTTAAAAAAGGATAATAGATGGTTCCCAATGCCAAAGGACATGAATAAGGCATATGAGCATCCTTGAAATGGTAATATGGTCCCCAATGCCGAAAGACTCGGAGAAGGCATATGGGCAGCCTTAATATTGTAGTATAGGACCCCGGTACTGAAGGACTCGAGAAGGTACTTGGGCAACCCAAGTTGTGATTCCTATGTGCACATAGAGGGAAATTGACATTCTTATGTTGAGATTACTCCACACAGCTAATGTTATTTGAAGTTGGATTTCTTACAACACTAGGTTTCCCACATGCCTTCACATCTTCCCTCAGCATTAGGTCTCTTAGAAAACATTATAAAGCAAATATGCTTTGCATAAATAATTCTTTATAAATCATTTCATGATAAACAGAACAATATTAGCATGAAGCTAATTACATACACAAATATCCCACATGCCTTCTCTTCGCACCTCGGCATTGGGAGCCATTCAAATAAGAATACAATATAACATAAAATCATGAGTTTGTAATATCTCATACATCACAACACTTTTCATATGGTCACACACTTTCATTATTCTCACCTCATAATTCATATTCTCATTCATACTCTAGTAACATCTCATCCATCACAATACTTCTCATAAACTCATATGCTACCTTTAGTCTCATCGTCATAAATCACATTTCATACCCTCATATGCTTCCTTTAGTATTACCGTCATATATCACATACTTAATCATACTCTTGTGACCTTTCATACATCATAACACTAAATATAAGCTCATATGCTTCTATCTACCACATGATTATAAATTTCATACTTTTCTTAAGCCTTACCACCATATAACACGTACATATTCATATACTTGAGTCAACTCCCACATCGCAATATTAATCATAAGTTCCCGTGCTTCCTTCTGTCTTATCCTTATTATTCACAATAATTTTGCTCAGTCTATATATATAAATAAATATTGAAACAGCTCATTATACTGCACATGAAACACAAATAAAGTTCATAGAATTGGATCATGTAAGCATTTATCAACAAATATTATAAAGAAACTACGTTAGAACACTTTTAGATAGAAAGTCACTCACGACATGTCCTAGGTCTTGAGCGGATTGTACACCTTTCCTAGCTATTCTTGGCCTGTAAATCCACATTTCTCGTGTTAGACTTCCCTAGAATTCCTTTCCATAATCATTAAGTTGACATAATTAAACTCCAAACATTACTTCATCACTGAGACTCACTTCTCCCAAACAATTCATAATGAGTGAGATTATAGGTAACCAGCGAGACTACTATCGAAACTGGATTACACATATACAACACTAGTGAGATCATAGTGAGCGAGACTAGCGAGATTCACCTTGAGTAGCGATATCTAGCGACATTCAGCGAGATTTGTGAGACGCATAGCTCTCTGCATTACCAACGACACTCATCTCGCTACTCACTCTCCAACTTCTCAGCGACACCCGACAGCCACAGTTTCTTCCTTTCCTCTTGTTCTCACTTCTATCTAATAAAAATCATATTTCCAGCAAAATTCAGAACTTCTTCCCTTCTACAAACTTGTAAAGAAATAGGTTCTCTAACTTACCTTAAAATTTTAGAGTATAATTCCCCTCTGTTTGGGAGATATCTTCAAATAACATCGAGCTGATCCCAATCGCCTAGCAAATCGGAAACAGTTACTTCCACCATAAATTTTACATATTTCTCTTCAAATTCAGCTCAAACATCCTTCATAGAAGTTGTTAAGAATTAACTTATCTTACCAACCTCAAATTCTCAGCCCTAAACTTGATCTCCACAGAACTCTATCCTCCAAATACCAAACGTTGTTCATATTGCACAACAGCAATCAACTCTTCTGTTCTAGCTTCAGTTACCCCACCAAAACCAACAAAATTCTACTTGAATTGATATGAACACCTTTTTCTACCTTCCCTTATTGCTCATCTGCAAAATGGAACCGACTCGAGCTCTGGAATGTGTTTAAAATAATTAACCACTCAACCCACTCATATATATATATGCTGCCGACTTAACCTCCACTTTCTTTCCTTTCTTTAATCAATTTAATTTCCATTTATCCAAATAACGCAACCTCCTTTAGCATACTCGGTTGCTGGCTCAAGTGCTTAACAAGCTTAGACGCATCACAACCTTGAACGCATAGCTACACAATGCTTCTTCCTTCGCCAGCTAGGCTAACATCGTCCAACGCATGCTACCTCCACGCCTACAGCAGCAATCCACATATAATTGCCTCCAACACATGATAGCAACCTTGAACGCATAGCGACAGCCTATCACATACAGCAGCTCTCCAACATAAAGTAGCCTTACCAATGCATGGTAACAACCTTCAACGCATGGTAGCCCTATCAAAAAATAACAACTCTTCAACCTTACCAAGCATAGTCGTGGCCAACACTTTAACAATTTTTGCTCCTTCTCTTGGCCACCATTCCTCCTTACAACGCATAACATATGACTTCTTCCTAGCTTGCCTTCTCCCAAGGCTAAGCATGTCTTACAAGTTGGGCTTACAAATCATTACCCCCTATTTGAGAATTTCGTCCTCAAAATTCAAGTAAGATCATTCTGAGAAACGATGAGGATATTTAATCTTCACTTGGTCTTCACTTTCCCATGTTGCCTCTTCCACTTGGTAATTTCTTCTTAAAACTTTAACAAGTGGTATAGTTTTTTGATCCTAACACTTGCTCTTTTCAATCAAGGATTTGCACAGGCTCTAACAACGCATAGTAAATCTTCAACGTATGCTACTCATGCCTTAAGGCTCTCGACCCCTCTTTACTTACCTTCTTTAGTTTGTCATCTTCTAAAACTCATCTTTATAACTTGTTAACTTCCAACACTAAGTCTGAGCCTATGCGTTCACCTCTTCCCTTGAGTTCTCGATTTTCCTTTTAATACTTCATCACTCAACCATTTTCTTCCCCACAAGGGTTATTATGCGTTTCCTTAATTTGACCATGCGTCCAATATGGTCTCTTCCTTATCAAGTGCGTGTCGAACTCCACTCTCTCTAGCCCTATGGTGAGATTTCCTTTCCTCAGATCATGCTTTCAAACTTAACAGTCTAGTTTTTTACTTTAAACTAATTTCAGAATTACTTAATCCAAAAACTCAAGTATAAATCTTCTAAATTCAACGCATGCCTATTCCTTTTAATACTTCATAGACTCAAATTTCCTTTCTCAAAATTTCTTAACTCCATAGGCTTTGTAATCCAAATTTCACCTTTCTTATCTTACTTCTTTTTCTTATAAGCCCTTAAGCACTTAGCTCCAGAAACAGGGTGTTACACTTGTAATGGAACCTTGAGGCATGATAGTTGATGTTGCTTGGTTCACATCATCCTCCCCCTCTTGAGAGGCTTCGTCCTTGAATCATAGTCACCACCTATAGCATAAGGACTCAAATAAACAACATTGAAGGTAGCACTAACACCATACTTACCAGGTAAATCAATTTTATAAGCATTGTCATTGATGCCCTCTATAACTTGAAAAGGTCCATCTCCACGTGGCAAAAGTTTGGATTTTTGTTGATTTGGAAATCTTTCCTTTCGAAAATGCACCCAAACGCAATCTCTCGGTTTGAAGACTAAAAGCTTATGTCCTTTATTTATTTTTGAAGCAACTTTTGAATTTTTCTTCTCAATTTGCTTTTTAACTTGCTTATGCAACTTATGAACAAACTCAACCTTTGCATTTGCATCAAAATTCACAAACTCATTAGGAGGCATAGGTAATAAATCCATAGGAGTTAAAGAATTAAAACCATAAACAATTTCAAAAGAAGTGCATTTAGTAGTGCGATGAACAACCCTATTATATGCAAATTCTATGAATGGCAAACATGTAAGCCCCGTACTTGTTATTGAGAGAAGGTAAGTAAGAAGAATTATGGGGCAGACAATTAAAGAAAATTGGCCAAGTTGTGGGAGAGTAAAAATGGTTAAGTGTTGGTCATGTGATGGGTGACCATGCGTTTAAGGTATGTCTAAGCTACCAAGAGTGGCCGCTGGTAGGCATGCCTTGAAGAAGGCAGCTTAGGGTGGAAGTTGATGTGAAGGAAGAAGGGTGCAATATACATTAATAGAAGTATGCGTTGAAGGCTACTAAGTGTTAGGAGTTGGCATTGCTATGCATTGGAAAGGCCTATGCGTTGAAGGATGGTATGGGTCGGACATAGAAAAGTGGCCAAGAAGGCCATGCGGTAATCGGCTATTCGGCGTTGAGCAATTAGTGGCATAGTAAGTTGAGACTATGCGTTGTCGAAGCCATGCGCGGAAGGTTGCATTGGCAAATTCCAGAAGGAGGATGATGTTAGAGCTGGTAAGTCGGTGATTTATATTGACATATAAAGAAGTGCATTGAATAATTAAGCCTTTTTGGATATATTTTCGAACTCAGATTAACTCCATTTCGCAGACGAACAACAAAGAGAGGTAGAAGGAGGTGCTTATATCGAATTCGAGTAGAAATCAAATCAGTTTCATGATGATTTTGAAGCTGGAACCAGAAGCTTAATTGTTACTGATAGATTTGGACATCAATCGGTATTTGAAGAAAAGCGAACCGAGGACGTTGAAGCTGAAACTAAAATTTTGAGGTTAGTAAGTTGAGTCAATTCTTATCAACTTCCATGAAGGATGTTTAAACTGAATCCGAGCAAAATGTGTTAATCTCTAGGAAGAAGCAAGCAGAGTTGAACTGCTAAGCAAATCAAGGCAGCCGAAGTTATTTGAGAATAATTCTCAAACGAAGACGAGTCATGGTCTGAAATTTTGAGGAAAGCTAAGAAACTCACTACTTTATAAGATTGTAGAAGAAAGGAAGTTCTGATTTTGGCTGTAATATGGTTTTTAGCAGGATAAAGGAAGAGTTTGAAGGGAAGGAAGGAAAACTGTGATATCAAGTGTCGCTAGACAGTGGTATCGCTAAGGAGTTGGAGAGTGAGCAGCGGAACGGGTGTCGCTAATAAACGCAAAGGAGCTCTGCGTCTCACAACTCTCGCTAAAGTCTCTCTAGGTATCGCTCCTTAAGATGATATCGCTGGTCTAGTTCACTCCGGTTTCGCTAGTGCAGTACCCAGTAGTGTGAATTTCGTTGATAGTCTCGCTAGTGACATAGAGTATCACTAGTTATTGATATGCATACTTAATGATTATGAAAAAAGAGTTCAAAGAAAACCTAATGTGAGAAATGTATTTTTACAAGCCAAGAAGAGCTTGGAAAAGCATATAATCCACTCGGGGCCTAAGACAAATCGTGAGTGACTTTCTAATTTATCCAAAGACTATTTTAAATATTGTGTAAGTGAAAATGAGGATAATATGTGAACTCCTATATGTGTGTTATCTAAATGCGAACCACAGCTGAAGGACCATGTGTGAAGGCCTATGGGAATATGATATATGATACTCAGTGCTGAGTGACCGTGAGTGAAGGCACTTGAGAAATTGATTAAGATAGTTTCTAATGCCGAGGGACCTCGTGAGAAGACATATGGTAACCAGTATATGATGGCTCAGTGCTGAGGGACCATGAGTGAAGGCACTTGAGCAGTGAATTAATAATGAAACTTAGTGCTGAGGGACAATATGAGAAAGTACTTGAGAGTTGAAACGCCGAGGGACGAAATGTGAAGGCGTATGAATATATGAATACTAGTAATTGAATTATGAGGTTAATAGCGTTGAGCTCTGCTCCGCCGCTTATTAGATAAATGTTTATGCTATCTTGTTAAATGGCACGAATGACCCAGTAATTTGTACTAATAAGCTATATAGTAGTTTTATGATCAGCATTAATTCAAGGATTAAATTGTACTTGATAATTTAGTCACTCACTGCGCTTTAAGCTCACGCTTTCTTGTTTATTGTTGTTCATTTCAGGTAGCGAGCGTGTCCGGGATGCCTAGCCTACAGAAGATCCTCGTCTGGGCTTACTTGGTTTTAGTTCTCTAGGATAGTTGTAAATACTCAGTCTAAGTACATATTTTGTCATATATGATCATTGTGGCATAACAAGTGTGGGTTTGTACTGTATGCTGAACAAATACACTTATGTGATATATTATGAACTGAGAAACCTTATGTAAAACTAATAATTTCCTTATCATGTTTCACTAGTATAAAAGTTTGTACATTTGATCTAGTATTGAATTGTGTTTCAAGATATAAGATGACGTGTAGGTGTGTAGGTTGCACCAACTCCTAGGTTAGATTCTTATCAATCATAGCCCTAAGCAAAGTGGTCATGGTTTTATTAACAACCTCGATTTGTCCATTCATTTAAGGATGACAAGTAGTTTGAGTACACAAACTTAGTTCCCAATTTATCCCACGAAACACGCCAAAAGTGGCTTAAAAATTTAACATCACGATCACTAACTATGCTTTTAGGAATGCCATGTAATCTCACAACCTCCCGAAAGAACAAGTCAACAATATGTTTTGCATCACCAGTTTTGTGACAAGGAATAAAATGAGCCATTTTACTAAATCTATCAACCACAACAAAGATACTATCCCTACCTTTTTGAGTTCTAGGTAAGCCTAAAACAAAATCCATTGATATATCAATCCAAGGACTAGTAGGAATAGGTAAAGAAGAATACAAACCATGAGGTTGAAGCCTAGACTTAGCTTGTTTACATGTCTCATTTTAGGCCAATAAAAATGTTCAGCAAAGTTTTAGAAACTCCAAAATGTGCCATTAAACCACGCCCATGAGTTTCCCTTACAAGTAATTCACGAATGGAACAAAATGGAATGCAAAGTTTTCTTTTTCGAAACAAAAATCCATCAAATAGCATGTAGTCATTCACAACAAGTCATTTTTCACAAGATTCGATAAAAGGATCAAAGAACACATCATGATGATACAAAGCTTTTATACGATCAAAACCTAACAACTTAGTGTTCAAAGCATTGAGTAAAGCACACCTTCGTGATAAAGCATCTGCAACATTGTTCTCCTTACCCTGTTTATACTTAATCACATAAGGGAATGCTTCAATAAACTCAAACCACTTAGCATGTCGCCGATTGATTTTATTTTGTCCTTTCAAATGTTTACACTCTCATGATCCTTGTATAACGAACTCTTTAGGCCATAGATAATGTTGCCATGTTTGTAATGCACAAACCAAAGCATAAAGTTCTTTGTCATAAGTTGGATACCCCAAAGAAGCACCATTCAACTTTTCACTGAAAAACATTAAAGGTCTTTGTTTCTGCATCAAAAATTAAAGCACCTATCCCTACTCCACTAGCATCACATTCTGTTTCAAAAGTTACGTCAAGATTAGGTAATGCAAGCATGGAGCTGAACTCAATTTATCTTTCAAAGTGTTAAAAGCAAGTTCTTGTTTTGGTCCCGAAACAAAAGAAATATTCATCTTAACAAGTTCATTTAAAGGCGAAGCAATTGTACTAAAATCCTTAATGAACCTACAATAGAATCCTGCAAGACCATGAAAACCTCTTATCTCACTTACACTTTTAGGTGTAGGTCAATCTCTTATAGTCCTTACATTCTCCTCATCGACTTCAACACCTTTAGATGAAACTACAAATCCAAGAAAATTGACTTTTACCATACAAAGCTACATTTCTTTAAATTTGCATACAAGCATTCCTTTTGCAAAGTAGTCAAACAGAATGTACATTGTTGTTGACATAAAGTCCCCGGCAACGGTGCCAAAAAACTTGTTGCGTTTGTAGATCTAAAGTCCAAAAACTTGTTGTGCGTTTATCTTTATGAAGCTTACTATCATGTGTTCAACATATTATGCGTTTAACATGCTTAATATTATGCGTTAGTGATCTGTCGAGTTTTCTTGTTCTTAACCCAAGTATAAGCAAAGAAATAGGTTTACTCGGTGAGTCCGAGGCGAACACAGGGACTATGCTGATTCTAAAATTAGTTGGATTATTTGAATCATGCGTTTAAAGAAGGTGATGAGAAGTGATGCGTTTAGCTAACTAGATAACAGTAAACCTAATGTAATGTGGTTGATGGAGAGGTATGCGACATAGCAAAGTCAGCTAATGAGTTATGTGAATGGTAAAACGCAGGGCTGGGGTTGGTTATCATCAAACATCAGAAACGCATAGTGATAGTCTATTCATACTTGCGACTCTTCTCCCGGTTGTCAGCTGCTATGCATTATATGTCTATACCACATAGGAGAGTGTTAAGTACCAAGGTTATTCCTATGTCTAGGTAACACTACTTAGCTTTGTCAATTGAGTTCCACAATCACTTACTCTCTCGAGCAGTCTGATTATTACTACTTATATCGATTAGCTAGATGGACATAAGCATCAGATTAAGATTACAATTGACAAGATCCATTAGTTATACTATGGTTCTTATTTAGATGCTAACGGAACCCGTGACCCTTGAAAGATTAGTTACTCACGGATTCAAAGTAATAAGCGGAAAGTCTAGAGAAATGGATAGACATGGGAGAATTGTAGATAAATGAACGAAATACAATTTTAGACAGTTCAGTGTCTTGATAACAGATCTACAATCAAAGCTAGAAAAAGATAGAAAGCAAGAAGGCGTTTCAATGTCTTGAGTCGCCGGTATGGAAGCGTGAAGTTTTGCTGTGAAGTGGTTAGGCGGAGGGAAGACTCTTCTCTCTCGAGCTATTCATCTCCGGTTGTCTTCTGGAGAAAACTCTGCTGTCACTTAGGAATTCTTCCGAGAATCAACAACACTTTTTCAACTTGCAGGTTTACCCTTTAATAGAGGCTGCGTTCGTAATCAGTGGCAAATCTACGTGATTGGAGGCGCAATTGATGTGGTGCGTCTATCTCGCCTAATTGCGTAATTCTCGGTTCAATTTAGATCCACCACTTTAGCCGCAGATCATGCATGTCAATCTTTCCGACAATCTCTCAAGATTTTGATCTGATTTTCCGCTGCCTTGCGTTTCTGGTCGTTATGCATCCATGGAGAACTTGGGTTCATGCGTTCACTTATGTCGACGCGTCCATATGTTACTAACACATCATCTTGCGTTGAGCAGTTGCCAGCGCATCCATTGGTTGCTTGCGTTCCTGCGTTAAAACATGCATTTTAGGCTTAGAAATCTTCAAAACAATTATCTTCATCAATTAACAAAAGTAGAACTCATAGGAAGATTTATCAATAGAATTCAACACAAACTACCGCATGATTCTCTATTTAATCTCTATTTTTCTTAGAGAAAGGCTATAATAACTTGTATTTCTACAAGTTATCATTCATGCTCAACATGCTCATCTAAAGATTTAGAGTACACAAGAATGTCATCAAAATAGACAACCACAAACATTCCTAAGTATTCTCGCAAGACATGATTCATTAACCTCATGAATGTACTAGGTGCATTAGTCAATCCAAAAGGCATGACTAACCATTCATAAAGACCATAGTTAGTTTTGAAAGCAGTTGTCCATTCATCACCAATATGCATGCAAATTTGATGATAACCTGATCTCAAATCAATCTTAGCAAGCAGACTACAACTATGCAACTCATCAAGCATATCACCTAATCTAAGAATAGGATGTCTATATTTAATAGTTATCTTGTTGATAGCCCTACAATCAACACACGTATGCCTTGAACCATCTTTCTTAGGCATAAGAATAACAGGAACAGAACATGGACTCAGACACTCATGTACACACCCTTTAGCCAGGAGTTCACGAACTTACCTTGCTCTCTTCCCCCTCCTTTGGCTTAGTCCTATATGCTGGACGGTTTGGAATGGCCACCTCCAAAATGAAATCAATCTTATGCTCAATCCCCCTAAGTGGTGGTAACCGACCAAGCATCTCCTCGAGAAATAAGTCATCAAATTTCTTCAAAATCACAAGAAAAACACTAGGCAAAGAAGAGTTAATCTCATTAGTTAAAAAACAAGACCCTTTGCACATAAGTACAAGAATGGTCGGGTTTGAGAGTAAAACGTTCCTAGCCTCACTTGATCTAGTATACAAACTCAGTTTTGGCTTTTCTCTTTTTTTTTTCTCTAGGTTGATTGCTAGTCTCTTGCTTTTCACTCATACTCTTTTTTTCCTTCAATTCTTTTTCTGTCATTTCTTTTTCACTTTTTGCTTTTGCATTAGCCTCTTGCCTTTTCTTTTCAAGTTTTCATTGATCAATAAACACATCTTTTGGAGACAAAGGAATAAGATTTATTTTCCTACCATTATGAGTAAAAGAGTAACAATTTGTATACCCATTGTCTTGAGCATGCTTGTCCAGGGAGTGTTTGCATATGGCCGCATGCCCAAACCACTCTCGACCACCTTATATTTATGCCTTGTAAGTAGCTTAGGAAGTTGTTTTCATTTTAATGTTGTTTTTCTTTCGAGTGACGTTTCACCAGTTTTGATATGCAAGGCTGGCAGACTAGTTTTTGCTTAGAATGTACTATAGGGGAGCCCCACTAGTTGACTCCCCGACCAAGTATTGTCGTACTCTTTGCAAACAAGCTTTCTTGCAATTGTCAATCCTCAATGCTTTATTTAATGATGTTTTCAAAGCTTTCCCTCTCTCTCGTTTTATAAAACTATTTTCTCTCACAACGTGAGTAGAGGCTACATCATACCCCGAGTTTGCCTGCGACCCGCGGTTTTTGTACGGCTGACTTGCTCGCCGGGTTAAAGCAGTGCCGCACAATCGCCCGTCCCGTATTCGAAAGTAAGTGATTGTGACAAGTGGTATCAGGGCCTAGTTAGCTCATTGCCTGTCAAGTACTACTATCATGTCAACTATAAAGCAATTGAAGAAGTTGCAGTCTGAGCCACTTACTGAGATAGAAGAGCAATGGCTATATCTAAGGGAAGTTCTCGACGATGTGAGATTCATCCAAGCCCGGCTAGAAGGGTTGGATGAGAAGGTCAGAGAACTTGATGCGCTAAACGCTCGAGTAGATGCGCTACCAATCATAGAGTTGACGCTAAGGGTCAACTCTTTGGAACACAAAATTGCACGTCCTGGTAGTTTTGAACGTGGAGATAGCTCCACAAGCTCTGTCACACACATTGAAGAACGTGTCAATGAGCTTGATAGCTCCCACAAGGTCATGTTAAAGCTGTTTAATGACTTGACCGAAAATTTCAGAGCAACAGTGGAAGCCATCAGGGCTGAGATGGCCGAGATGAAGACTCAGGTCAACTTAACGATGCGAGCTATGGGAAACCAGACCTCAAACCAAACGCTTGCTATGCCCAATAAATTCAAGATCTCGGGACCCAAAGCCTTTAGTGGGAACCGCGACGCTAAGGAACTGGAGAACTTCATCTTTGACATGGATCAGTACTTTAAAGCAAGTGGAACCGTGTCAAAGGAGGTTAAGGTCACGTTGGCCTCCATGCATCTCTCTAATGATGCAAAACTGTGGTGGAGATCCAAAGTTAATGATGTCCAAGATGGTCGATGCACCATCAATACGTGGGGAGATTTTAAGAAGGAGTTGAGGGCTCAATTTTTCCCCGAAAACGTGGAGTTCATAGCGAGGAAGAAGCTAAGGTAATTCAAACACACAGGAACTATCCGTGAGTACGTGAAACAGTTCTCTGCTATTATGTTAGACATCCGAGATATGTCTGAGAAGGATAAGGTGTTCTGTTTTGTCGAGGGCTTAAAGCCATGGGCCAGGACTAAACTTTACGAGTAGAAAGTACAAGACCTGGCCTCCGCCCTGGCTACTGCTGAGAGACTGTTAGACTACAGTGGGGATCATGCGCCACAAAAGAAGAACAGAGCGCCCCTGAATACTGGGTTCAAGGCCACGAAATCCAACCCCCTAAAGAGCTTCAATTCGGAAAGGAAGCCGCAAGCCTCAGACATAGGCCCCTTCCGGGGGCCCTATCCAGCCAACCAGAACCAACCTAGACCCATCTTTTGTTTCTTATGCAAAGGCCCCCACCGAGTAGCCAAGTGCCCACACCGGGGTGCCTTGACGGCCTTACAGGCCTCAGTTCAAAGTTGTAGCAAACCTGAGACGGAAGTAGAGGCGGAAAGGGAAGAAGATGAGGAAACCCCTAGAATGGGGGCACTAAAGTTCTTATCCGCAATTCAGAAGAAAACTTCCCACCAGAAAGATGCAGTAGAAAAGGGACTTATGTTTATTGACGCGATCATCAACGCCAAACCTACTAGAGGCACCATGGTGGACTTTGGTGCAACACACAACTTCACTTCTGAACAGGAAGCCTGCCGCTTAGAACTCAAAATTGAGAAAGACATGGGTAAGATGAAAGCAGTTAATTTGGAAGCCCTGCCAATTATCGGAGTGTCTAAGAGGGGGTACCATTACAGCTAGCCGGGTGGACTGAAAATGTCAATCTAGTCGTGGTACGCATGGACGACTTTGACGTTGTGCTCGGATGGAGTTCCTCTTGGAACACAAAGTCATCCCCATGCCCTTGGTCAAGTGCTTAATTGTCACCAGCAGTAATCCCATAGTGGTCTCAGACGATATAAAGCAGCCTAGTGGAGTAAGAATGATTTCTGCCCTATAGTTGAAGAAAGGTCTCAGTCGAGAGGAACCCACCTTCATGGCTATCCCGGTTGTCGATGAGATCTCCGAAATCGAGTTCTCCCTCTAAAGATCCAAGAAATTCTGAACGAGTATGTTGATGTTATGCCACAAAGTTTACCAAAGTCTTTACCTCCACGATGTGGGATTGATCACGAGATTGAACTTGTCCTCGGAGCTAAACCTTCAGCGAAGAATGCATACAGGATGGCCCCCCCGAACTAGCTGAGCTCAGAAAGCATTTGGATGAGTTGCTGAATGCGTGATTCATTTGCCCTGCAAAAGCACCATATGGGCCCCAGTGCTGTTCCAAAAGAAGAAGGACGGAACACTACGACTGTGTATCGATTATAGGGCTCTAAACAAAGTAACAGTTCGAAACAAGTACCCCTTACTGATCATCACAGATCTGTTTGACCAGTTGAACGGAGCCCGATACTTCACGAAACTTGACCTGAGGTCAGGGTACTACCAGGTTCGCATCGCCCAAGGGGATGAACCGAAGACCACCTGTGTGACTAGATATGGGGCCTTCGAATTCCTCGTGATGCCCTTTGGACTCACCATCACGCCAACCACGTTTTGTACACTGATGAACCAAGTATTCCACGAATATCTCAATCAGTTTGTAGTGGTCTACCTCGATGACATTGTGTTGTATAGTCCCACTCTGGAAGAACACAAAGTTCACCTCCGATTAGTCTTTGATAAACTACGGCAGAATCAACTGTATGTGAAGAAAGAGAAATGTGCTTTTGCCTAAAAGCATATTAACTTCTTGGGCCATGTGATCGAATATGGGAAGATCAGGATGGACAGTGACAAGTTGAAAGCCATCGAGGAGTGGAGAGTTCCTGTCTCTGTGTCCGAGTTGCGCTCTTTCTTAGGTCTAGCAAATTACTATCGTCATTTCGTCGAAGGATTTTCAAGAAGAGCTGCCCCCCTAACTGAGTTGCTGAAAAAAGACACCACTTGGCAGTGGTCGACCAAATGTCAGTCAGCCTTCGAAGAGCTTAAAGCGACGATGACGTGGGGCCCTGTTATCGGTCTCTGGTTGACGTCACAAAACCATTTGAGGTCGAGACAGATGCTTCTGATTATGCCCTTGAAGGCGTTCTTCTCCAAGAAGGTCACCCAATAGCCTACGAAAGCTGGAAGCTCAATAGCGCAGAAAGAAGATACACTGTCTCTGAGAAAGAAATGCTGGCCGTGGTCCACTGCCTAAGAGTCTGGAGGCAATACTTGCTGGGATCATGCTTCGTAGTTAAGATCGACAATACTGCAATCTGCCACTTTTTCAGCCAGCCAAAATTAACATCAAAGCTGGCGTGGTGGCAAGAGTTTCTAGCCGAATTTGACTTTAGTTTCGAACACAAGACGGGGAGAAGCAACCAAGCCGCCGATGCCCTTAGCCGAAAGGGCGAGCATGCAGCCATGTGCGTGTTGGGCCATATTCAATCAAGCAAGGCCAATGGATTGATGCGGGAGATCATCAAAGAATTTTTGCAAAAAGACCCTTCTACTCAGGCGGTCATAGCATTAGCCAAAGTTGGCAAGACCAGACAATTCTGGGTTGAGGGAGACTTGCTGTTGACAAAAGGGAATCGGTTGTATGTCCCTAGAGCAAGAGACCTGAGGAAGAAGTTGTTACACCTTGTGGGCAGGTCATGACACCTTGTGGGCAGGCCATCCAGGATGTCATACAGTACACCAAGACCTACCTCATCTGCCAACAGGACAAGGTTGAAAGAGCGAAAATTGCCGGGCTCCTCGAACCCCTGCCAGTGCCATCCAGACCATGGGAGAGTGTGTCCATGGATTTCATCACCCATCTGCCGAAGGTGGGCAAGCACGAAACCATCTTGGTTATCATTGATTGGTTTTCGAAGTATGCCACCTTCATAGCTACCCCAAAACTATGTTCTGCCGAAATGACAGCCCAATTGTTCTTCAAACACGTGGTGAAGCTATGGGGAATTCCAGCCAGAATTGTCAGCAGCAGGGATGGCAGGTTCATAGCCACCTTCTGGACCGAACTATTTTCCTTCTTAAGGACAAGCCTGAATATATCCTCAAGTTACCACCCCCAAACAGATGGCCAAACAGAAAGGTTTAACTGCCTGCTCGAAGAGTATTTACGTCACTTTGTCGACGCCCGGTAAAAGAATTGGGTGCAGTTATTAGATGTGGCCCAGTTCTGCTTCAATTGCCAAACAAGCTCATCAACAGGGAGAAGTCCCTTTGAAGTTGTAAGCGGAAGACAACCCTTGTTGTGCCACATTATTGATCATCCGTATGCAAGAAAGAACCCCCAAGCTCACAGCTTTACAAAGGAATGGAAACAGATCATTGAGATTGCACAGCCTACTTGGAGAAAGCCTCCAAGCACATGAAGGAGTGGGTGGACGAGAAGCAGCGCCCCCTCGAGTTTCGAGAAGGGGATCAGGTTCTGATCAAGTTGAGACCTGAACAGATTCGATTCCGAAGCTGGAAAGACCAACGCTTCATCAGGAAGTATGAAGATCCAGTAGAAGTCTTGAAGAAGGTCAGGAACACTTCGTATAGGGTGGCGTTGCCCACATGGATGAAAATTCACCCAGTAATTCATGTAAGCAACCTCAAACCCTATCACCCCGACCCCAATGATGGTAGCCGCAATGTCACTGTTCGGCTAGATATCAACCTCAGGCACAAATACGAGAAGGAAGTTGAGGAGATCCTCGCAGACAGAGTTAGAAAAGTTGGAAGACCTGTTCGGAGAGTCCTCGAGTTCCTTGTCAAGTGGAAAAATCCCCCCGCAGAAGAAACAAGTTAGGAATGTCTTGAAGATTTGGAAGCGTGGAAGCCAAAGATCGAAGAGTTCAAGCCCAGCCAGTCGACAGAGACGTCTACTGTTTAAGTGGGGGAGAGTGTCTTGAGCATGCTTGTCTAGGGAGTGTTTGCCTATGGCCGCATGCCCAAACCACCCTCAACCACCTTATATTTATGCCTTGTAAGTAGCTTAGGAAGTTGTTTTCATTTTAATGTTGTTTTTCTTTCGAGTGATGTTTCGCCAGTTTTGATATGCAAGGTTGGCAGATTAGTTTTTGATTAGAATGTACTATAGGGGAACCCCACTAGTTGACTCCCCGACCTAGTATTGTCGTACTTTTTGCAAATAAGCTTTCTTGCAATTGTCAATCCTCAATGCTTTATTTAATGATGTTTTCAAAGCTTTCCCTCTCTCTCGTTTTATAAAACCATTTTCTCTCAAAACGCGAGTAGAGGCCACATCATACCCCGAGTTTGCCCGTGACCCGCGGTTTTTGTTCGACTGACTTGCTCGCCAGGTTAGAGCAGTGCCACACAATCGCCCGTCCTGTATTCGAAAGTTAGCAATTGTGATACCCATCATACACAACCCTTCGATCAAATTGCCAAGATCTCCCAAATAATAAATCCCAGCATGCATCGATACAACATCACACAAAATGTCATCAACATACTTTGCAATGGTAAACGAAACAAGAGCTTGCTTAGTCACTTTGACTTCCCCACAATCATTTAACCATTGAAGCTTGTATGGTCTAAGATGTGGTTTAGTCTCTAAATTAAGTATATTGGCCAGAATAGAACTCACGACATTGGTGCAACTACTGCTATCGATTACAAGGTACAGATTGAACAAGGCATCTAGTGAGAAACAAGCATTTTAAATCCCTATTTTGCACATTAGAGTCATCAACCTTCTCTTTTCCTTTCTTAGAACCCTCCCCTTTCTCAAGCTTCACTTTCGGTTTCTCGTTCACCTCTTGGTTTCTAGGCTTGTTATCAAAATTCTTACTATCCTTTTTCCATGTAGTACTAGAGTTGGAAAAATGTTTAGAAGAATGCCGTCGAGACTTTCGTTGGAGTTGCCTCTCAATCTTGATTGCAATATGCAACAGCTCGTCCATGTCAAAGTATGGTTGTAAATCAACCTGGTCAGCAATGTTCGTGTTTAGCCAATTAAGAAACCGTGCCATGAGACTCTCCATGTCCTTGTCTAGATCAAGTCGATCCATCATTGTATCCATCTCCTTGTAATGATCCTCCACATACTTGCTTCCTTGTTTCAATGCTTGTAGCTTTTGTGCCATGTCTCTTTGGAAATGTTTAGGAACAAATCGTTTTTGCATCGACTTGTTGAACTCATACCACAAATCGATTGGTGCTTCAAGATTCTTCCTTCTACTTGACATCAACTTATCCCACCATGTTTGAGCATATTATTTAAATTGAGCAACATACAATCGTACCTTCGATTCATCTTTTCGTGGACCTCCTTTGAAAATTATGATGTCCTCATCCATGACCTCTCCCTCTATCCAAGCCACGAACAACACGTCTTTTTCTCCTCTTGCTGCTACCAAAGTGACTTGGTCATCCTCTCCTTCATCAGAACCGTCACCTTCATATTCCTCCTCTCGAGCTTGGTATTGAGTCTCCAATTGTTCCATATGTTCTGTCGAAGTGTCCATAGCATGAAACATGTGTTCCATGGTTGCTTGTTGGTGCTTCTTGCCTGCATTCATTGGAGATATTAGCTAAATTTCGGGATTTTCCATACTAAAAAACAAAGAAAAAGTAACAAAAGAAAAAAAATAGAACCTCACAAGCACTCCCTCACATGTTTCACTCATTAATGTAGTTCACTTGTGTTTAACACTCAACACTCTTATCAATGTACCACTCCCTCGCAATTACAAAGGAGCCACACTCCTAACAGCAATGTATATATTCAACAAAGTGAGAGCCAAGAGCAATTTAAAGTGTTTTGTTAAACAACACACTTAGAATACAACCAAGAGTATTAAAGGAGCAATCTGAATAACAACAAAGAAACGAGTTAAAATATGACAATGACTATATGGAAGGAACGAAAAGGATTAGAAAAAAAAACAATAAAAAGAAGCAAACTTAGATTAAATGGAAAAGATCAGAATTGAGAAAAAAAGGGGGGGGGGGGGGGGAGGGTAGCTAAAA